>JAQPZY010000605.1:0-264852 GCA_029931535.1 Margaritifera margaritifera | reverse complement strand
TTTATCGAAAACAAAATATCAAGATATGGCTGACCCATCGTCTAATATGAAAGTGTATGAATAGCGTGCTGCCTATGTTGGACTGTACTTTTCAAACTTGTGTAATTGTATACTTTAATGAATTACTGCTTAGATACGTTAGTTTCAATTTAGGACTAAATGACATTGGTACTAAGATGGTCGAGGGAAAAATCAGCAAAGTTTTAAAATAATCACAAGAAAGATTTATCATCGCAATAGTTCTGGTGCATATCAGAATAATATGAAGCTTTTACACTTCTAATTATCATTTGCCGGTTTTCGCTCACCCCCCCCCCCCCCACACACCCTTTCAGGGTCGAAGTACAATGATTCTCGGATTGTGTAATTGTATTCGTAACTCTTTAGCTATTGTAGAGGCGCCTATCTGCATTTGTACCAATATGTACCACTGAAATATGTACCACTAAAATTCTATGCGAAGTGCTTAAAGGTTTTTCAAAAAGAGCCGCTATTAAAAACTCTACACCAAAACATTTTCTGGGATATAAATTACTTTACAAGTGTGCACACTTTTGGATAATGTAGAGAAAGATGAAAAACAAAGTTAATATTCTTAAATGATCAGTTCAGTATGTATAAGCGACTCCCTCTTACTCTTTTAGACTTGGTTTTGTAAATGAAATGAATATATCAGTTCAAATTCAGCACTGAAACATCCAAGGCATTTGAGAGTAGCTGTTGGAAAATATCACTATATCACTATCACTGAATGAAATGAAACTATAAGATAGAAAAGTTATTACTTTATTTCTGCACAATTTAGATCAATAATGCGGGAAGTATTGTCATATCAGTGTAAGGGTATCACTGAGGCAGGAAGTGTTATCACATCAGTGTACGGGTATCACTGAGGCAGGAAGTATTGTCATATCAGTGTACGGGTATCACTGAGGCAGGAAGTGTTGTCATATTAGTGTACGGGTATCACTGAGGCAGGAAGTATTGTTATATCAGTGTACGGGTATCACTGAGGCAGGAAGTATTGTTATATTAGTATAAGGTATCACTGAGGCAGGAAGTGTTGTCATATCAGTGTATGGGTATCACTGAGGCAGAAAGTATTGTCCTATTAGTGTACGGGTATCATTGAGGCAGGAAGTATTGTCTTATTAGTGTACTGGTATCACTGAGGCAGGAAGTATTGTCATATTAGTGTACGGTACCACTGAGGCAGGAAGTAATGTCATATCAGTGTACGGGTATCACTGAGACAGGAAGTATTGTTATATTAGTGTACGGGTATCACTGAGGCAAGGTGTATTGTCATATTAGTGTACGGTATCACTGAGGCAGGAAGTATTGTCAATATTAGTGTACGGGTACCAATGAGGCAGGAAGTATTGTCATATTAGTGTACGGGTATCACTGAGGCAGGAAGTATTGTCATATTAGTGTAAGATATCACTGAGGCAGGAAGTGTTGTCATATCAGTGTACGGGTATCGCTGAGGCAGGAAGTATTGTCATATCAGTATAACGGTATCACGGATGAAGGACTTGTTATCATATTATATCAGTGTAAGGGTATCAATGGGGCAGGAAGTGTTGTCATATCAGTGTAAGAGTATCACTGAGGCAGGAAGTGTTGTCATATCAGTGTAAGGGTATCACTGAGGCAGGAAGTGTTGTCATATAAGTGTAAGGGTATCAACGGGGCAGGAAGTATTGTCATATCAGTGTAAGGATATCAATGAGGGAAATAATGAGACTGAAGCCTTTCAAGGGTCTTCGAAAGTTCAGTTATGAAAAAAACAGAAGACTAAACTGCAGTCGCAAATTCGGTCTCTCTGCAACGCAATTAGTTTTCAATCTGTTCAACGGAAGTATTACTGTATCGGAGAGCAAAGCCATAATCATTGATCGGAACTCAAGAAAACTTCAAATCAAAGCAGTTTGCACATATTTCTTAGTGGGATAGATATATGGATTTCTACAGCCATTTCATTTTGTAACAACCCACTTGTGTAGGGGATACAACTACTCTAAAGGAATAATAATAATAATAATAATAATAATAATAATAATAATAATAATAATTATTATTATTATTATTATTATTATTATTATTATTATAAAAACAAAATTGATAGAAAATAATATCATTTGAATGTACCATAAATAATCTTACGATCTACATCATACTGAAAGCACTAGAGCTTCGAGACATGATTGAAATATTTCACAGATGAAAGCAACAGAGTTGATATTCATAGATAATGCCTATTCGTTTACAAGTTTGAACGAAATAAAGTGTGTTCAAAGCTAGTTTTGTTCAAGAATAACATTTAGGGGAATAAAAGTGTGATCAAAACTGCTTGTATTCAACAATAACATGCAATAAAATTAAAGTGCGATCAAAGCTGGTTGTGTTCAAGAATAACATTCAATAGAATTAAAGTGTGATCAAAGCTGGTTGTGTTCAAGAATAACATTCAATAGAATTAAAGTGTGATCAAAGTTGGTTGTGTTCAAGAATAACATTCAATAGAATCAAAGTGTGATCAAAGTTGGTTGTTTTCAAGAATAACATTCAATAGAATTAAAGTGTGATCAAAGTTGGTTGTGTTCAAGAATAACATTCAATAGAATTAAAGTGTGATCAAAGTTGGTTGTGTTCAAGAATAACATTCAATAGAATTAAAGTGTGATCAAAGTTGGTTGTGTTCAAGAATAACACTCAATAGAATTAAAGTGTGATCAAAGCTGGTTGTGTTCAGGAATAACATTCAATAGAATTAAAGTGTGATCAAAGTTGGTTGTGTTCAAGAATAACATTCAATAGAATTAAAGTGTGATCAAAGTTGGTTGTGTTCAGGAATAACATTCAATAGAATTAAAGTGTGATCAAAGTTGGTCGTGTTCAAAAATAACATTCAATAGAATTAAAGTGTGATCAAAGTTGGTTGTGTTCAGGAATAACATTCAATAGAATTAAAGTGTGATCAAAGCTGGTTGTGTTCAAGAATAACATTCAATAGAATTAAAGTGTGATCAAAGTTGGTTGTTTTCAAGAATAACATTCAATAGAATTAAAGTGTGATCAAAGTTGGTTGTGTTCAAGAATAACATTCAATAGAATTAAAGTGTGATCAAAGCTGGTTGTGTTCAGGAATAACATTCAATAGAATTAAAGTGTGATCAAAGTTGGTTGTGTTCAAGAATAACATTCAATAGAATTAAAGTGTGATCAAAGTTGGTTGTGTTCAAGAATAACATTCAATAGAATTAAAGTGTGATCAAAGTTGGTTGTGTTCAAGAATAACATTCAATAGAATTAAAGTGTGATCAAAGTTGGTTGTGTTCAAGAATAACATTCAATAGAATTAAAGTGTGATCAAAGTTGGTTGTGTTCAAGAATAACATTCAATAGAATTAAAGTGTGATCAAAGCTGGTTGTGTTCAAGAATAACATTCAATAGAATTAAAGTGTGATCAAAGTTGGTTGTGTTCAAGAATAACATTCAATAGAATTAAAGTGTGATCAAAGTTGGTTGTGTTCAAGAATAACATTCAATAGAATTAAAGTGTGATCAAAGTTGGTTGTGTTCAAGAATAACATTCAATAGAATTAAAGTGTGATCAAAGCTGGTTGTGTTCAAGAATAACATTCAATAGAATTAAAGTGTGATCAAAGTTGGTTGTTTTCAAGAATAACATTCAATAAAATTAAAGTATTAAGATGTTGCTTTTAAATATACAAAAATATCCCACAATGCTTTAGAAAAGATGCAGATTGACAGACTACATTCAATGATGATATCATCAGAATTAATAGCATCCGTCCTGATAGCAAGATGGTTAAAACAGGGTAGAATGAGAAAAGAATAAATTACGTATTCGATGTAGATAAATGCACAAATTTGTACTCCACTAAATGTGCAGTACATTTTGACGATCTCGTAAACTTTGTAGGGTCAATCGACAACGATTGGACAAAAACAGAGGTGGAACATATGGAAACAAAGTTCGGTTTGAAACATCATATGGGGATTGATTATCAAGCAGCTGGATGACCAGTGGCAAAAGGGTATACATTAATAATGTGGATGACCAGTGGCAGTCATACATAGCTGACATGCAAGAAGATGATAAAGACATCGGTGGATACAAATATATTTTGACAGTGATATATATTTTCTCAAAAGACGTTTGCGCTGAACAATTGAGATGACACGCAATGCTTTTAGATACGCGATGTATATTTAAAGGGAGAAAGTCTGAAAAGACACAATTTGATGAGGAAAAAGAGTTTTACAATAGGGGGGTTCAAAATTTGCTGGGAAAGGAAAACATTGAATCCGTTTCAGAAAAAAAAATCTGCAGTGGAAAGATTTAGCAGAAACTTAAACAGTCAAATATGGAACCTAAAAATTGGTTGACGTTTTACGAATACTAACTGAGGAGTACAATAATACTCATCATATATAAATAGAAATGACTACGGTGGCAGCAAGAAAAGGGGAAAAGAGATAACACGTATGGAAGAAACTATTCATTTACCTGTCAGCAGATACATTTGGAAGTCATCAATTCAAAACTAGGTGAAACAGTCAAAATAGAAAAATACAAAACAAATTTTGAAAGGAGGTAACTTCCTAACTTAATATCGGGAAAGCAAGTTTAGATGATTCAGTCATTTTCAATTGGAATACTTGAAGGGAAAGGATAAAGAGGGTATGTTTTACGAAATAGAATTATCTTGACAAACAAGATGACATATACAGAGCTGAACAGCCTATGATTGCTCAAAGAATCAACGGTAAAAGTTTGTACTCATGAAATGGAAAGATATGATGAATCATTTAATAGTTTGAAGACAGCACTGCATATCAAGGTCTACGCCGTCGTGGAAAGCAACATATCTGGACAAACCATAACGCATCAACAGGATTATTAAGAGCATTAAAAAGTTGGTCAAAGGTAGCGAGTGTCTAGAATGTGAAAAGATGTTAAAACCGCACATTGGATCATGAAGTAGTTAGAGGAGTGACTGAATCTGAATTCGTGAGCTGTGTAACAGATTGAAAAATGAAATTGGAATATATTGTTATTGGTGACTGTTCCTTTCTGTGTAACAGATTGAAAAATGAAATTGGAATATATTGTTGGTGGTGACTGTGTAACAGATTGAAAAATGAAATTGGAATATATTATTGGTGGTGACTGTTCCTTTCTATTGCCAAGTGACATGGTTATGAAATTGGTCGTATCGTGGGATACAACAGTAATTTACAGATATCCGAAGACTCCTGTAAACTTGGATTCAACCGTACCATTAATACCTATGTCGTAAATTATGGTATTTTGAAAACAGGTCAACAGTCTCTGATAGTACCACAAGAAACTGTAGGGGACTAAAAAGAAGACAGTTTGGGTAATAATTATGTAGAAAAGAAGGTATATTGCGATAAAAGTCACACCGTCACATCTGCTAATGCATTTTACTTGTGGGATGTTCAACTGCCATATGGCGATTTACGAACGTCAAAAAAAAATATAAAAAATAGACCCTGAAATAAACACAGTCATTTATATTGATACTAGTGTATCCTATAGTTCACCTTTTCAAACAATATTAAATCTCTAATTCACGACGTTGATGATCTTTCGAATATAATCTACTGTGTCGAGCTTAGCGAAGTCTTCTACATCTGGGGCGTAAATAACTAACTCACGAATGACGATAAAAGTAAAATAACATGTTCTAAGAAAGAAGCAACCTGTCAAGCTGTTTCCCAAAGACAGTTTATCACACAACCAATGGTTCCAGGCAAAGCAAATTCAAACCAAGTAATTAGTAATATGTGTGAAGACTTTTATGATCTTGTCAACGAATGAATCATCTTTGCCTCCTGGTGGAACACTAGCACGACTGATTCCTCTTCAAAATCCCCTACTAAGTCATGGAATTTTGTTTATAGACAGAGCAACATTTGATACAGTAATACATATTGTATTTACTAAATCAACTATTGCTACACGCTTTTTTGAAACAGTTGTTTTAGCCTTTCCCCTAATGTTCACTGTTTTCTCTACAATCCCCCCCCCATGTGTTAGATATCCAACTAATTGCACGTTTATAAGGATTTTTTTAAAACTATTAAACTAACACTGGAATATGACTAGCATGTAACCTTTGCTACAATGTAGATTTATTTCAGTTAACTGTCCAAATTTCGTTGTCAATTAAATGGAAGGTTAACAAGTTAGAAACGAGAATGAAACCAAGTTTGGAAAAAATACTGAAAATGTTACTTTACAAAACCTAGATGATCCACGTACAGTTTAATTTGACAGAGGTCGTGGAAAAAGCTCAAAGTCTAAAGAAAAAATCAAGAATATTTTAAAACACCTAAATGCAGCAATCACACTTCGTGTAAGAAACGATACAAGTTCCAAAAAATATATTATATAATAGATTATGTAAGAAATTATACGCGTTCAAACAAAATATATAATAGATGATGTTATAGTTGTTTCATCTGTCTTATTCAACTTGTCAGAAAGTAAATATGCTTCTGTATAACGTCTTCAACATTCAATTGTAAAACATGCTGGATCTGTATAACGTCTTCAACATCCAATTGTAAAAATGCTGGATCTGTATAACGTCTTCAACATCCAATTGTAAAAATGCTAGATCTGTATAACGTCTTCAACATTCAATTGTAAAACATGCTGGATCTGTATAACGTCTTCAACATTCAATTGTAAAACATGCTTGATCTGTATAACGTCTTCAACTTCCAATTGTAAAAATGCTGGATCTGTATAACGTCTTCAATATCCAATTGTAAAATATGCTGGATCTGTATAACGTCTTCAACATTCAATTGTAAAACATGCTGGATCTGTATAACGTCTTTAACATCCAATTGTAAAACATGCTGGATCTGTATAACGTCTTCAACATTCAATTGTAAAACATGCTGGATCTGTATAACGTCTTCAACATCCAATTGTAAAACATGCTGGATCTGTATAACGTCTTCAATATTCAATTGTAAAACATGCTGGATCTGTATAACGTCTTCAACATCCAATTATAAAACATGCTGGATCTGTAAAACGTCTTCAACATCCAATTGTAAAACATCCTGGATATGCTTCTGTATAGCGTCTTCAACATCCAATTGTAAAACATGCTGGATCTGTATAACGTCTTCAACATCCAATTTATAAAACATGCTGGATCTGTATAACGTCTTCAACATCCAATTGTAAAACATGGTGGATATGCTTCTGTATAACGTCTTCAACATCCAATTGTAAAACATGCTGGATCTGCTTCTGTATAACGTCTTCAACATCCAGTTGTAAAACATGGTGGCTCTGTATAACGTCTTTAACATCCAATTGTAAAACATGCTGAATCCGTATAACGTCTTCAACGTCCAATTGTAAAACATGCTGGATCTGTATAACGTCTTCAACATCCAATTGTAAAACATGCTGGATCTGTATAACGTCTTCGACAGCCAATTGTAAAACATGCTGGATCTGTATAACGTCTTCAACATTCAACTGTAAAGCGTGCTGGATCTGTATAACGTCCTCAACATCCAATTGTAAAACATGCTGGATTTGTATAACGTCTTCAACATCAAATTGTAAAACATGCTGGATCTGTATAACGTCTTCAACATCCAATTGTCAAACATGCTGGATATGCTTCTGTATAGCGTCTTCAACATCCAATTGTAAAACATGCTGGATCTGTATAACGTCTTCAACATCCAATTATAAAACATGCTGGATCTGTATAACGACTTCAACATCCAATTGTCAAACATGCTGGATATGCTTCTGTATAGCGTCTTCAACATCCAATTGTAAAACATGCTGGATCTGCTTCTGTATAACGTCTTTAACATCCAATTGTAAAACATGCTGGATATGCTTCTGTATAACGTCTTCAACATCCAATTATAAAACATGCTGGATCTTTATAACGTCTTCAACATCCAATTGTAAAACATGCTGGATCTGTATAACGTCTTTCACATCCAATTGAAAAACATGCTGGATCTGTATAACGTCTTCAACATCCAATTGTAAAACATGCTGTATATGCTTCTGTATAGAATCTTTAACATCCAATTGTAAAACATGCTTGATCTGCTTCTGTATAACGTCTTCAACATCCAATTGTAAAACATGCTGGATATGCTTCTGTATAACGTCTTTAACATCCAATTGTAAAACATGCTGGATCTGTATAACGTCTTCAACATCAAATTGTAAAACATGCTGGATCTGTATAACGTCTTCAATATCCAATTGTAAAACATGCTGGATCTGTATAACGTCTTCAACATTCAATTGTAAAACATGCTGGATCTGTATAACGTCTTTAACATCCAATTGTAAAACATGCTGGATCTGTATAACGTCTTCAACATTCAATTGTAAAACATGCTGGATCTGTATAACGTCTTCAACATCCAATTGTAAAACATGCTGGATCTGTATAACGTCTTCAATATTCAATTGTAAAACATGCTGGATCTGTATAACGTCTTCAACATCCAATTGTCAAACATGCTGGATCTGTATAACGTCTTCAACATCCAATTGTAAAACATGCTGGATATGCTTCTGTATAGCTTCTTCAACATCCAATTGTAAAACATGCTGGATCTGTATAACGTTTTCAACATCCAATTTATAAAACATGCTGGATCTGTATAACGTCTTCAACATCCAATTGTAAATCATGCTGAATATGCTTCTGTATAACGTCTTCAACATCCAGTTGTAAAACATGCTGGCTCTGTATAACGTCTTCAACATCCAATTGTCAAACATGCTGGATATGCTTCTGTATAGCGTCTTCAACATCCAATTGTAAAACATGCTGGATATGCTTCCGTATAGCGTCTTCAACATCCAATTGTAAAACATGTGTGATCTTTATTTCGTCTTCAACATCCAATTTATAAAACATGCTGGATCTGTATAACGTCTTCAACATCCAATTTATAAAACATGCTGGATCTGTATAACGTCTTCAACATCCAATTGTAAAACATGGTGGATATGCTTCTGTATAACGTCTTCAACATCCAATTGTAAAACATGCTGGATATGCTTCTGTACAACGTCTTCAACATCCAGTTGTAAAACATGCTGGCTCTGTATAACGTCTTCAACATCCAATTGTAAAACATGCTGAATCCGTATAACGTCTTCAACGTCCAATTGTAAAACATGCTGGATCTGTATAACGTCTTCAACATCCAATTGTAAAACATGCTGGATCTGTATAACGTCTTCGACAGCCAATTGTAAAACATGCTGGATCTGTATAACGTCTGCAACATCCAATTGTAAAACATGCTGGATCTGTATAACGTCTTCAACATTCAACTGTAAAGCGTGCTGGATCTGTATAACGTCCTCAACATCCAATTGTAAAACATGCTGGATTTGTATAACGTCTTCAACATCCAATTGTAAAACATGCTGGATCTGTATAACGTCTTCAACATCCAATTGTCAAACATGCTGGATATGCTTCTGTATAGCGTCTTCAACATCCAATTGTAAAACATGCTGGATCTGTATAACGTCTTCAACATCCAATTATAAAACATGCTGGATCTGTATAACGTCTTCAACATCCAATTGTCAAACATGCTGGATATGCTTCTGTATAGCGTCTTCAACATCCAATTGTAAAACATGCTGGATCTGCTTCTGTATAACGTCTTTAACATCCAATTGTAAAACATGCTGGATATGCTTCTGTATAACGTCTTCAACATCCAATTATAAAACATGCTGTATCTTTATAACGTCTTCAACATCCAATTGTAAAACATGCTGGATCTGTATAACGTCTTTCACATCCAATTGTAAAACATGCTGGATCTGTATAACGTCATCAACATCCAATTGTAAAACATGCTGGATATGCTTCTGTATAGAGTCTTTAACATCCAATTGTAAAACATGCTTGATCTGCTTCTGTATAACGTCTTCAACATCCAATTGTAAAACATGCTGGATATGCTTCTGTATAACGTCTTTAACATCCAATTGTAAAACATGCTGGATCTGTATAACTTCTTCAACATCAAATTGTAAAAATGATGGATCTGTATAACGTCTTCAATATCCAATTGTAAAATATGCTGGATCTGTATAACGTCTTCAACATTAAATTGTAAAACATGCTGGATCTGTATAACGTCTTTAACATCCAATTGTAAAACATGCTGGATCTGTATAACGTCTTCAACATTCAATTGTAAAACATGCTGGATCTGTATAACGTCTTCAACATCCAATTGTAAAACATGCTGGATCTGTATAACGTCTTCAATATTCAATTGTAAAACATGCTGGATCTGTATAACGTCTTCAACATCCAATTGTCAAACATGCTGGATCTGTATAACGTCTTCAACATCCAATTGTAAAACATGCTGGATATGCTTCTGTATAGCTTCTTCAACATCCAATTGTAAAACATGCTGGATCTGTATAACGTCTTCAACATCCAATTTATAAAACATGCTGGATCTGTATAACGTCTTCAACATCCAATTGTAAAACATGCTGGATATGCTTCTGTATAGCGTCTTCAACATCCAATTGTAAAACATGCTGGATATGCTTCTGTATAACGTCTTCAACATCCAGTTGTAAAACATGCTGGCTCTGTATAACGTCTTCAACATCCAATTGTAAAACATGCTGAATCCGTATAACGTCTTCAACGTCCAATTGTTAAACATGCTGGATCTGTATAACGTCTTCAACATCCAATTGTAAAACATGCTGGATCTGTATAACGTCTTCGACAGCCAATTGCAAAATATGCTGGATCTGTATAACGTCTGCAACATCCAATTGTAAAACATGCTGGATCTGTATAACGTCTTCAACATCCAATTGTAAAGCGTGCTGGATCTGTATAACGTCCTCAACATCCAATTGTAAAACATGCTGGATTTGTATAACGTCTTCAACATCAAATTGTAAAACATGCTGGATCTGTATAACGTCTTCAACATCCAATTGTAAAACATGCTGGATATGCTTCCGTATAGCGTCTTCAACATCCAATTGTAAAACATGCTGGATCTGTATAACGTCTTCAACATCCAATTGTAAAACATTCTGGATCTGTATAACGTCTTCAACATCCAATTATAAAACATGCTGGATCTGTATAACGTCGTCAACATCCAATTGTAAAACATGCTGGATATGCTTATGTATAGCGTCTTTAACATCCAATTGTAAAACATGCTTGATCTGCTTCTGTATAACGTCTTTAACATCCAATTGTAAAACATGCTGGATATGCTTCTGTATAACGTCTTTAACATCCAATTGTAAAACATGCTGGATCTGTATAACGTCTTCAACATCCAATTGTAAAACATACTGGATCTGTATAACGTCTTCAACATCCAATTGTAAAACATGCTGGATTTGTATAACGTCTTCAACATCAAATTGTAAAACATGCTGGATCTGTATAACGTCTTCAACATCCAATTGTCAAACATGCTGGATATGCTTCCGTATAGCGTCTTCAACATCCAATTGTAAAACATGCTGGATCTGTATAACGTCTTCAACATCCAATTTATAAAACATGCTGGATCTGTATAACGTCTTCAACATCCAATTGTCAAACATGCTGGATATGCTTCTGTATAGCGTCTTCAAGCTCCAATTGTAAAACATGCTGGATCTGCTTCTGTATAACGTCTTTAACATCCAATTGTAAAACATGCTGGATATGCTTCTGTATAACGTCTTCAACATCCAATTATAAAACATGCTGGATCTGTATAACGTCTTCAACATCCAATTGTAAAACATGCTGGATCTGTATAACGTCTTCAACATCCAATTATAAAACATGCTGGATCTGTATAACGTCCTCAACATCCAAATGTAAAACATGCTGGATATGCTTCTGTATAGCGTCTTTAACATCCAATTGTAAAACATGCTTGATCTGCTTCTGTATAACGTCTTTAACATCCAATTGTAAAACATGCTGGATATGCTTCTGTATAACGTCTTTAACATCCAATTGTAAAACATGCTGGATCTGTATAACGTCTTCAACATCCAATTGTAAAACATGCTGGATCTGTATAACGTCTTCAACATCCAATTGTCAAACATGCTGGATCTGTATAACGTCTTCAACATCCAATTGTAAAACATGCTGGATATGCTTCTGTATAACGTCTTCAACATCCAATTGTAAAACATGCTTGATCTGTATAACGTCTTCAACATCCAATTGTAAAACATGCTGGATCTGTATAACGTCTTCAACATCCAATTGTAAAACATGCTGGATCTGTATAACGTCTTCAACATCCAATTGTAAAACATGTTGGATCTGTATAATGTCTTCAACATCCAATTGTAAAACGTTCTGGATCTGTATAACGTCTTCACCATTCAATTGTAGAACGTGCTGGATCTGTATAACGTCTTCAACATCCAATTGTAAAACATGCTGGATCTGTATAACGTCTTCAACATCCAATTGTAAAACATGCTGGATCTGTATAACGTCTTCAACGTCCAATTGTAAAACATGCTGGATCTGTATAACGTCTTCAACATCCAATTGTAAAACATTCTGGATCTGTATAACGTCTTCAACATCCAATTGTAAAGCGTGCTGGATCTGTATAACGTCCTCAACATCCAATTGTAAAACATGCTGGATTTGTATAACGTCTTCAACATCAAATTGTAAAACATGCTGGATCTGTATAACGTCTTCAACATCCAATTGTCAAACATGCTGGATATGCTTCCGTATAGCGTCTTCAACATCCAATTGTAAAACATGCTGGATCTGTATAACGTCTTCAACATCCAATTTATAAAACATGCTGGATCTGTATAACGTCTTCAACATCCAATTGTCAAACATGCTGGATATGCTTATGTATAGCGTCTTCAACATCCAATTGTAAAACATGCTGGATCTGCTTCTGTATAACGACTTTAACATCCAATTGTAAAACATGCTGGATATGCTTCTGTATAACGTCTAAAACATCCAATTATAAAACATGCTGGATCTGTATAACGTCTTCAACATCCAATTGTAAAACATGCTGGATCTGTATAACGTCTTCAACATCCAATTATAAAACATGCTGGATCTGTATAACGTCCTCAACATCCAATTGTAAAACATGCTGGATATGCTTCTGTATAGCGTCTTTAACATCCAATTGTAAAACATGCTTGATCTGCTTCTGTATAACGTCTTTAACATCCAATTGTAAAACATGCTGGATATGCTTCTGTATAACGTCTTTAACATCCAATTGTAAAACATGCTGGATCTGTATAACGTCTTCAACATCCAATTGTAAAACATGCTGGATCTGTATAACGTCTTCAACATCCAATTGTCAAACATGCTGGATCTGTATAACGTCTTCAACATCCAATTGTAAAACATGCTGGATCTGTATAACGTCTTCAACATCCAATTGTAAAACATGCTGGATCTGTATAACGTCTTCAACATCCAATTGTAAAACATGTTGGATCTGTATAATGTCTTCAACATCCAATTGTAAAACGTGCTGGATCTGTATAACGTCTTCACCATTCAATTGTAGAACGTGCTGGATCTGTATAACGTCCTCAACATCCAATTGTAAAACATGCTTGATCTGTATAACGTCTTCAACATCCAATTGTAAAACATGCTGGATCTGTATAACGTCTTCAACGTCCAATTGTAAAACATGCTGGATCTGTATAACGTCTTCAACATCCAATTGTAAAACATTCTGGATCTGTATAACGTCTTCAACATCCAATTGTGAAATATGCTGGATCGAGCAATGAATAATAGACCAAAGCCCAGCAGCATGATGAAATGTCGGAGACTGAGCAAAGTTTAAACATGTCTTCATCTTTTAACCCAATCCCAGAAATTCTTTATCTTTTCTCGAGGTTTTATCGTTTGATAAATAGCATAGTTTTGACATATCGAGTGAAACATAAAGTAGTATTGCCTCTGGAAAACAGAGTTAAAATTATTTCTAGCTGCAGCACTTAACCCTCGTCTTACTTTTGCTTACATCACACTTTTGAAGAGTTTTGTGTGAATTGATTATCAATGGATTACCAGGGATTTACAGCTCCCTATATGCCATCTGGCTCGGAATAATTTTTTTCTAATTGAAAACTATAACATATCAATCATTTTCAGAGAGACAGACGGACCGAGTCAGAGATAGAGAGAGGAAGCGAAAGCGTTTACCGTTGTTCCAAATCAACATAAACAAAATGTTCTTTCTTATCAGATTTTATTAAAATATATTTTTCCTAATTTTAGTGCTCTTTAGGTAAATGTTTCAGCCCATCTAATCTGGGAATATCATTTTTCATTTTACATTTATACATATAGTATCTGGTAAGAAAAAATATATAAAAAGGTTTTTCATCTCTTCTCTGTGTATGCTTAACTTCCAATATAACAGTACTTGCACTTGGCACAACGCTTGTATTCACTGTATTACGAATCATTCTATAGCCTGTTTATCACATTACAGTCCCAAAACAAATGTGGTGTTGTTTCAGGGACATTCCTACATAAAGCACATTTATCGCTATCAGACAATTTTATTTTGTACAAAAATGAATTCGTTTTTAAAATCTATGAATAACACGAAATTCAAACTATTGTAATTTTGTGTTTCTTGTAATGTAAAATCTTTGGGATATATTTCAGGCCACCAATCCAAATTCAAATTGAAAATTTAATTCCATATCTTTTCACTACTTGGTTTAACATTCGATTTTGAAAGTAATTTGTAAACGTCTTTACACTCTTTATTGTTAAGAAAACAATTTCTAATTGGAAACGGGTAAATGGTTTGACAGGTATTGTTATATCTAGCTTTAACCTTTTACATCAGAAGTTTACATATTGAATTATACCTTGAAAGGCAAGAATATTTCTGCTGAGACCATATTTAGCTTTAAACTATCGAAATCAATAATAGTTCCCCGATCTAAAAATAAAAGTTTATCTATCAACATTTTCCAACCCAACATAGTGCAAAAAGCATTTGTCGTCTATTAGGATAATATCATGACATTTTCATTTCCTAATAGGATTAGGTATTTAATCTTGCATATTTCATGTTCAAACGAATTACAACATTTCTGTTTGATATAAGCACTCTACGAATATACAACACTTCTGTTATATACAAGAACTCTACGAATATACGACACTTCTGTTATTTATAAGAACTCTACGAATATACAACATTTCTGTTAGATATAAGAACTCTACGAATATACAAAATTTCTGTTATATACAAGAACTCTACGAATATACAACACTTCTGTTAGATATAAGAACTCTACGAACCTGTTTTATTTCAAAGCTAATATAACCTTATCAATATCTGTCATCGCCAACACACCCTTCGAAAACTTTTGAAGAATTGTTGAAGATGTCATTTGGTCCACCATAGAAATATTGACAGTGGAGAAATTGCAAAAACTAATGATTCGATTTTCACTTAGTTCACAATCGATAGAACAAGGAAATGTACCTGACAAAATTGTCAACACTAAAGAAACAAAAGGAAAATCCAACTTATATTGCTAAATGCTTTAATTTTTATGGGCAAATAAATAGCATATTTTTTTACCTGCAGACAAATGTCGTCTGAAATGAAGAACATCATCAATAAAATTAAACACAAACTGTTGCCCTGTTGCCTACAAAATACTTTTAGAAAGCTATTATGGTTTACAACTGGCCCAGCGTCAAATATTGATACTGAAGAAATTATAAAGCTATTATGGTTGACAACTGGTCAAGCATCAAATATTGATACTGAAGTAATTGTAAAGCTAATCATTCCAGTTTTGTTTAGACAGCTTACAGATGGCATCCCTCATAGTTCATTGGTTACTACCAAATAAAACTGTTGCCCAGTAAATAGCACATCTTGTACCTACGGATACATGCTAGCACCTTCTTCTCTGCAATCTTTATTGTGCTTTTTCCTTCTTGTTCATAGGATACTGACAGTTCTGTTTTAAACATAAATCCAAATAAGTCTGTTAAAAAGAAATCCAAATAACCTTATTCAAATCATAGATCATTATAAATCCAAATTAATGATGAACCAATATCTTACACCCTAGCTCACACACTTACTTCCCTCTCTTATAAACTAAACTATAACACAGGAAAGCTTTACCCAACTCATGCACACAAAGTTCAACAATGGATATAACAAAATGGTACCGTTCCTAAATGGATGCGATCAAAACATGCCTTTTCAAGAAATAATCACAAATTATATGGTTTGCTAACTTTTTATCAGCAGACATGATCAGCGCATGGATTTTTTTTAGCAACATATAAGATTAATATGTGGAATTATCAACAAATATGATCAGTGTATGGAATTATCAACAAATATGATCAATGTATCGAAATATTATTCATCAACAAGAATGATGGCTCATTATATTGATTATCACTTATATAATGACATTGCCTTAAAGGTTCCGAACCTAATATATATATATATATATATATATATATATATATATATATATATATATATATATATATATATATATATATATATATATACATATATATACATATATATACATATATATATATATATATATGTATATATATATATATATATATATATATATATATATATATATATTTATATATATCATCATCATCATCATCATCATCAACAACAATACATATAATCATATAATGATGCTTATATCATTGCTTATATCGTGACCTCCAGGCGATGAGCAAGATATATTTCCGATCTCCACAGCTCTCAACAATGGTTAAGGAACGACATCATGCCTCATGTGGTTCGCTCTTCTCAGCCTGCCGAAGGATCCATCAAGAACCTCCGTAACTCGCAGACTGAGTAAACCCGTATCGTCCCTCGAACCAACGTCACCATTGACGGCAGTATCCGTGTTACACAGCCCCACAGAGTTTAACGACTCCCCGTAACAGCTAAAAATACAATAACTGAGCCGTGTACTACATGAGACACTTTTAAGTACGAATACAGTGATATACTTTACGCATGCGTGTACATGAACTGACCTCGTTACACAATACATTCTTTCACAAGAATAACTGTACGAGATTATTATTATAATAACCACGTTCATGCATGGATCTGTCTCCGACAAGAATAATCACACTGGATTATAAAAACTTTAACGTTTCTCATCATATAATGCGTACATTATATAACTGAATTTAACATATCTGTTCAGCTATATAATGTATAACTTGAAACAGACTATATTCTATTCGATAGCATGGCGTTATTTTAGACAGATCTGACTAAGTAGACATTTAGAATAAGTTGCAAAACATTCGATATATAAAACAATTCTATCACATAGAATGGATAGCAAGAAAGAATACAGCTAAAGATTGCTTCGGTAAAGTGGACAGCATCCTGACAGGACTCTTCGATCTTGTGACGATACAGAAAGAACAAGCAGTATAAGTACTATGATTGTGGTCAAATCGACGCCCCTAGAACTCGAGATAAACCTTACTGCCGGCGATTTGTGCGTGTTGTGGGTAGTGAACAGAAGTCAGTATTGCAAAATCGCGAAGGTTGAAATTATACACCCCCGGGTAACGTCTACATTTTCGTTCATATATGATACAAATAAGATATTTTCTTACACACAGTTCCTTGACATATGTAGAGTACGAATTAAAATTCTCTAACCTGTATGATAATATTATTTATTCGGGTGTTAAAATTATGTTAAAGTTATCAAGCATTCTCCTTTAGAATCCGGGGATATCACTTTCCGCTCTGTTTGGTGTATATATGTAATTCTCTCTCTCTCTCTCTCTCTCTCTCTCTCTCTATATATATATATATATATATATATATATATATATATATATATATACATACATACATACATATAAATAAAAGAAAAGACACTAAGTGCTCAACCGTTATATTCTAACTACACGCCCATTATTTCCCTGGGATGATGTCAACTGACAATAGTGTTAAATTTCAGGTTGTAAAAAATTAACGAGATTAAAATTGATGTGATCAGGGAAATCGAACACTATAAAGGTGTTAGATAGAAATACGTGTACACGGGAGCATATTCAGTTTCAAGCTAGATAGATGGTGGAATAGAAATGGCTGCGGGTCTTATGGGAATAACAACAGCTGAATTAGTTAGTACAGAACTAACTGACGATGTAATTGTTCCTTTGTCCTTGATTACGTTTTGTACAACATTAATAATGTTTGTTGCAAAAGCTTTCAATGCAGAAGTTGATCTAGAACAAAGTTTTAAAACATTATGAAATATTAACATCTGCCATCAGAAATCTAAACATCTTTGACGACAAGATGCACAAATAAGAATGAGGAATTTATGTTGATAATCAACGAGTACAATAGATGCAAAGTGATAACACAAATGCAATCAGAAAGAAAATACACAATACAGAAACCACAATACTGAACAATAAATGTGTTTGAGGATTGATTTGAAAAAAGAGTCGAGAAGTTCCAATTTGGAAAATTTAACTGTAAAATATACAAAACCATATTGGTTTAAATAAGAACACAAAATCATTCAAGAAATTTAAACGACAACTTTATCTACCAAATATGGCCAAACTGATAAACCTATCATCTTTTCCTAGTTAATTGCGTGCTCTTTCAAGCTTGTCATCATGAGTAATATCTGTCTCTAGTATAAAGGCAATATGGAAAACTAGAGGCGTGTAGATGGTAAGCTAAGTACAATAGTTAAATTTAATAACACTTTAAAGTAAAATTGATATATTTCATTCTGTATAAATTACTTTTTATCAAAATGGCACGCATAAATCTTCTTTTGAGTAATGTTATGCAATGGATCATATTAAAATTTTTAAGGAGGAAGACCTGAGAAGTCACGAGATCTAGGAGGAAGACCTGAGAGGTCACGAGATCTAGAACTGGGACAGGTATAATACATATAAATTACTAGCGATACACAAACAAAACACTGTTACATGACAGTCATCTCCAAGACCACGTGATCATTATTATCTGTTGAAGACTTCAATGCTGTAGTCGTAAGACCATATTGGGCCGTTTGATTGACTCTCATTAGTCGTAAGGCCATATTGGGCTGTTTGATTGACTCTCATTTGTCGTAAGGCCATATTGGGCCGTTTGATTGACTCTCATTAGTCGTAAGGCCTTATTGGGCCGTTTGATTGACTCTCAATTGTCGTAAGACCATATTGGGCCGTTTGATTGACTCTCATTTGTCGTAAGGCCATATTGGGCCGTTTGATTGACTCACATAAAGTTCATTGTAAGATATCTTAAATCTTGTGTTCCAGTTTCTTTGCTATCAAGTAACTCAAAACGCATTGGCTCATAAATACAATAAATCAGCTCGATATCGCTTGTTTTCTAATAATATGCTCGATATCGCATGTTTTCTAATAATATGCTCGATATCGCTTGTTTTCTAATAATGTGTTCGATATCGCTTGTATTATAATATGCTCGCAACCTTTAGTCACATATTCCAGTATTATGCTTTAAAATTTGTCCAAGATAAATATTCAGCAAATATTAAGAAAACATGACAACATACAATACATTTGTTTAGCACTTAAAACTTGATGTTACGCTTAGTACACACACACACACACACACACACACACACACACACATATATATATATATATATATATATATATATATATATATATATATATATATATATACATATATATATTGCTTTTTTCTTACGATTTTCTAGATGAACATTTGGATGCAATACGCCAGAGCAATCAAAAATTTCTTCATATTTATATTTAAATGTAATAAAAGATGATTAGAGTAGAGCGTGGAGACTGGTACATATGCATTTGCTCACATTCTTAAAAATCTTTAGCAATTTTATTACTAATACTTCCTACACATTGACACTGAGCTTTTCACAGTAAAATTACAATGTAATTAAAAACGCACTCTGCCAGCTACCATTAATTTGTAGCCTTTAATTACCGGCTTTTGTCCATCTTATTTGATTACCGTTGCTTAGAAGAAAATGATTCATTTTTCTAGAACAAATGAGACAGAACAAAACTTGGAGCTACCAGCAGAGAAAAAAAATGGTAGACAGACAGATAGATAGCGTTCATTGGCAAAAAAATAAGAAATACTAGTGACTTCCTTGATATGTAATGTCATGGACTTGAATCAATCATTTTGGTTTTAACTCGCCAATATTTGTAATATCATTCATTGACAACACTTGCAAAGTAATGAAGATGAGTTCCAAAATAAATAAGTTAAAGCGGTGCAGAACTGTGCACTGGGGCACATATGTACAACTCAGTAAGCAAAAAATTGACGATTTTGGTTTGGAAGCAAAGAAAGAAGTGTGGAACCAGGTGATATTATGTAAGACGATGACATATTCCATGCAGAATAAAGTCATTACACAGATACTTCCTTTCCCAAGTGTAGCATGCATTTCTATTTTTTTTTCTTGGCTGATATGCAGAAATCAAATTGACTAGGCAGAATTTAATTAAACTGGTCACCGTGCCAAAAATCTTCTACGACAATTGCATCTAAGGATTAAAATCTTTCCCGCGAGAGCAGATCGCTGATATCCATTCAGTTGAAGCTAGGCGTCCCCCTCCCCACTAAATATATATATATATATATATATATATATATATATATATATATATATATATATATATATATATATATATATATTTGTTGGTGGGGGGGGGTGGGGTGGGGTGTGGAAACAAAGACAGATAGATAATTAAATCGAATGTATTTTAATGTACACTGCGCAACAAACACCGATGTGGTACATTTATCTGCCCGATCTAAAATTCACAGTAAAATTACAATGTAATTGAAAAAACACTCTACCAGCTACTTATTTGATTTGATTTGCCGTTGCTTAGAAGAAAATTATTCCTTTTCTAGAACAAATCAGACGGAACAAGACTTGGAGCTACCAGCAGGAAACAAAAAAAGGCAGAGAGACAAATAGGTAGCTTTCATTGGAAACAATAAGACATATTAGTGACTTACTTGATATGTAATGTCATGGACTTTGAATCGATCGTTTTGGTTTTCACCAGCCAATCTTATAATATCATTCACTGGAAACGCTTGAAAAATACTTACTATGCAGCGAGGCTGAAGGGTGATCACTTGCTGATGTTTAGTCTGTTGTATTCTAAAAACTGCACTGTCAAAAATCTGTGAAAGACATTAATTTGCTTCATTGCCTAAAAATGATACACGATACTGATATGAACATGATAATTCCAACCAGTGCTATTTAACGCCTGTTTTTATCAAGTGTCGAAAGGAACATGAACAAAGTTGAAAAGAACTTATGAGTCTGATAGTTTAATTTCATTCAGTAATATAGATACTGCGTCATATCTATTTCAAAATGCAACAGAGACTTATAGATGATCTTACGTTAGTGTGTTTATTTTCTTATAGACACTAACGTCGAAAAGAGAAAGATAGCAACTAATCTTCTCATTAAAAATATTCATTTTCCTTTTCATCTTTCTCGCTTTTTGATCTAACAAAAACGGATACACTTTTGTTTACATCAGTAACGTATTCGTTATGCAGTAATTTATATTTGTAATCATTTCCAAAACATCAAATGCTTAACGCAGATTTTGTTAATGATGTATCTTTCAAAATGTATTGATTACTAAAATGTAATGTTCTTGGTTCCCATTCAAACTGGCAATCTGACAACAGCTAAACCTTTAATAATGCACTTACACGACCTGAGAATGGTTACTATTTAGGCCAGAAAGATTAAAAGGATAGTTAGAATTGGCAAATCTACACTACATACAAATCATCAGTTTGTTCCGACTCATTGTAATCAGCGCCAGAACTGTGCTGTCAGTCAACACTGTTTTGCAACGGCTAAATGATACTTTAAAAAATCGGTGATCTTTGCTGGGTTGATCTAAGTATCAGTGTCGGATATTCGTAATCTAAATTGATCTCTGTAGTCACTCAGAAAGGTCTAAAGTTGCCTTATTACATCCGCCTGATTACTTCCTTAAACATAATGTTCCAATTTCTAGAAAATTGAAAGATGGTGCAAATAAAGTAGGTTTGATCAATACTTGCAAATTTGCCACTCTAATGCTAGTTTCATTAAAAATGTAGCAATCATTTTTAAAACAAATGTCTTATGAAACTTATTCGAACATCTTCTCAGGTAAGCAGAGCAAACGTTTCAGTAAACTAGGAACATCTAATCACACACTGTCAATATAAGTAGTAAGAACTATTACGCACAGAGAAATTCACGAGTGAATATGTACACTATGATATCGGTGGAGATTTCACTACTGACTTAAATGTTCACATCTCGACGAATACAGAAAACTATATACTCAACTTTTACTGCAGACACCTAAAATAGGATACAATAATTGTTCCATGATAAAGGGGCAAAGAAATGTTAGACATCCTTTTTAGATTCTTTTTTCGAATTGTAATTGAAAAATGTAGTCCTCTGAAACTTCATCAACATTTTTATTGATTTTCATCTACTACTTAGCATATTATTTATATGCAGTAAACTGATATTTTACTGACTTTTTGCTTTATATTAACATATTTTATGTTATGACTGTAGTTTTATTTCTCAATCCACACGCAAATTATAGTACACTTTGTTACTATATCTTCATTTACCTCATATATCAATTTCTGTTTCTTTAAACCAGAGCCACAAAAGACATTAAAGCCATTTGAAGTCACATTTTCTCAAATATCTCAGCAAAATATTCATTATATATGTTTCTGTTACACAAGGATCCGATATATCATTTATTTGAAGAATTAACTCAAATACGGGCAACACATGAAAATGTCTTCACGGCAGAGCTATGTCAGAGGAAACAAAGAGAAACTATATTTTATATTGTTAGAGTAACAGAAATAGAGAGAGACCTAGCTACAAAAATGAAATAGAGAGAGACCTAGCTACAAAAATGAAATAGAGAGAGACCTAGCTACAAAAATGAAATAGAGAGAGACCTAGCTACAAAAATGGAAGGACCTTAAGAAACAAACTCTACACTTAGAAAACCATTTAACTCTAAATCTATGCAGGAGAAACTCAAAGAGCCAAGAGTTGAGCTTTAGGTACAGGCTCCCGCCTTTAAAAAGACAGCCATTTACCTTATTTACATGCAGTGCCTGTCAGAGATTTACACAATTATAATATTTTCCCTGTAATATTTTCCCTAAGAAAAACAATACTTTTTGAAACCTTTTCTTTTCAAAAAGCCCAATTTCTATTTCAAAAGGACGGTTGCAAAAATAACAAACCGGATGAGTGGTTGATTGATGCTGTTTAGGTTCCTAAAAGGAAAATCTGGTACTATATATCCTGGACTATCAACGTGAACCAATTGAATTTACATTGCCAAGCAATGTTTAGAAAGGTAGTTTATAATCTAACTTAAAGTATGCATATAGACACAGGTTTTCATTGGCTGCAATGATATGGCTGAAAAGACAAAATGCAAGCACGATACAGCATCCCATTTTAAGTTATACATTATTTCTATTTCGATAATGTTTTCAAATAAAGCCATATAACTGGAAATAAAGCATAATTTTAAAACAACGTTAAATGTCATTTTTAATTTTTTTTACATTTTGCAGTTATATCGTGCAGAAATGTGTTTAAAATAATCAATACACAAATTAACTGGTCAGAGTTAAGTTGTCAGTCGTCTCTTGTCGTGTGTAACAAAGGCCCAACGTCATTTAAACAAATTTAGTTATCGAGGAAATATCTGGATTACAAAAATAAAACACTTACTGGAGAAGAACATTTTATTTTATGGCTAAACTATTATTATATTCTGGTTATTAATGTTAGCATATGTACTTACATCTGCCGCAGATACAAGCTTAAACACATGTGTGTGTGTGTCTGGGAGGTCTCAATGTCGATTATATTAAAACTGCTTTAGATCGTATTTTACAGGTTTTGCTTAGATCAATTATGGAGAGACACATGGAAAAGTAGCTGAAGTAATTTCATTATCATTAAATGCCTTTGAAGAATTACATAAATCTTAAAGTGGAATGAATATGAGGGTGCTTGCAGAGAGAGAGAGAGAGAGAGAGAGAGAGAGAGAGAGAGAGAGAGAGAGAGAGAGAGAGAGAGAGAGAGAGAGAGAGAGAGAGAGAGAGAGAGAGAATAAGTATTAAGGATTGTTGTTTGCCAAGATATTATTAATGTTGGCTTTAAAAAATTGCCTTAAACACTGTAAACAGAAAATCAAACATTATATAGAACTTCAGGATTTCGTACTTTTCTGCAGAATTATATATTCCTTATCTTTCTTCCCCAAAACCTGTATGGTCAAACAAATTCAATTACGTATCCATTGATCCCCACAAGATTTCAATACAGTAAAATAATTTTATACCGGAGAAAAGTTTGTCCCTCCAACTAGTCCTAGTATTTTGTAATCCTACAAACAAGCTTAATCCGCAGTAGAAAGGGACCTGTGCAGTTCTAAGAAGTACGTCCGAAATTTCCGCGAAAAGAAAAACAGAAACGCCTTTTTTACACTGACTGAATCTTCCGAAGGACAATAAAAAGATAATCCCCAATGAGAGAAACAAACGACTACTGCTGATAGTGAATGAAGAACTTAGTCTAGAATAGAAGGTAGAACTGAATCTAGAATAGAAGGTAGAACGTAGTCTAGAATAGAAGGTAGAACTGAGTCTAGAATAGAAGGTAGAACTTAGTCTAGAATACAAGGTAGAACTGAGTCTAGAATAGAAGGTAGAACTGAGTCTAGAATAGAAGGTAGAACGTAGTCTAGAATAGAAGGTAGAACGTAGTCTAGAATAGAAGGTAGAACTGAGTCTAGAATAGAAGGTAGAACTTAGTCTAGAATACAAGGTAGAACGTAGTCTAGAATACAAGGTAGAACTGAGTCTAGAATAGAAGGTAGAACTGAGTCTAGAATAGAAGGTAGAACGTAGTCTAGAATACAAGGTAGAACTGAGTCTAGAATAGAAGGTAGAACGTAGTCTAGAATAGAAGGTAGAACTGAGTCTAGAATAGAAGGTAGAACGTAGTCTAGAATAGAAGGTAGAACGTAGTCTAGAATAGAAGGTAGAACTGAGTCTAGAATAGAAGGTAGAACGTAGTCTAGAATAGAAGGTAGAACGTAGTCTAGAATAGAAGGTAGAACTGAGTCTAGAATAGAAGGTAGAACTTAGTCTAGAATACAAGGTAGAACTGAGTCTAGAATAGAAGGTAGAACGTAGTCTAGAATAGAAGGTAGAACGTAGTCTAGAATAGAAGGTAGAACTGAGTCTAGAATAGAAGGTAGAACTTAGTCTAGAATACAAGGTAGAACGTAGTCTAGAATAGAAGGTAGAACTGAGTCTAGAATAGAAGGTAGAACGTAGTCTAGAATAGAAGGTAGAACTGAGTCTAGAATAGAAGGTAGAACGTAGTCTAGAATACAAGGTAGAACGTAGTCTAGAATAGAAGGTAGAACTGAGTCTAGAATAGAAGGTAGAACTGAGTCTAGAATAGAAGGTAGAACGTAGTCTAGAATAGAAGGTAGAACGTAGTCTAGAATAGAAGGTAGAACTGAGTCTAGAATAGAAGGTAGAACTTAGTCTAGAATACAAGGTAGAACTGAGTCTAGAATAGAAGGTAGAACTGAGTCTAGAATACAAGGTAGAACGTAGTCTAGAATAGAAGGTAGAACGTAGTCTAGAATACAAGGTAGAACGTAGTCTAGAATAGAAGTTAGAACTGAGTCTAGAATAGAAGGTAGAACGTAGTCTAGAATACAAGGTAGAACGTAGTCTAGAATACAAGGTAGAACTGAGTCTAGAATAGAAGGTAGAACTGAGTCTAGAATAGAAGGTAGAACTTAGTCTAGAATACAAGGTAGAACGTAGTCTAGAATAGAAGGTAGAACGTAGTCTAGAATAGAAGGTAGTACGTAGTCTAGAATAGAAGGTAGAACTGAGTCTAGAATAGAAGGTAGAACTTAGTCTAGAATACAAGGTAGAACTGAGTCTAGAATAGAAGGTAGAACTGAGTCTAGAATAGAAGGTAGAACGTAGTCTAGAATAGAAGGTAGAACGTAGTCTAGAATAGAAGGTAGAACTGAGTCTAGAATAGAAGGTAGAACGTAGTCTAGAATAGAAGGTAGAACGTAGTCTAGAAAAGAAGGTAGAACTGAGTCTAGAATAGAAGGTAGAACTTAGTCTAAAATACAACGTAGAACTGAGTCTAGAATAGAAGGTAGAACTTAGTCTAGAATACAAGGTAGAACTGAGTCTAGAATAGAAGGTAGAACGTAGTCTAGAATACAAGGTAGAACGTAGTCTAGAATACAAGGTAGAACTGAGTCTAGAATAGAAGGTAGAACGTAGTCTAGAATAGAAGGTAGAACTGAGTCTAGAATAGAAGGTAGAACTTAGTCTAGAATAGAAGGTAGAACTGAGTCTAGAATAGAAGGTAGAACGTAGTCTAGAATACAAGGTAGAACTTAGTCTAGAATAGAAGGTAGAACGTAGTCTAGAATACAAGGTAGAACGTAGTCTAGAATAGAAGGTAGAACTGAGTCTAGAATAGAAGGTAGAACTTAGTCTAGAATACAAGGTAGAACGTAGTCTAGAATAGAAGGTAGAACGTAGTCTAGAATACAAGGTAGAACTGAGTCTAGAATAGAAGGTAGAACGTAGTCTAGAATAGAAGGTAGAACGTAGTCTAGAATAGAAGGTAGAAGGTAGTCTAGAATAGAAGGTAGAGCTTAGTCTGGAATGGAAGGTAGTACTGAGTCTGGAATAGAAGGTAGAACTGAGTTTAGAATAGAAGGTAGAGCTTAGTCTAGAATAGAATAAAGAACATAGTCTAGAATAGAAGGCAGAACTTAGTCTAGAATAGAAGGTAGAACGTATTCTAGAATAGAAGGTAGAACTTAGTCTAGAATAGAAGGTTGAGCTCATTCCAGAATAGAAGGTAGAGCTTAGTCTAGAATAGGAGGTAGAACTGAGTCTAGAATTGATGGTAGAACTTAATCTAGAATAGAAGTTAGTTCTTAGTCTAGAATAGAAGGTAGAACTTAGTCTAGAATAGAATGTAGAACTGAGTCTAGAATATAAGGCAGAGCTTAGTCTAGAATAGAAGGTAGAGCTTAGTCTAGAATAGAAGGAAGTGCTTAGTCTAGAATAGGAGGTAGAATTGAGTCTAGAATAGGAGGTAAAACTTAGTCTAGAATAGAAGGTAGACCTTAGTCTATACTAGAAGGTAGATCTTAGTCTAGAATAGAAGATATAACTTAGTCTAGAATAGAAGGTAAAAATGAGTCTAGAATAGAAGGTAGAACTTAGTCAAGAATAGAAGGTAGAACTGAGTCTAAAATAGAAGGGAGAGCTTAGTCTAGAATAGAAGGTAGAACTGAGTCTAGAATATGAGGTTGAGCTTAGCCTATAATGGGAGGTAGAACTGAGTCTAGAATAGGAGGCAGAACTGAGTCTAGAATAGAAGATAGAACTGAATCTAGAATAGAACTGTAGAGCATAGTCTAGAATAGAATGAAGAACATAGTCTAGAATAGAAGGTAGAACTTAGTCTAGAATAGAAGGTAAAACTGAGTCTAGAATAGAAGGTAGAGCTTAGTCCAGAATAGAAGGTAGAGCTTAGTCTAGAATAGAAGATAGAACTTCGTCCAAAATAGAAAGTAGAGCTTAGTATAGAATAGCAGGTAGAACTGAGTCTAGAAAAGAAGGTAGAACGTAGTCTAGAATAGAAGATAGAACTTAGTCCAGAATAGAAGGTAGAGCTTAGTCTAGAATAGAAGGTAGAACTTAGCCTAGAATAGAAGGTAGAGCTTAGTTTAGAATAGAAGGTAGAACTTAGTCTAGAATAGAATGAAGAACTTAGCCTAGAATAGAAGGTAGAGCTTAGTCTAGAATAGAAGGTAGAGCTTAGTCTAGAATAGAATGAAGAACATAGTCTAGAATAGAAGGTAGAGCTCAGTCCAGAAAAGAAGGTAGAGCTTAGTCCAGAATAGAAGGTAGAGCTTAGTTCAGAATAGAAGGTAGAGCTTAGTTCAGAAAAGAAGGTAGAGCTCAGTCCAGAAAAGAAGGTAGAGCTTAGTCCAGAATAGAAGGTAGAGCTTAGTTCAGAATAGAAGGTAGAGCTTATTCCAGATTAGAAGGTAGAGCTTAGTCCAGAATTGAAGGTAGAGCTTATGAACCTTTTCTACACGACTACAGATGTGTTTACTTATTTACCCAGAATGAGCACATATTTTATTACTTCTCTATATACTTAGTACAAATTCATTGTTGCTACATATTGTATTGCTTCTTTATATAATTAGTACAAATCAATTGTTGCTACATATTTTATTATTTCTATATATACTTATTACAAATCCATTGTTGCTACATATTTTATTACTTCTATATGTACTTGTACAAATCCATTGTATTACTTCAATATGTACTTAGTACAAATACTTTGTTTGCAAACTGTGTAGATTATGTCATATGTGTGGAAGATAATTTTGTAATGCAAAGCGTCTAAGATTTCCTACCACGTCATTTCATGAAAAATTTATCTGTACCAATCCAAGAGGAAAGGATGCGCTACAGAAATACAACTAATATTATTTTTGTTTCAAATATATGGCGCATTCGTTCTTAGGAAATATAGCTAACAATATTGTCCGTATTACCATTATTTTATACCCAAGCTATAAATTGACTTTTTTAAGCTTAAATTGAACTATGATTACTCGAGGAGGGCACAATGTTGTCTTGTATTTCTTTTCTGGAGGAAATCGAACCCTAATAGTGCACAGAGGAATACATGGATTGGGTCCTCACAACCTGACTCTCTTGATTTTATTGTAATCATTCATAACCCTAAAGTAGATTGATTAATCGCAAATTATCCTCAAGGAAATACAGTAAGATCAAGAGAATATATTTAAATTGCTTGCATACAACGAGTGTAAAATGGTAGTAGTGATGATATCAGCCTTAAACAGTAATGAAACTTTTTCTTCCATAGGATATTCTTACATGGTCAGGCGATTTTGTGACGTCAGCACTACTCAACATCGTAATTGCGGATGTTGTAAGTACATTTTTGTTTAGGCCAGGGGTTCTTTATGCACTTTAGCGTCACCTCCATTGCACAAAAATAAGAAACTCTTTTTTATATAGCTAGTAATTGATTATGTAAGAGTAATGACTATACACGATACAAGGTTTTCTGGGTGCAAACCTTTGCCAGAACAATCTGTAACGACTCTGGACCATCTGTCTTTGTTCTCGGAATCAAACTCTTCACTCGTCATCTGGTAAACCTTTGCATACAGCAGACTTTGAATAAGCCCTGTACTATGGATACCAAATTAACTTTTCTTCCGACGAAATTCCTAAATTTAAAAGAAGAATTAAGAATCAAGTATTAATATCAAGCTTTATGAAGAATGTGTTACACATTATCATTGTCTTATAAAGAATATGTTACAGATTATCATTGTCTTATGAAGAATGTGTTACAAATTATCATTGTCTTATGAAGAATGTGGTACAAATTATCATTGTCTTATGAAGAATGTGTTACAAATTATCATTGTCTTATGAAGAATGTGTTACAAATTATCAATGTCTTATGAAGAATGTGTTACAAATTATCATTGTCTTCTAAAGAATATGTTACAGATTATCATTGTCTTATGAAGAATGTGTTACAAATTATCATTGTCTTATGAAGAATGTGTTACAAATTATCAATGTCTTATGAAGAATGTGTTACAAATTATCATTGTCTTATGAAGAATGTGTTACACATGATCATTGTCTTCAAAGCATTATGTAGAATGTATTACAAATTATCATTGTCTTATAAAGAATATGTTACAGATTATCATTGTCTTATGAAGAATATGTTACAAATTATCATTGACTTATGAAGAATGTGTTACAAATTATCATTGTCTTATGAAGAATGTGTTACAAATTATCAATGTCTTATGAAGAATGTGTTACAAAGTATCATTGTCTTATGTGTCTTATGAAGAATGTGTTACAAATTATCATTGTCTTATGTGTCTTATGAAGAATGTGTTACAAATTATCATTGTCTTATGAAGAATATGTTACAAATTATCATTGTCTTATGAAGAATGTGTAACAAAATTATCATTGTCTTATGAAGAATGTGTTACAAATTATCTTTGTCTTATGAAGAATATGTTACAAATTACCTTTGCCTTCTTCACATTTTACCTCAACATAATTAACAGGCAAATTGTTTCTAATTTTATCTGAAATACAATTTGCAGCTCATTCTGCAATGAATTTTTCTGTGCAGTTCTAAAAAGGGGTCCATAGGCGATATAGTTGAAACTGAAAATTAAATCAAAGTTTTGAACTTTGCATCTAAAAGTCTAACACGAAAGAGGGAACACAAGCACATATGCGTGTTTTCAAAATCAGTTTTATGTAGTTTCGTGCGTTTACGCTGTATTTAAAGTCGTGTCGAAATAAAATCGGGCATTGATTAATAGTTCTCTAGCGAATGTAGGGTCGTGTTTTCCTCGCTGAGTGTGCGACTTAAAAATGTTTGTTCCGACTGGCGACAAAACTTGATTTAAGATAACAGAGCAAACATTTGGGATGGTTTAATGTTCTCCCTAATTCCCTCCTATTGTATAAATTTCCTCCTCGCTGGAGTCAACAGGAAATAGCATTATCATCGTTCCTTAGTTGTCGATCATTTGAAGAGACGAATTATCCTAAAATGTAATGAAACTTTTCTCTCTGTTTTACAATCTGATATTGTAAATACCTAGCAAAGTTATTCCTAAAGGCGATTTCCAAAGTAAAATGCTCGACTGAGAATGATGTTTAAATGAAAGCGTATCGTACGAAGGTATACTAAATATAGTACGAGTATCTGCTTCGTTTGTTTTCTTGATAGCACATCGGTAACGCACCCGCTTGGCATTATGCGGTCCCGTGTTCGATTTCCGGTTCAGACACATGAAAAGGATATGTGGCCGTGTATCCAAAATTGGATGTTTTCCCGGGGTTCTCGTTTTTTTTTTTTCAAAGACCATATTACGCTGAGATCGCATTCAGCAAGAGTGTGTTGATTAAACTGTCAGAAATTGTTTGATCGGTCGGTGATTTCTGAATGACGTGGCTTTTATTCCGATCCTAATTCTGCTTACAACCCGATACTGAACGAGAAACTGACAGCGCTTACAACCCGATATTGAACGGGAAACTGACCGGGCTAAAATCGTTATTAATTAGAATTCACACAGTTCCAGGTTAACCGTTGGTTGCTCGAGACGAAACTCATTCTTTTGGCCTGTCTCTTACTTGTAAATCTTTCATATCATCGGGGTGTCAAAATCGCGCATGGAGTTACTGATTCCTGTGAATTGCTATATCTTTCCTTCTAATCATGTCAACATTTCATGGTTAATCTTGGAGCTCGTGACGCACTTATTTCAGATTAATGACAATATCAAGATCAATTCTGTTCACCATGCATGCTAACAATTTAATTCAAATATTTATTTTATTTGTTTTCGATAACTCTTCAGATATTATGGACATTAAAAATTTATCGCAATACCGGTTTTAATCCTTTACTAAATTCATTTCTCCTGGTTTTGTTTTCATGTAACACACACACACACACACACACACACACACACACACACACACACACACACGTGTGTAACAAATGGAATAGTGATCAAAGATCAAATCACAAGCAATAACAACAAATAACAGTTCAAGATCAAACAGTAATCAAGCTGTCAAATACACAGTTGATATCAGCACAATCAGCACAAGAAAAACGTTTTATCATATGGTTTACATTTTGTCCCATTCGAAGCTAACATGGACATGTGGGAAATAGTGTCGGATCTTTTTGTCCCAGTCCAAGCGAACATGGACATGTGTGAAATAGTGTCGGATCTTTTTGTCCCATTCGAAGCTAACATGGACATGTGTGAAATAGTGGCTGACTCTTATGCCTTGAAAAAGGAGAATGCAACTGAGATTTTTTTTAAAATGGGAATGGGGATAGTCAACGCAACATGGAAAAAGAGGTAGACGAAGAGTATAAAAAAAAACAACACGTAGACGGATAAAAGAAGGACGAGATAAGTTGAAAGATCAATATGTACAGCTTGTCAAAGAAAACATCATACATGGCATCATCAAATCTCTGAAGTTGAATATATGATATGATGAACAAGAAGCATTGAGAAAACCATGACAACTATATTACCCAACTTCCAAGCAATAAAGGTTCAGGAATTTCTTTAATGGACACGTGCAATATTAGAAATTGAAATATATTTAGAGAATAGCGATACTTACAAGGAGATATGCAAGGACCCAGTGAGACATGTCACCAAAGTTATAGAAAAACAAGACAATCATTTGTTCAGAAAAGTATGTTTAACAAAGAATTGAGCGTTTACATTATGCCAATAAATCAAAAACATGGTAGAGTGAAGGAAACCCTAATGTGCACGAGGAAGGAAATCCCATGAGAATCACTGTCAGTTGTATTAGTCAGCCAACATATAGGATAACCGAAATGCCAGAAAAGAAACACTGAAGACACAACTCAGTTTATAAATGAATTAAACGAAATAAAAAGCACGCTGCTGGACGTTGCAAATACGTTATGTATTGATGTGACAAGTCTTGTATCCTAGTGTTTATGTGTGGATGTGACGAGTCTTGTACCCTAAAGTTATGTATGGATGTGAAGATTCTTGTACCCAAGTGTTTATGTGTGGATGTGACAAGTCTTGTAGCCTAGTGTTTATGTATGGATGTGACAAGTCTTGTAGCCTAGTGTTTATGTAAGATTGTGACGAGTCTTGTACCCTAAAGTTTATGTATGGATGTGACGATTCTTGTACCCTAGTGTTTATGTGTGGATGTGGCGAGTCTTGTACCCTAGTGTTTGTGTATGGATGCGACAAGTCTTGTACCCTAGTGTTTATGTGTGGATGTGACGAGTCTTGTACCCTAGTGTTTATGTATGGATGTGACAAGTCTTTTAGCCTAGTGTTTATGTATGGATGTGACAAGTCTTGTAGCCTAGCGTTTATGTATGGATGTGACAAGTCTTGTAGCCTAGTGTTTATGTATGGATGTGACAAGTCTTGTACCCTAAGTGTTCCGCGACAAAAAGGAAGAAAGGCATGCATGGCAAAATTAGAGAGAAGGCAAATTAAATCAATATCGACAGCAGAAGTGATAAGAATGAGACAAAAAGTGATTGATAACAATCATTTTCAATTTTGTGGTAAAATATTATCTTCAAATAGATGGGACATACATTGGATCGCAGCTTGGGATGTACTATGCATCATTTTATATGTGTTGTTGGGAGGCAGAACTACTTGCAAAGGCTGGGAAAACACTTAAACATTATTTTTGCTATGTGGATGAAATGTGTGGTGAGTTGCCTCATGGAGAAGGAGTATTATTAAAATCCCTAGATTTGGCATATTTGCAACACCCACGTATACAAGTAGAATTAAAATAGTCAGACCCATTAGTCCTGACATGCGGTAGTTCACTATTAGATGTGACCCATTAGTCCAGACATGCGGTAGTTTACTATTAGATGTGACCAATTAGTACTTACATGCGTTAGTTCACTATTAGATGTGACCCATTTGTCCTGACATGCGTTAGTTCACTATTAGATGTGACCCATTAGTACTTACATGCGATAGTTCACAATTAGATGTGACCCATTAGTACTTACATGCGTTAGTTCACTATTAGATGTGACCCATTAGTACTTACATGCGTTAGTTCACTATTAGATGTGACCCATTAGTACTTACATGCGTTAGTTCACTATTAGATGTGACCCATTAGTACTTACATGCGTTAGTTCACTATTAGATGTGACCCATTAGTACTTACATGCGGTAGTTCACAATTAGATGTGACCCATTAGTCCTAGTATGCGGTAGTTCACTATTAGATGTGACCCATTAGTACTTACATGCGTTAGTTCACTATTAGATGTGACCCATCAGTACTTACATGCGGAAGTTCACTATTAGATGTGACCCATTAGTCCTGACATGCGGTAGTTCACTATTAGATGTGACCCATTAGTTCCTACATGCGGTAGTTCACTATTAGATGTGACCCATTAGTACTTATATGTGGTAGTTCACTATTAGATGTGACCCATTAGTACTTACATGCGGTAGTTCACTATTATATATGACCCATTAGTACTTACATGCGATAGTTCACTATTAGATGTGATAGTCCTGACATGCGTTAGTTCACTATTAGATGTGACCCATTAGTCCTGACATGCATTAGTTCACTATTAGATGTGACCCATTAGTACTTACATGTGGTAGATCACTATTAGATGTGACCCATTAGTACTTACATGCGTTAGTTCACTATTAGATGTGACCCATTTGTCCTGACATGCGTTAGTTCACTATTAGATGTGACCAATTAGTACTTACATGCGTTAGTTCACTATTAGGTGTGACCCATTAGTCCTGACATGCGGTAGTTCACTATTAGATGTGACCCATTAGTCCTGACATGCGGTAGTTCACTATTAGATGTGACTCATTAGTCCTAGTATGCGATAGTTCACTATTAGATGTGACCCATTAGTACTTACATGCGTTAGTTCACTATTAGGTGTGACCCATTAGTCCTTACATGCGGTAGTTCACTATTAGATGTGACCCATTAGTCCTGACATGCGGTAGTTCACTATTAGATGTAACCCATTAGTCCTAGTATGCGGTAGTTCACTATTAAATGTGACCCATTAGTACTTACATGCGTTAGTTCACTATTAGATGTGACCCATTAGTCCTGACATGCGGTAGTTCACTATTAGATGTGACCCATTAGTACTTACATGCGTTAGTTCACTATTAGATGTGACCCATTAGTACTTACATGCGTTAGTTCACTATTAGATGTGACCCATTAGTACTTACATGCGGTAGTTCACTATTAGATGTGACCCATTAGTACTTACATGCGTTAGTTCACTATTAGATGTGACCCATTAGTCCTGACATGCGGTAGTTCACTATTAGATGTGACCCATTAGTCCTGACATGCGGTAGTTCACTATTAGATGTGACCCATTAGTCCTGACATGCGGTAGTTCACTATTAGATGTGACCCATTAGTCCTGACATGCGGTAGTTCACTATTAGATGTGACCCATTAGTCCTGACATGCTGTAGTTCACTATTAGATGTGACCCATTAGCACCTGCATGCTGCCTCAAACTGGGGTATTATTCATCTCCTATGATCCAAAATAAAATTATCTGTCTAGCTTATGATTTTGTTACATTTTTAATTCAGAATTATTCCAAGTCCGTTTAAATCCAGCTTGTGAAGAAGCAGAAAGGCTCTAAAACTGTAGAAGTTTGGCATATTTTCCCTGTCCCTGTTCTGACTAACGAATTATTTTTTTCCTACAATTGCACTCATATGGAGATTTAAGTACCCCAATGTACCTTTCACTGGACAAAAAGTTTAAGAAAATCTGACCAGATAAACTTATTTAGTTTCATCTCAAATATTTGATACACAGTTTTGCTTTCTAAACGTACCTTCACCCTGAGCTCATAGTTTTGCATTCGAATCACGTGGTAATTCACCCGAGGTATATGCATGCTGATTCTGGTACATACTGAATGCTCAAGCAAAACTCAATGGTGCCAATATATGTACTAACGTATCATTATTTAAATAACACGTTATCGCATTTGTTTAAATGTCGGAAATCATGTTCTATTTAGAAAATCACTCCTATGCAAAAATACGAAATTGTTGACTGGAATCTTAAGGATCCCTTTAGCTTTAGCAATAGGGCTTTGTTCCTCATTTTATTAATTCTTGTTCTAATAACAAGTATTAAATTGTCTATGTTGTTAAGACAATTAATCTTTCTGCAGAACATCATATTCTCTCTCGTTCAAGTAGTTTGCACTGAAAACCTACTCCGAATTCCTGTGTCTCCCTAGTGTTATATATATATATATATATATATATATATATATATATATATATATATATATATATATATATATATATATAGATAGATAGATATATATAGATATATATATAGATAGATAGATAGATAGATATATATACTCCGAAGTCAAGTGTCTTCCTAGGGATATATTAGTACTAACTCTGACGTCCAGTGCCTCAAAAGGATTATTATATAAATGATAGGATTGGACAGGATACGACACATCTTTGATGGACAATGTCATGTCAACATAATGAAGTATTCTAGTATGTCAAAAATGTAATATCAAGAACTTAACGCTGAGCATTTATGACACACTACCATGATTATTTTATAAAATTTGGGCAAAATAGGTTTTGTCAGGAGGGACCCTTGTCCACGATGACCATGACCTTTTGGCATATTAAAGTGTTGCTAGGAAGAATGTACAAGCCTTATTATGACATGTATACACAAATTAATGTCAGAGTCTTTTTATTTAATGGATTATGGTGTAAAACGTGCAAATTCTGTATCTGATGCAGTTGGTGGGCACACATCTATAACCATGAGAATTTTTCAAACTACTGTCATTTTCAGTATTCATTTTCCTATGTTTACCATAAAAACAAAAACATATGAAACTAACGACCTAAAGTAGTAACAAAAATATTTGTTTTCCAGTGGCCTGAGGCCGTTAAGGTTATGCTTCACAGTTGTCTCAAAATTTCACTTCCTCACACATATGTCACCTGAATGAGGCTGAATCTTTGCTTTAAAAACTTTCCAATACTGGGACCTATTTCATCTCATGCGGTCTAAACAACATCTATATTGGTCTCGTTTAGGGTTTTATCGTGTTTTTTAGTCAAAGGAATTCCACACCCGTTGAAGTCGAGCTTGTGAACAAGCAAAAATGTTTCAATAATAGTCAAAGTTCGGTATTTTTGCCCTGTTTTTGCTACGATAACTAATTTTCCAACTAGTTGGAGATTTAAGTACCTGAGTTTGCTTTTCACTCAACAAAATGTGAATAAAACGTGAGCGGCTAAATTATTCGTATCAAACATTTTATACATGGAAATTCACTCTGAGCGCTTAGTTTTGCATTCGAACCGTGTGCTAATCAAACTGCGCTATATACTCATAGCAGCTGATATATATTGCATGCGTAGACAAAATTGATTAGTGCCAACATAAGCATTCATGGATTATACCTTAAATTACACATGATCCCATCATTAAAATGTCGGAATTTGCCTTTTTAGCAATTCACCACAGCGTAAAACACGAAACGACCGCCCTAACCACAGATAGACTGTTTAAACCGGCCCTCCACGGCTCCCAGAGATCACAAAGTCTGAGGAATTCACCACCCACGAGTTCCATATCGTCTACGCCGCTCGGAGAGAGAATAATATTACAGTAGTGGCAAGAATACACATCGGTTTATACAATTTGTCTTATACAAGCAGTCACACATGTAATTTTGTTAATGGAGACATAAGCTATCAGCGAAAGCAATTTCTGTCAGCTCACAAGTTTCTGGTCAGACTTCCGCACTGACAGTTTCAGCATCAAGAACATACGAACGTTCATGATGCGAATGCTTTTGATAGAAGGCGAATTACTATCGCACCTCATGTTGTGTTTGTACGACTAATAGATGGTCAGCTTCTTACAGACATCGTACAATCAGTAAAGACACTGTTTATTCTGGACCACAGCCTAACAGAGAAGCAATAAACGGTGCACTCTGAAGTTTTAGCGTCATCATAAGGAGACAGGATAGATTCTTTGTGAAAGCGTCAGAATTCTGGTGTGAGTCTCCGGCCATTTTTTATGAAAGAAGCGCGATCTCCTGGGGACCGCGCTGGGTGAAAGCTTTAGTTTTTCTACGTCACTGATTGTCACAGTCGCGGGTGCTTTACGGGCTATAGAGCAAATGATGTTATTTCAACCTCACCTAAGACTAGCCAGAACCCTTAGGCGGAAATGTGTCCATCTTTTAAGGCCCTAGAGATAGGTCTGAGATCCTATTAATACCATGCTTTTTGGGATTTTAGATAGAGGCACTGGATAATAAACTTATCTGCAATTCCAGTCAGCCCACGGGCTGCGGTGGCTGCCTCTATTTCCACAACATTGGGGCCTGCAATAATGGTAGTGAGTAGGCCTGCACCACAGTCTCCCATACTCAGACTCACTACAATAAGGGCAGTGTCAACACCATCAATGGCGTTGACCCACCTTGGTACTTTTTGTTAAAAGTAACCTAAGCCTTTCTTTCTTTCTCAAGCTGATGCTTGCGGTCGCTGATATACTGGAGTCTGTAGCTCGTATCAATCAGCAACCCAGCCGTCCAGACAGTGGGTAGCTCTGGATAAATACCAGACTTTGGAGTTTAAGTGATAGAATCTAACTGCTTCATTTTTTAAATCTCAGGAAGGATCTAAATCGATACGGAATTAGTGTAATCAGTTATGCTAATTTAGAAAATCTTATTTAAATCTACAGGTTGTCAATGTACTGCTGTAAGAAAATTGCCATGCCCCCCTTCCGTTCCTCCCTGCCCCCATTTTGTACCCTTATTAGGGTAACAAACATGAATGATGCAAGATGACACCAGCAGCCTTTATCTTTAAAGCAGATGCCAAACACCAACCCGGAGGGCTGTGCAAAATGGAAATGCTTTGAAGGACCTCAAGGTCACTACATACAGATTAACACAACTTTACTGCCACCTTTCCCGATGTGTTTACCAAAAAGACCAGCTCCCCAACATGAAAGCGGCGAATGCGATCGTCCAAAAGTGGGGAGACAATGTCGCACAGTTCTGGCAGAACCAAATTAATTTCTCCGTTTTGGTGAGAAACAAGGGGCTGCAGTATTTCTGGATCTAATAGCAAAATACCTTCTTATGCGCCATCTTTCTGATTAACACCTAATTATCGAACGCGCTGTATCTTGGTCAAAATTCAAGCCCCACAGTGCCTGGCACATATCTGAAAACGCAAACAACGTGGCGACATATGAAAGACTGTATACAGGGTTTCAGGTTTCGCCGCACACAGACTGGCGTCAGACGAAAAGCAGTAACGACAGGCTTGGTACTGCTTTTTGACTATTCCCCAGCCCATGAGAAGGACTTCTCAGAAACTGTTAACATGATGAGGCAATATGAGCTGCGGCTGGACTATTACGCGCAGAGATCAGGCTCTTACAACACCTGGGCGACCATTATCCTTGACAAGTCGGAAGGCTTTTACAAATGCTATGTTGAGCGCATTACAGACACAATCCGGACATATTATTATCTATGAGTATTGACCCACACTGTCATCCTTGTCGCTGTATCGCAAACAAGGAAAAGCATGCCCAGCACAGGCACTGCTTTCGATGCACAGAATCAATTTCTGTAAAATATAGAAAACGCCATTAACATCAGCATCGACCCACCACAAAGTATCAGCCGGTATGAGGATTTGCTCGGATAAGCCCTCTCTATTGTCAACTTTGCGTTTAGAATTGACCTTGACATGGCCCCGAGTGACATGGATCTATTAGTGACTGCAACTACGTGATAGTCGTTGCACCCGAAACGAAAAGAACTTTTTGGGGCTTGATGATAACGTCAACGCCACCTCCATTTCACCGATGACGCTGACACACCCTCCCCTCCTGTCGCACCGCTAACACAGACGCACCCGACTCACCTCCTACGTAGATCCTACGTCCGTCCCACCGCCGACGAAGACGCCACCACTACTGTCCCACCGCCAACGTAGACGCCACCTCCGTCCCACCGCCGATGCAAACGTGAGAAAAAAGTATGGTGCAGATGATAGACGAGCTCATTGTCGATAATGTGTTTGACGCAGTCATAGTCAACTTATTTGTTTCATAACCCATCAAGCATCCATGGATTGAAACGTCGCACTTTTTTGTATATCCTGTTTCGAATAATGGCTACAAATAGTAGAAGCGTACTGGACATGGCGAACTCATCATTGTCTGATATACCATTTGTTTCTAACCGATTCATGCTTTGTATTAATGTTGCGCTTGAGAAAACCAAATTTTTTTTTATTTTATTTTTTTTTTTTGGGGGGGGGGGGGATTTAATTTATTATTATTTTTAAATGTAAAGACTTTGTTGATAGCCTTTTTCCAAGAGAGATTTTTGTCCTTATATCTACACCGAGATTATTATCAAAGGCTTCTAGGACCTGACCATACAGAATATAGCTGTGACTGTTCAGTTGTTTGGGTCTAGAAATATGTGGGACTCCATTTCCTATGCAATTTCCCATCACTGGTTCATATCCGTTTCAAGTTTGGCAAATTCCATTACCTTACAAATGGTCAGATAAACTGCTGTGTCATCTGTAAAAATGATGACTTGACAGATCATTTCTGTATAGCCGGAATAAAAGTCAATATGTATATATATATATATATATATATATATATATATATATATATATATATATATATATATATATACACACATATATATATATGGTGTTAGGTTCTATACATATACACCCTAAATGTATGTTTGCATGTAAGTATGACAGTAATTTCTTGAGGAAAGCGATTAACTGAGTATTGAAAAATACTGGACCCGAGTTATGTAGCTCATAATGTTAAAGCTTGCAAAGACGTTCTACGCCACACGAACGAGAGATGGTTATTTTTTAAATATTCAGATAGTAATCTTTTTATTATATTCTTAACAATAAGCATATTATTCGTTCTGTTATGATATAGTTTTAATACAATTGAAACTAAATATTATTTCAACGTTTTCATGAACATTTTACACGTCGTTCAGTATATGAATAAAACCTGGGTACCTCGCAGTAATACACGCTACTGAACTGCTTTGGAAGCTCGCGCGTACATGGGGTGATCCTCATTAAGTAGTGAACAAACTAAGTTTGCTAAAGAAGATGAAATATCTTGTAGACAAATAGCCAAATAAACATATGTTGGTATTATGAAAAAAATGACGAAACACATCAATTAAAATAGAAGACACAGTTATGAAAAGACAAGCCAGAAAAATTCCGTCAAAGTTTTGTCGTTGTGATCGTCTTTATTCGAATTTACTGTCATATTGGCGGGTAAATTTGAAATGTGCAGTGTACGTCAGAATTATTTCGAAAGTATTGTGACCCATCGGTCTTAGATAATGCCTGAATATATGGATATACATTCATTTTGGAGTCTCTTGTGTTTTGTTAAATTTCTAGTACAGTATAAGACAATATTATTCAGAGTGGAGAAAAGTGCACTGTTTACGTGAAAGAGAGATTGTTGATTGATACATTGTATCGAAAGTCAGTTTGGCCTCTGTCTGACTGTCTGTCTGTCTGTCTCTCTGTGTCTCTCTCTCTCTCTCTCTCTCTCTCTCTCTCTCTCTCTCTCTCTCTCTCTCTCTCTCTCTCTCTCTCACACACACACACACACACACCACAGGAACTAGCGACCAATAGCAGTCCATTTCCAATATTTTAATAAATCATATTTTTTTCTTCTTTTTTTTTTTTTTTTGTTCACCTTGCAATTTAAATCTTTTGATGCATTTAGATTATCACCGTTTAGTTAGAAAGAACGATATATTCTAGCTATATTGTATATTAAGAGCAATACCAAACATCATCATTCTCAGACAGTCAATTCTCCGGCAATGGCGTCATGTAGAAAGGGTTACTGTCATTGTTGGCTCAGGTAAGCGTTCGACGTTTCTGTCGACATTTTTATGTATCAGTAGCCAGAAGTAGTTCATCGAATTCCGAGCACGTGTTTACCATATAAGGAAGCGGTGAACATTTTTACTTAACTATGGTCAATACCACTGGATATATTGACCCGTAGCAACAACGTTAAGCTAATGGAACTGTTTCTACAGTATATAATAAGGTTATACAACATTTTTATAGATTTATTTATTTATTTCTTCAAAGATAAATCAGACTTAAAAAATACTTCTTATCTGAAATATTAATTATTATTTATTGAGCATTTTGACGCTAAGAACATCATTTATTTGTATTTGGGCCACATTTTTTTTTTTTTTTTTTTTTTTTTTTTTTGGCCATGTTCATTGCCATATGGTGTTTATGATAAACATGTAAATACTGTACTTTCACTAATTAAATTTAGTACAGCACTTACTTTTATCTGTTTATAGATATATACAGCAGTGATTCCCAACCTTTTCTTGCTGCGACCCTAAATTGGCCACTAACAGGACCTCCCGACCCTCAGGCTTATATGATATAAAACTTTTCCTCTGATGACCCTTCGCGACCCTACTGAAGACTCCCTGCGACCCTAATTTGGGTCGCGACCTGAGGTTGGGAACAGCTGATATTTCTTGCACTGAAAAATAACGGATATCTTTCATCGAGTGGGTGAAAATGGTAGAGTTGTTCACTCAAGAGGTGACATGTCTCTGTAATTCACTCTGAGCAAATAATTTTTCTTTTTATTTTATGTTCATTGGCTAGTTAAAGTGTATAACAGATTGAAGTTGCAGATTTCTTACGGTAATGTCAGCTGTTTACCATTTATGCTCTACTATAGTGTTTGTATATTCGTACAGAAAATATGACTAGTAACATAATTAACTTTCACAAATCAAGGTAAAAAAGCAAAAACGAAAAATTGAAAACAACGGTTAAGTACATTGTGGGAATAGAACCTGGTTCTTCTGCTTGACAGGTCGCTATGCTTACCACTAGACCAAGCAATTGACAACATGACGGATGAAATTCTTGGTCATAATATTATTGATGTTTATTTTTATGGTGTGAAAGTGAATTATCACACTAATTTCTCTTGGAAAATTCACTAATTAAAGGACTAGCGTACAATAATTCTTATGATATGTTTTTGTTGTTGATCTTAGACATCTAACTTTTTGTACAGTGCACGGGCTTGGAATCATCAATGACATCAGTTGTCTAATTTTGCTCAAACTTGCAGCGAGTATTACTAACTCTGAGTTTATACATGAATGGTATCATTATCAGGTACCTTGTCAAACTTAGTCACTATCTGGGTTCTTTTTGTTTCAACCTCTAAAACATTATTTGTGTATTCCTATTTGCAAATACATGTACAGGGTTTTTGTACTAGATCAAAAACGTTTTATTGCTTTTTACAGGTTCTTACAGTTTACATCGTTTTCTCCATACAAGATATATTACAAAGACAGTCAAAGCGAGTAATATCACATAGTGAGTTAAATTAATGGTATTTTGTATGTCCTCTCCCTACAAGACATATCACATTGTGGGTATTATATATGGTGTTTTGGATGCCCCTCTCCCTACAAGACATATCACATCGTGTGTATTATATATGGTGTTTTGGATGCCCCTCTCCCTACAAGACATATCACATCGTGTGTATTATGCATAGTGTTTTGGATGCCCCTCTCCCTACAAGACATATCACATTGTGTGTATTATATATGGTGTTTTGGATGCCCGTCTCCCTACAAGACATATCACATCGTGTGTATTATATATGGTGTTTTGGATGCCCCTCTCCCTACAAGACATATCACATTGTGTGTATTATATATGGTGTTTTGGATGCCCCTCTCCCTACAAGACATATCACATCGTGTGTATTATGCATAGTGTTTTGGATGCCCCTCTCCCTACAAGACATATCACATCGTGTGTATTATATATGGTGTTTTGGATGCCCCTCTCCCTACAAGACATATCACATCGTGTGTATTATATATGGTGTTTTGGATGCCCCTCTCCCTACAAGACATATCACATTGTGTGTATTATATATGGTGTTTTGGATGCCCCTCTCCCTACAAAGCATATCACATCGTGTGTATTATATATGGTGTTTTATATGTCACTCTCCCTACAAGACATATGATATACAAACTATAGTATATGGTGTTTTGGATGACCTCTCTCTACAAGACATATTATGTAGTGACCATTATACATGGCATTTTGTATGAAGCACCAAGATTGCATGACGTTTTCATGAACTAACTGTTTCAAGGAATTGGACTTGCCACAGTGTAATGTAATTGTATGTCAAAGAAAGTGTTGTATGTCAAATTTGTCCTATGTAAGACTATCCTTTTTGTTATAATGTTGCATGTTTCACGCAAAATTCATTTTTTCCTGGCACCAAATAGAAAAAGTCTTACCTTATTTTTTTCATAAGGCGATAACAAAACCTTTTTTTTTTTAAATAAGTATGAGCGGTTTTGTTGTAATAGACTGAAATGGAAAAAAAGTAACAATAAAACAACGCAAACTGGAACTTTCAAAGGCCGATTCCAAGGCATATTGAGGGCACCCACCCGACCTGTATAAAGTAAAGACGTAAATAAAATATATAATTGGAGGTGTCTTTGAAAACAATATAAAATACATCCCAATAGGAACGCCTTTCAGACGCAAACAATTACAAAGCTATACACTATATTGATAACAGTGTCCGATGACAAATTCAGAATCCATTCAAATATAGAAAGTCTAAAACTATTTTCTGTTGGAAACATTATTCTTTGGCTCCAAACTGAAAGGAAACCGACATGTTTTCAAATTGTAATGTGTGTGCCCACTACACCATTCAAACGAACTCGTACATAACGTCCATCATAATAGAGGTCCATATGTGATAATCGTGAACGTACGCGATCCCTATAAATAATGGAATAGTATGCAAGTATGTATAGAACTTAGCGGCACATCAGTACAATCCTGGCTAAGTTGTGCTGAGTAAATGTTAGGTAACAATAGTGTTAAATGTGAGACATAGCTAAACTCAAGAAAGCTCAATATTTCAGAAGAAAAGAAATACAATGTATTCGTATAAAATAAAAGATGAAAGATAATGATGCAAAAAGATATTAAAAAATATAGGTAGTACTGGATGAAAGTCGCTTACATAAAAAAACAAGTAAAAAATATACATCTTTTTTTTTTTTTCTTTTTTTTTTGTGTTAACATTTGGTTACCTTCCACTCATGATAATAAAGTCGATTTGCAGAGAGCGCTTTACTAACTACTGAATTTGTCATATACCAATCTTGCTATTAAAGACCTTCGGTTGCCTCGACAACATTTCACAATTTTAGTATCGGGGATCCATTAAGTTAAAAGGCCGCAACTATGGCCTCAGTTCTTTCTTTGTATTCAATTATAAATAAAGATTAATTGTACAATTGAAGTCTGTATCCTAAAGCACCTAATTCGAATGTAAATGAAAGTTTTCAATTATAAATAAAGATTAATTGTACAATTGAAGTCTGTATCCTAAAGCATCTAACTGGAATGTAAATTAAAGTATTCAATTATAAATAAAGATTAACTGTACAATTGAAGTCTGTATCTGCACCTAATTGGAATGTCAATGAAAGTTTTCAATTTTAAATAAAGATTAATTGTACAATTGAAGTCTGTATCCTAAAGCATCTAACTGGAATGTAAATTAAAGTATTCAATTATAAATAAAGATTAACTGTACAATTGAAGTCTGTATCTGCACCTAATTGGAATGTAAATGAAAGTTTTCAATTATAAATAAAGATTAACTGTACAATTGACGTCTGTATCCTAAAGCACCTAATTGGAATGTAAATGAAAGTTTTCAATTATAAATAAAGATTAACTGTACAATTGAAGTCTGTATCTGCACCTAATTGGAATGTAAATGAAAGTTTTCAATTATAAATAAAGATTAATTGTACAATTGAAGTCTGTATCTTAAAGCACCTAACTGGAATGTAAATGAAAGTTTTCAATTATAAATAAAGATTAATTGCACAATTGAAGTCTGTATCCTAAAGCACCTAATTGGAATGTAAATGAAAGTATTCAGTTATAAATAAAGATTAATTGTACAATTGAAGTCTGTATCTGCACCTAATTGGAATGTAAATGAAAGTTTTCAATTATAAATAAAGATTAATTGTACAATTGAAGTCTGTATCCTAAAGCACCTAATTGGAATGTAAATGAAAGTTTTCAAATATAAATAAATATTAATTGTACAATTGAAGTCTGTATCCTAAAACACCTAATTGGAATGTAAATGAAAGTTTTCAATTACAAATAAAGATTAACTGTACAATTGAAGTCTGTATCCTAAAGCACCTAACTGGAATGTAAATGAAAGTTTTCAATTATAAATAAAGATTAATTGTACAATTGAAGTCTCTATCCTAAAGCACCTAACTGGAATTTAAATGAAAGTATTCAATTATAAATAAAGATTAACTGTACAATTGAAGTCTGTATCCTAAAGCACCTAATTGGAATGTAAATGAAAGTTTTCAATTATAAATAAAGATTAACTGTATAATTGAAGTCTGTATCTACACCTAATTGGAATGTAAATGAAAGTTTTCAATTATAAATAAAGATTAACTGTACAATTGAAGTCTGTATCCTAAAGCACCTTATTGGAATGTAAATGAAAGTTTTCAATTATAAATAAAGATTAACTGTACAATTGAAGTCTGTATCCTAAAGCACCTTATTGGAATGTAAATGAAAGTTTTCAATTATAAATAAAGATTAACTGTACAATTGAAGTCTGTACCTGCACCTAATTGGAATGTAAATGAAAGTTTTCAATTATAAATAAAAATTAACTGTACAATTGAAGTCTTATCTGCACCTAATTGGAATGTAAATGAAAGTATTCAATTATAAATACAGATTAACTGTACAATTGAAGTCTGTATCTACACCTAATTGGAATGTAAATGAAAGTTTATATTCTGAAAACATAATGTATACATCACTCATAACATTCTCTATGAGATTATTACAAGAGGAATACAGAAGTTAGTCAACATCGCTCAGAGTAAAGAAGTATGTTGTTTCTGGGCACAATTTGAGTTCAATTGTATTCTCTCATGTTCTAAATCGATTTCTGAGCTAGACGAAAAGTATTTCATATGTTGAAATTTGAATAAGAAAGGAAACATGGAATACGTGTATTACAAGTTAACAAGGGATCCGTAGTTTGATTTATTAATTTCCCAGAACTGAGTTTTAGACATGCAATGAAACGTTTAATTCATGGAGAATGATAAATTACTGCACTAATTAATTTTTGCAAAACAATTTAATATGGTCAAATTCCCCTGGGTATGTCGCAACTATTTAAATAGGGTCAACTTTCCACGGGTATGTCACAACTATTTAAAAATAGATTCACATTTCCCTCGGTATGTCACAACTATGTAAATAGAGTCAAATTTCTCTGGGTATTTCACAAGTAAATAAATAGGGTCAAATTTCCCTGGGTATGTCACAAGTGTATAAATAGGGTCCAATTTCTCTGGGTATGTCACAAGTATATAAATAGTATGACATATCCTTGGGTATGTCACAAGTAATTAAATAACGCTTTTAGATGAATTTGTCTCAGTTTCACTCATAATCTGAAATTGTCTTCCTGAACTCGAGTTTTTTCTTTTGTATTTGCCTTATTCTTAATTTGTAAAAAAATAATATTTTCCTATACAATACGTAGGTATCGAGGATTAAAACTCTGTAATATTATCTACACTATACTTTAAAAGAGTCTTGTATATTTATGAGCAAAATTTCACGATTTCCTCAACAATATTAAGAATTCCTAATATTGTTACCAACAAAATTACTCTCACATGTACACTTTACCATCTCACAGGTACACACTTTACCAACAAACAAAAAAACTTGAATGACAACCCGTCTGCTATGTATATATATCTGACAAACAGTACAATATTTTCAGATGTGTGACAATATATCCTAAATCTCTGCTTCATGAGATATTTATTTTACGTTTTTAGTGAATACTGGATTTGTGTGTATATCGATAAATAGATAGATACAAAGAGGGAGACATAAATATATTGACTGATCCGGTGCATTAATATATGTATATACAGAAAATCTGCATTCCTTTCTTATTGTTTATATTATATGCATGTATTTCCCGGACCTAACAACAGGTCTGTACATGCGCGAGACTTCTCATTGATAAGATTTTCGGCATTGTTTAATAAAGCTGTATGCTAATGCTAATTTTCTACTATCTTCCTCTTGAGACACGTGAAGCATTAACCCAAAAGCTCTTCAGTAATTGAAAACCATTGTACTAAATATCCGATAACAGAGTTTTATCAGACCATTGAAATGCTTCGTGTTTCAACTGTACACCCAGACAATGACAAAGAAGACATTATATTGTAAGCAAATTCAATTGTGCACACAGACAATGACGAAGTATACATTATATTGTACGCACATTCAATTGTGCACACAGACAATGACGCAGTATACATTATATTGTACGCACATTCATTTGTGCACACAGACAATGACGCAGTATACATTATATTGTACGCACATTCAATTGTGCACACAGACAATGACGCAGTATACATTATATTGTACGCACATTCATTTGTACACACAGACAATGACGCAGTATACATTATATTGTACGCACAATCATTTGTACACACAGACGATGACGCACTTGACGTTATATTGTAAGCATATTCAATTGTACACACATACAATAACGAAGTAGACATTATATCCTAAGCAACTGTACACACAGAAAATGATGCAGTATGCATAGTATTGTAAGCAATTGTACATACAGACAATGATGCAGTATACATTATATTGTACGCAAATTCAATTGTGCACACACACGCAATGACTCAGTATACATAATATGTTGTACGCATATTCAATTGTGCACACACACAATGACGCAGTATACATTATATTGTACGCACATTCAATTGTGCAGACACACAATGACGCAGTATACATTATATTGTATGTACATTCAATTGTGCACACACACAATAACGAAGTAGACATTATGTCCTAAGCAATTGTACACACAGAGAATGACGCACTAGACATGATATTGTAAGCACATTCAATTTTCCAAAGCAGATATATTCTTGTAAATAGTTGCCACCTTCATATCATCTGAAACTAGGTATATTATAGATATTTTTAACCGATAAATCGATTTGTAGTCAGAAGAAAACGTTGACAGGACATTAATGTTAGATACACGTGCCGCATAATTAAACTCATTCGGTGAAAATGTATAAGCCTTCTGTTCAATTGTTTTGTTGTTCACTAAAGATTGAGATATCTTACTTAATAACAATGGTTATTAGAAGTTTTTGTATGAGGTTGGGGAGTAGGGGTGGTGGAATGAAGCAACTTATGCTAAAAATTGAATTGGATATAAACGGTTACTTGGTTATTGTCACAGACAACCAATCATGTTGCAAGCTATGGAACCGGATAATATCGAAATTAAAGAATTAGGATCAAGCCATGATCGCTGATTGGCTGGAATATTTACTGGAAGAAAAAAACATGTTTTTTATTTTATTTTTTTATTTTAGAAGAACCTAAAACCATTTCAGTTTATTGTTGTCGCTACACATGTACAGCTGGTAGTAAACGGGAAAATCTCACCGAGGGTGGAATTTTATAGTGCGCACCCAAAAGGTTAACCGCACAGTATATCATTTGCATCGCTATAAAATGTACTCTTGAATAGATCATGCATTTGTAAGCTTGTTTCGAAGGTTTTAGCACAAAAATATAGTAATTTTGCGAAACAATAACATTACGGTCGATACTGTACTCAATCATTATCGGAACCTCTGCGACTGGATGCTTTTATTTCCAGTAGATTTGTAAGATGTTTGTTTTGTTTTTGTTTCGTTTGTTTGAGGGGATTTTTGTTTTGTTTTATTTGTATACATCATTGTAAACTACGGTATATGTTTTATTTGTATACATCATTGTAAACTACGGTATATGTTTTATTTGTATACATCATTGTAAACTACGGTATATGTTTTATTTGTATACATCATGCTAAGATAATATAACTCAACGTTTGGACTTCCAGCAACCAATGCATTATCAATTCAACATTTATTTCGGGTTAAAAAAAAACAACAACTGCTGCTACTGCTGCTGCTACTACTAATATTACTACTACTACTACTACTAATAATAATAATAATAAAACTAACAGGATCTACTGTGCCCACATGAGTTGGATATTGACCAACAGACCAAAGAAAGGAACCGCACAGAAAATACACACTCATGATCAGTGATGAATATGGCAATGCACGAACAAGATGTTACAGCTAATCACGTAAAAGTGGTTCATTCCCAAACGGTAAATATCTCACTCGGAAGTAGTGACGTTGTCCAGCACACGTTGTTCGGTCATTATCCAACAACTGTAAGGAACCACAAAAAGCTGTTGTAGTGTAAAAGAAAAGAATGAATTAATGAAGTGCTACTTTGAAAAATAAAGCAGAACAAAACGGTTACAGACGACAGTCATATCATACATATCTCTAAAGAAGACTGGCTGACCAGGTGCGCTGCTGACCAGGTGCGTGGCTGACCAGGTGCGTTGCTGACCAGGTGCGTGGCTGACCAGGTGCGTTGCTGACCAGGTGCGTGGCTGACCAGGTGCGTTGCTGACCAGGTGCGTTGCTGACCAGGTGCGTGGCTGACCAGGTGCGTGGCTGACCAGGTGCGTTGCTGACCAGGTGCGTGGCTGACCAGGTGCGTGGCTGACCAGGTGCGTTGCTTAACTAAAAGCCTTTGAAAAGTCTGCTGTTGAATATTAGATCCACGAAGAAAACATTAAATCCGCACTTGGAGATAAACATAAATGGGGATGTCAGGATCAAACAGAAGATTCAGGATCTCTATTGCTGTTAGTGATCGCACTGATCTCTATTGCTGTTAGTGATCGCACTGATCTCTATTGCTGTTAGTGATCGCACTGATCTCTATTGCTGTTAGTGATCGCACTGATCTATATTGCTGTTAGTGATCGCACTGATCTCTATTGATGTTAGTGATCGCACTGATCTCTATTGCTGTTAGTGATCGCACTGATATCTATTGCTGTTAGTGATCGCACTGATCTCTATTGATGTTAGTGATCGCAATGATCTCTATTGCTGTTAGTGATCGCACTGATAACACTATCAAGATTGCTAAGAAAGCATAATGCAACATACCAACGTAAGAAGAACTCCACACAAATAAATCACCATCTGCTCATGGACGATTTGAAACTCTTGAAGCGAAATGCGCCTGAAATAGGATCTCTAGTCCAGTCAGTAAGGATTATAAACGCTGACATCAAAAGTGGAATTTGGAATAGACAAGTGCTTGGCGTCTCGTGGCATTAAGAATGGGCAAAAACAGAGAAAATAAACAACTATTGGGTGATGTTGACTGCAATGATTAGGAATTTTTAAGGTACACGGAATCAAACAAGACGTAATAAAGAATAAGATTGGATGTGAGAATAGTGGGTAGGTTCCAAATTAACGGGAGCAACAAAGTCACAGCTTTTAATACATTGTGAATCGTTATCATCAGGCACGCAGGCGGCATAAATGACTGGACAAAAATGAATTAGAAGATACGAATTGAAAGACCAGAGATTTAATGCCAAACAATAGGAAAATACACCCGTTGGGTCGATGCTAACAGTCAGTACGTACCAAGGAAGATCGGTAGTTACGACTTTGTAAGCCTTGAAGAAGACTAGCAAAATATGTCAAGGAAAAGGATGAAAGATTTAAAGTTTTAGTCCAGAAAGAGGATCTTCTGAAAGCGATTGAACCAAACAAGGATTATCAGCAGAGAAGACGCAAAGATAGATCAGCAGAATGGAGAGAAATATTATATCCATATGCAGTTCAGAAGGGACACAAAACAACAACCTGGACATTGCTCCAAGAAAGAATGGTTTAGGAGACAGAAGGATTGTTCATGTCAGCGCATGGTCAAAACGATGAAAGCCACCATTCAGAACCAAGACGTCTCATTATCTTGCAGAATGTATAGTAACAAGAAAGTGTCGATAACCTGATATGTGAGCGCAGATAGCTCGCCGAGAGTGAGTGCAAAAATCAGCATGGCAAATTAGCCTTAGCGGTACACTTGCAGCTGTAAAGTCTCCAGCGTACCACCAAATGGTAAGATCACAAACCAGAAATAGAGGTCGAGAGCACCAAGGCAAAGATCCTGTGAGATTTCAACATGTAGATCGACCACATGATCGTGCACAGAAGGCCCTTGTAGTCAAAGAGAGGAAGCTGACCTACACAATTGACATAGCACTATCAGGGTAAAGAAAAGTACAGGAAAATGACCATATAATGTGAACTAGCTAGAGAGCTCAGAAAAGTCTGGAAAACGCACACCGAGATCGTAACAATTGTGGTAGGGACGCTAGGAATTCTACTGCAAAAATTAGGAGAGGTCAAACAGAAACGAGGAATGTCACCAAAGCCAGATCTGATACAGAAAGCGGCACTCCTTGGAACAGCAACTAGACTAAGGCAGGTCCTTGAGATCTAATGACGCAGGAAGTTTTCTGTTCCCAGGTAACAATAAAAGCAGCAAGAAGAGATATAATAATTATAAATATAGGCACAAACTACGCAAATCAACAGAAACAAAACGAAATGAAGAGATCAAGAGGCCGTGTCACGATCATCGATGACGAGGTGAAATATTTCACCTGTACACGCATTTAGTGTATTTGTTTTTCAGATCGAGGACACATTGTTTGCTTGGGTGATCAAAGGTATACAAAGGCTTTCAAGTTTGGGATATTAACTGTTACACCAGTCGATTTGAATGTGATGTTAGGGCCCTAAATAAGCTCTCATGTGATTTTGTTGCTTTAAGTTTATAATACAAGTTGGTGATTTGAATATCCATATTAGGTCCGGTGATAAAAGTGATTACAAACGACCATTATAATAGAAATATTTATTAAAATCAAATTATTTGCATGTATTTTCGTGAGATAGTTGCAAAGAAACTAGAAATACCACGGTGATAAAATAATGTTTCCTCGCAAGTTTTGTCTTTGTGAGTATCTCTTGAGTGTTACCATCTAACCCCTTTATATTTGCGCAACTCTGATGATTTTTTTAAAATCGACTTAGACATTTACATAAAAGAGTCGATCCAAAACGTTAAGTAAGAAGGTTCCGTTTACACAATGTTAGATTTTACATTCCCAACCCATTGGACGTGGTTGCATGGAAATTTAACCCGGGATAGATTAATACAGTTAGATATATGCTTCGGTGTGGGATAGAAAAATCAGAACGAGAGTCAAACATTTACAGCCAGAAACGAGGATTTGTCGTTTATCTCTCATTCCTGTAAGAATTTGTAATAGTTACAGATGATGATGGTGGACAAACCGCAGTATGTCACACTTATGCATGTGTGTACTGTTTTTAATTTAATTTATACTACTTTTTAACGATAAGCTCACGTTTAAAATTATGTCAAATTTAACATGTTTCGCAGGTGCTCATTCACTGCACGTTTTCATCTAACCGTCAAATGAATGCACTTCATATACAATTGTTTACTATGTCTCTAACACGAACCCTTATCCTATAGGATGGGAATGTTTTTTTCCTGCCCACGTAGCTGGAAAAATATATATACTACTCTCACATGAATGAACGCGATGCCCAATCTTGACATACTAATAATGTGTTTGCCTATTTAATGGCTGTAATTATTCTTATAATTTTTTCTGTAACATTTTCATAAATCACAGCTCAAAGCTTGAATTAATCAATGTTTTGTCCACATGGATTCTAACAATTCCAATTGACGCGAATTGACTGTAGCAATTTTCTCTGCGAGTCATGTGGCAACAAACTGGTTCCACATCTCTGACAGAGCGCTGGTAGCGTATAGTCCCTTTTAAAACACGCTAAACATATTCACAGCATACTTGACCTAATGGACAAGCTATTCTTTGTTCTTGCCCTTTGATATCCAAGAATCTCATTAAGAAACATGCAGTATGTCCCTGTGATGTGGTAGTTCAGTAGTTACAACAGTGGTACTATATGTAGACCTTTCAATTATTCTGTACCAAAGTCATGTATGAGTGGTCCAAGGTTGTGAATATTAGTGGGCTTGAAACATCCAGCTATATTTGAAACGTGCAATCGTCACTGAGTACGTGGAAACGGTCCTCGGGTGTTATTCATTAAATGATTTACATTCGCAGCCAATCATATACAGAATGATTTACATATACAGAAGAAATTATTCGAATTCGTGGCACTGTGAACATTAAATTCGACTAGATCATCCAGTTTGGCATAGTAGTTGGTGTAATGGGAAATTTATTTAGTTCTGTCTAAAAAAGGATGCTTAAACTAAAAACATTAGCATTGTAATTGTTTTCGGCCATCTGAGTATGGTTACTATTGAACTTGCTAAATTTTACGAGAAAACCGCAGTATTATTTCATCGCAATTTGGGAAATGTCTTTTTATAAAGTATACTGAATGGGAAATATTAACATATACTGTACGTTCATACCAATTATATAATTTTACTTATTTATCTACCAGATGTCATATTAAATGTTCTTGCCATAGACAAATCGCAGTTAAACAATTGACAATAAAAACTGATTTACATTAATTAATTATGGTCCAACAAAGAAATAACACACACATTTGTGAAAAATAGGGAAACATTACTCAGTTTGTCCCAGGGTATACAGTTCTAAAGTAGATCAAAACCGATGTTTAACATCGTTAGAATCGATGCAATTTCAAAATTTCTGCAAAGATTTGATCGGGGTGGTTTTGCTTGGTTTGACGTCATGCTCTTTTGTAACTCCAGTTGTTTTCAAACATCGGAATTTATCATACTGCTTGAGTACAGAAGTTTATTTTTTTAAAAATATCCTTTAATATATATTTGGTCCCTAATATATGCACCTAGATATTGATCACGTAAAAATGATGATGATGCACATGTGATGTGTGTATATGGTTTACAGAGCACTGAAAAAAGACTGAATCATACACAGACACATGGCAATGTCCTATTGGCAAGAATAGAGTTTGACACACACAGAAACATGGCAATGCCCTATTGGCACGGATAGATGTTGACACGTCAACCTGAGGTGGATGTTTTAATACACAATCTATGGTGTTTTGAATACATATCTCTTTCAAATTAGATATAATATAGCCGTACAGTGTTCCGACCTCTCTGGGTGGTGCATGCAATATACATAATGCAATAGCCGTACAGTGTTCCGACCCCTCTGGGTGGTGCTTGCAATATACAAAATGCAGTTAGTATCTTGAAACCTTTAAAGTTCTTTGGCGACAAATAAGTATTGATCTACATTTACCTATATTGAAACACTCTTGGACAAGTAAGTAATGATCTACATTTACCTATATTGAAACACTCTTGGACAAGTAAGTAACGATCTACATTTACCTATATTGAAACACTCTTGGACAAGTAAGTAATGATCTACATTTACCTATATTGAAACACTCTTGGACAAGTAAGTAATGATCTACACTTGCCTATATTGAAACACTCTTGGACAAGTAAGTAATGATCTACATTTACCTATATTGAAACACTCTTGGACAGATTAGCAAATAAACGAAAATAACATAATAAAACAACAAAGCAAACAATAAAACAAACCAAGAAATAAACTTACGGCCACTCATCAGCTGAGGTGAAGTCTACCCGTCGAAACATTAATTCGTTTCTCGTTTTAAGATTGAGCTAATTAAAGAAAACACTTATTTTAAGCAAACTTCTTACAAATCTAAAAGCAATGTACAAAATTCTTACACTATCAATATCTTAATTATTTTCCTTTCTTAAAATCTTGTCATTTATTTTTGACTTAAAACAAAAGATAATGAAAAGTTCCCATGAACAGTGAAACCAGAAGAAGAAAATATAAGTTTATATAATATTGATTATAAGGTTTAGAGTTCCAGAGTATACATGATCTTTTCATTGTTTTACTCGTTCAAAGTTTACACCAGTCTTCAGGATCAAAAATATGTCAGCAGTAGAAACGCTGACAAACGTGACATGAAGCAACATGTAAATACATACATATACTGTAACTAGGCAATGTCTTCCATAAAAGAACAAACAGAGGGAATATGGTTAAATTTAAAGTTCATTGCTTCGGAAAACGTAACTCTATGGCAAATTAAAGGTAAACTGACCGCGAATCGAAAAGCATATAACATGAAAGAAAATATATCTCTGCAAATTATTAGTATACTGCATTGGCGGGAATAAAGTTTGAACATTCGTTTTATTTTATTTTTTTTTTATTTTTTTTTTTTTTATTTTTTTTTATTTTTTTTTTCTTGTTGCAAAACCCTGAAGTTATGCAATTTAAATGGAGGGAATAAACTATACAATTGTTGTATATTCTTTAAGTAAAAGATTGTTTAAAGCGAGATTTCTCAAAAATTACAGGAAAGGAGAATACGCTGATATAATTTCAGATGAAATATGTCAAGGCGAAAACAAACTTGATGACCTAGCATCCTGAAGGCAAAAAACATAACTTTTTTTTCTTCTCATTTCCTCTTTTAAATCTACGTATTTCAAGATAATTATACAAGCTAATTAACTCCTAACTCTAAAGACCAGATGGTGTACTCTTCAGACTAATTTAACTAAAACTATTTTAGGTTCGGAGACCATCTTCTTTGTGCTCATTGATTAACACTAACGCCTCTCGTGCGGGAATTGGCGCGAGATGGGAGATCAAATCTGAGCAGAACAGCAATCCCAGCTTCAGCAACCACCGCCTGACATGGGCGCGTGCGTAATATGATACTATCTAATAACACACTACGATTTCTGTTGTATTGGATTTTAATTTCACTCGACACAGTTCTTTCTGGGACATTTGACGCTTCACCAAAACGGTAAATATATATTTTTTGTAAAATTCTCTCTCTGTGGGTATTTACCGTTAGTACGCAGAAATTTTTTTATTAAAGTATTTAATTTATTAGATAGCTTATACATTAAAAACTAAACAGTTCAACGTGTTTTTACCCTTTTCAAAGTGTCATGCGATCATATATTCGTACTATAAACATCATGCTTGATTTAGGATACTGTAAATGTAAAAAAAAAGAAATATTGAGTAATGTTATGGTGGAAAACGCGAGTAATCAGGTGGGATGAAAACATTAATTTTTGGTAGAATGTATTAAAGTGAAGCAGGAAGCAATTAATAGTAGTTAAACTATCTCAAACAGTTCGATATATTATATGGATCATTAATGACGAGGCAGTTATAGTTGCTATCACGGCTAATGACGAGGCAGTTATTGCTGATATCATTACTAATAACGAGGCAGTTATAGTTAATATCACGGCTAATTACGAGGCAGTTGTAGTTGATACTACGGCTAACGAAGAGGCAGTTATAGTTGATATCACGGCTAATGACGAGGCAGTTATAGTTAATATCACGGCTAATGACGAGGCAGTTATTGCTGATATCATTACTAATAACGAGGCAGTTATAGTTAATATCACGGCTAATTACGAGGCAGTTGTAGTTGATACTACGGCTAACGAAGAGGCAGTTATAGTTGATATCACGGCTAATGACGAGACAGTTATTGTTGATACCACGGCCAATGACGAGGCGGTTATATCACGGCAAATATTCAACCAGCTTTTTAATGCTTGCTATTTGATTCGACAGTCAAATTTCAGAACATATGATTGTATTTATCGAAGTTTAAGTCCCAATAATATTTGATTTTAAATGTTTGTTACTCATGAATTGTAGGCTTGATTAGTTTCAGTATACTTGTATTGTTATCTTAAAATTCATGAATTGTAGGCTTGATTAGTTTCAATATACTTGTATTGTTATCTTAAAACTCATGAATTGTAGGCTTGATTAGTTTCAATATACTTGTATTGTTATCTTAAAACTCATGAATTGTAGACTTGATTAGTTTCAATATACTTGTATTGTTATCTTAAAACTCATGAATTGTAGACTTGATTAGTTTCAATATACTTGTATTGTTATCTTAAAACTCATGAATTGTAGGCTTGATTAGTTTCAATATACTTGTATTGTTATCTTAAAACTCATGAATTGTAGGCTTGATTAGTTTCAATATACTTGTATTGTTATCTTAAAACTCATGAATTGTAGGCTTGATTAGTTTCAATATACTTGTATTGTTATCTTAAAACTCATGAATTGTAGGCTTGATTAGTTTCAATATACTTGTATTGTTATCTTAAAACTCATGAATTGTAGGCTTGATTAGTTTTTTTTCAATATACTTGTATTGTTATCTTAAAACTCATGAATTGTAGGCTTGATTAGTTTCAATATACTTGTATTTTTATCTTAAAATATAATCAATAGTTATGGCAAGTTCTCTCTCTCTCTCTCTCTCTCTCTCTCTCTCTCTCTCTCTCTCTCTCTCTCCATTAAGGTTTTGACTTTCCGGTTACTTTACATAGAAACATGATTTTGTGAGTTTATGCTTTAATTAGCGTGGTAGTCACACGCATTATTTATAATGTTATAATTATATATTGTCGTAGATTTCAGAAACAGAGTGATGGCGAATTCTCAAAGTTAAAGATACTTAGTTCGATACATATAATAATATGACCTTGAACGAAATATTGAAGGGAAATGTGTGTTTTAAGATTTATCACTGGACGTTTTGCTCTGCAGTGGTATATTTTGGTTTGTTTGTGTTTAAAAATATTTTGTTTAAAGTTTAAAATATGTAAAATATATGACAGAGGGTTAGATCCAAGATATCAAAAATGAGATATCACAAAGCACTGTGGACCATGTATGTATGTATGTATGTATGTATGTATGTATGTATGTATGTATGTATGTATGTATGTATGTATGTATGTATGTATGTATGTATGTATGTATGTATGTATGTATGTATGTATGTATGTATGTATGTGTGTGTGTATGCATGCATGCATGCATACATGTATGTATGTATGTATGTATGTATGTATGTATGTATGTATGTATGTATGTATGTATGTATGTATGTATGTATGTATGTATGTATGTATGTATGTATGCATGTGTGTATGTTTGCATGTATACATACATGCATATTTAACTACGTACCTATGTACGTGCCTACCTACCTACATGCCTATATACAAACATGGTGCTACACACATTGTAACCCCTTGGAACGGTCACTTTATCTATTTGAAACTTAACAATGAACATTTACAAAAAAAAAAAAAAAAAATAAAACAAAAAATCAAAAAACAAGCAACCAATTAAAACACAAACGTACTGCAAACGTTCTAGTGCCAAACCTTAGAGCTATGTATGTATGTACGGATACATGCATATTTGCGTATATATGCATGCACACACATACATATAGATATATATGAAACATACATAATTTATGTTCATTAATAGCATGCTCACTTCGAGTTCATATCAGTTATGTTATTAAAGGTAACATAATTGTATTCATCACCTCCCTTAATATCAGTTTCTGACATGGCAGTACAGGATGCTGGATTGGCCACTGTATATCAGTTTCTGGCATGTCAGAACAGGATGCTGGATTGGCTACTGTATATCAGTTTATGGCATGTCAAAACAGGATACTGGCTTGGCCACTGCATGACCTTAGTATCTTAATTTAAAATGACGCTTTTGACTCAGATATAGGATACGTCAAATGATGGATGTTTCTCTAAAGTGGTGACTTGAATAAATGTTTATTCCTTTCAAAACTGTAATTTAAGTGGTCATGATTTTTTATATAATTATACATGTTTTTGACCAGCGCTACATCTTCTTGGGTGTACACAACTTGATGTTCAATGTTTGCAAGATTGTTACATAGGTGTGAGTCATAATAATGTTCTGATTGAATTATTGGCAACCTCTATTTTATATTTCGGTTTGAATATTTCCAGTTTCAAAGAGGGAAATATTATTACCACGTTAATATTATTCTCACATTAAGATATCGTATTGAAATGTGTTCATCTGTATGATATAGCTCATATGATATTGTATTGAAATATGTTCATCCATATGATATATATTGATGCGTTCATCCATATGATATAACTCACATGATTTCGTATTGATGCGTTCATCCATATGATACAACTCACATGATTTCGTATTGATGCGTTCATCCATATGATACAACTCACATGATTTCGTATTGGTGCGTTCATCCCTATGATATAACTCACATGATATTATATCAATGTGTGTGACATAACTTGGGTCTTCGCTAAGAAGCAAATACTGTAATAACAAAACAATGTTGAAAAATATGTATACTATAATGTATATGGACATACAAGAAAATACATACACACATGCATGCATACATACCTATATATGTATTTACATGCAAATTTGTATACCTATATACATATGTACACATAGAAAAATCACACGCTAATGAACAGTATTGCCACATATACGAAAAGATGTTCATTTTGTTCGTAGACATAAATAGGAATCAGATAAAAAAAAATCTTTGAAGGTGTTCATTTTCTTCGTAAACATACATAGGGATCAGATAAAAAAAATATTTGCTTCTGCTAACTTGCATACGTGGTATTTTGTTTCTCCTGATATTTGCGAGTAGTGATTGTCTTTCTCTCCATTGCCTTGAATGCTGCATAAACCTCATACGTGTTGACGGTAAGCGCAGGGATATATTACTTCAAAGAATATTGTATTGATGTTGTATGTTAAGAAAAGAATACCTTGAATAGCATTGTAGCATTAATGATTTTTATTGCATGTATATTAATCTGAATAGGGGACGAGATAAAAACCGTCTATAAAACTAGAGAAAACTCAAATCCGAAATAAACGGATAGATAGATAGATAGATAGATAGATAGATAGATAGATAGATAGATAGATAGATAGATAGATAGATAACAGTCTCTCCGAATCTCACTTAATCATGAAGATCGTATTGGTCAGAAAGAAAAAAAAATCGTTTATAGGCAACAAAGACTGATCAACAAAAGTGTAAAACTCGTGTGTAAACCAGTCCAAGCACTTTCGGAATCTACCGATTCCTTTCTCAACTGCACAGAGCTACATGGGACGATTACATAAACTTGTGTTCATCCAGTCTTCACGCTTTCGGAATCTACCATTTCCTTCCTCAAGGGCACAAAATTATACAGGACGATTACACAAACGAGACAAGAACAAAACCCCAAAATGTATTACTTTACATTATCAACATGATATTTGACTGTGTATATTTACAGAAAGAACATAAGGAAACAGGTTGTACGACGCTGCTTGTTACGATGAATCTTAAGTAAACGCTCGCAAGGCAGAAAGTGTTAAGAACAAAGGAATCTAGCTAGTTACGTAACGACGTAAGTCTGTAATGAAAAATGTGCTCCATCCGTGGCGTTGTCGACAAGGTTCCAATTAAATATTTTATCCCGGATATTGCAACGATGATTTTCTTTACTGTTTCCTATTTTCCTACTTTCCTGGTATAGTGGTATTTTTTCCAATTTTCCTGGTATAGTGGTATTTTTTCCAATTTTCCTGGTATAGTGGTATTTTTTCCAATTCTCCTGGTATAGTGGTATTTTTTTCTACTTTCCTAGTATAGTGGTATTTTTTCCTACTTTCCTGGTATGATGTTATTTTTTCCTACTTTCCTGGTATGGTGGTATTTTTTCCTACTTTCCTGGTATGGTGTTATTTTTTCCTACTTTCCTGGTATGTTGGTATTTTTTCCAATTTCCTGGTATAGTGGTATTTTTTTCCAATTTTCCTGGTACAACGGTATTTTTTCCAATTTTCCTCGTATAGTGGTATTTTTTCCTACTTTTCTGGTATAGTGCTATTTTTCCAATTTTCCTGGTATGGTGGTATTTTTTCCTACTTTCCTGGTATAGTGGTATTTTTTCCAATTTTCCTGGTATAGTGGTATTGTTTTAATATGATTCCACAGAGATATGTGTCTGGTTCAAAAGAGATGTATGTTTCTGAAAACCTCAAATACGTGAGACCATTTTTGGTCGGCTGTAAATTTAATTAGCAGACATATCATCCCGCATGACCGAAGTCAATATTTAATGTAATATTTTCTTATGCATGTTCTTATTCTCTTTAAATCAATATTTAATTGAATATTTTCTTAATCATGTTCTAATTCTCTTTAACAATTTTAAGGATAAAATAAATTGTGTACATTGCATTGACGCATAATTATAAACTTTGCGTAAACTTGTCTTTTCTTCATAATAATCCTTGTAACTTACAATTAAATGGTCAAATTTTCGACAGATATACACAGGGAAGATAACTTTCGTGTGCCTTCAAACTTGAATATCCTGTACTTATTTTACAGACGTTTGATGTGCTCATGTACAAATGACACAGGTCATGCACGCGTTCGGTACCGACTATGTCAGCAATGAAAGCTCTTATTACACATACCTTACAATGGCAATTATTCGCTTTATTTCGCTCCTCGTCGATCAATATTCTTTGGATGGTCATTATATAAACACCACGAGAAATCCATACGACAAGATCCATATCAATACGTGAAAATTTTTGGACGAGGTCAATCAAGCGGTGTGATCTCGTATCAACCGGATTGAATGTCGCCCTATATGATGTGACAATCAAAGCCCTGTATTTTGGAAACATTCGTACTACAGCCCTGTTATTGATTATGATTAAATCGGACGTCATCTTTTCTTGACCCAGTTTAGTACAACTCTTTGAGATCTTTCAGATAAATAATATGAAACCCAAAATTATATTTTCCTCGTGCAAATTTGAGTAAAGGTCCCTTGTGCTACACACTATATCAAACGACTTGAATATGCCACAACAACAATGCACATATAATTATTTGATTCTATATCCATGAGTTGGTAAAACTTAGCATACGTTTCCAAAATCCACTTTGTAAATTATACATATCACTATGACTATAAAGGTTGGTGTTTACAAATGACTCGCTCAAATACGTTTTCAATCATTCTTAAGAAACAATTTTGGCGATAATTGATAGAGAACTCAAAAGCATGTCTCCCTTTTTAAAGAGTGGCAGCAGAATGCACAGTTTTCCAGACATATATATCATATCATTTTAGACTTATTACAACGTTGAAAAAGGATTGAGGTTTTCCTTAATAAGTAATGACTATCTTACCTTGTATTGATACTTTACTTACAGAGAGATACTGATTCATAGGTTGTTAAAATTGTATTAGGCAATTGGTTTTTTCACATGTACGTACGTATGTATGTATGTATGTATGTATGTGTGTATGTTTTAATTTATGTATAACAACAGTTTCTTTAGGAAAGAGTATATAATGCATACCTTACAATATGTTTTTATTAATAACATAAGCTTTTATTCCACTCTCCTCACAAGCCAAGTCGCGGGGCCTTAACCCCGTTTATTACAGTGTACTCTTAAGCCCAAATCTTTTGACCCTGATCCAATTTACCACAGCCTCCTCTTCAGCCCAGATCTCGTGGCATTGATCCAATTTACCACAGCCTCCTCTTCAGCCCAGATCTCGTGGCATTGATCCAATTTACCACAGCCTCCTCTTCAGCCCAGATCTCGTGGCATTGATCCAATTTACCACAGCCTCCTCTTCAGCCCAGATCTCGTGGCATTGATCCAATTTACCACAGCCTCCTCTTCAGCCCAGATCTCGTGGCATTGATCCAATTTACCACAGCCTCCTCTTCAGCCCAAATCTCGTGGCATTGATCCAATTTACCACAGTCTCCTCTTCAGCCCAAATCTAGTGGCATTGATCCAATTTACCACAGCCTCCTCTTCAGCCCAAATCTAGTGGCATTGATCCAATTTACCACAGCCTCCTCTTCAGCCCAAATCTCGTGGCCTTGACCCAGTTTATCACAGTATTAGGCCAAATCGCAGTCTCTTCTTAAGTCAAAATAATCTAGCCTTTATACCGTTTATCTCAGTCTCTTCTTAAGCCCAAATCGCGTGACCCTGGTCCCTTTTATCACAGTCTCCTCTTAAGCCGAAATCACTGTTCAATATAAGCAATATTAATAGATGAGGAATCATTTGTATGTCTTTCTTCTCATTTGTTCCCTGAGATATTTCCGCCTAAAATACTGAGTTATGAATTATTATTTCACTGACTATCGTGATGATACAAAATTTTTTTATTTTTATTTTTTGTGGGGGAAAACAATTCCGAATACATTTTAAAGCCATTTTCATTACCATATGCTCTTGCGATAAACATGAGAATACATCCAGTTGACTAAATACAATTTAGTACATTCATATTTTAGCATTTAAAAAAACTGAGCCAAGATAATTATTTATTGACCTTATCTTTTGCATTTTGCACAGTCTTAGAATCCTCTATAGGGATATTTGTTGATAAGTTTGCTCAAATTCACAGTTACTGTCAGTAATTCTGAATATAGACGTTAAAGGGTTAATTATTAAAGAGCCTTGGCAAACATGGTAACTACTTGGGCTCTTTTCGTTTTAATTTTGCAAAGATTGTTATTGATCACCTTTATTTGTAAATGTATGGTTGTGCGCCGTTGTATGTTATTTGGTAATTGCTTTTAGTTAAAGTACACAATTGCTGTACTTCATTTTCATTTGCATATCTCTCACACTAAATCCATATTCCTGGAACATTATTTGAGTCCGCCTCAGAAAGGATAGTTACGAGTCATACACGGCGGCACAGGAAATGACGTAAAAACCATTTTCTGCTGCAATTAGTCTAAATATAATTTGTCAAAGACTATGATAAATAGCAAAGACTGATTAATTTTGACACGAATATAAATAGAGGTAATTTGGAGGAAAATGGATCAAAGAGATAAAGGTCAAGGAAGTAATGCGAGTCTTAAACGACATTTACCTATAAATTATGGTAGCATAATCGTCCTCAACGAGTCAGCTACAGACACACGTGATAATTTCAGAAATGAAAACGAAAACTTGCTAAAAAGAAAAATGTAATTACTTGTAATGTAAAATCTGGTAAATCCGGGATGACCAATGTACACAAGATACCGATTTTAATTGCATTCAAGCACTGAGGATACTATGGGCGTGTTTCTCATTTTAAATCTCTTTCATGAAGAACAATTGATTTACAGTTTCATACGTGTTGTCACAGATAAAAGCTAGATTTAAATAACACAAAAATGCTAATCCGAATTGAATTTTAATAAATATGCAAATATCTGTACAATTCAGGATACAGAAAGTGAAAACTGATTGATGTTGGATTAGAAGAGATAGCAGTATTATTTTGACTTTACTGCTGAAAGAAAGGACATTTTTGTCATTTTATGAAACAGTTCGATAATTGTTGTTGTAAGTCATCATTTGTTTTAACAGCTTTACTAGTCTTACTGTTACAATGACTATGTTTAGGATGAATTCTGATTTTGATCCCTTTCTTTTCTTTTATGTGTTAAAGTATGAATCCTTGAAATCAAACATTGTTGATGTATTATTTTTAGAGTATGAATCCGTGAAATTAAATATTGTTGATTTATTATATTTTGGGTTTAAGTATGAATCCTTTGTGGATGTATTAATTTTTTTATGTTAAAGTATGAATCCTTGAAATCAAACATTGTGATGTATGAATCCCTGCAATCAAACATTGTGATGTATGAATCCCTGAAATCAAACATTGCGATGTATGGAATCCCTGAAATCAAACATTGTTGATGTATTTTCAATACTACTGAAAAGTATATCATCTTCTGGGCTGTGATAGCTTGCAATCACGTGGGGTATGTAATAGCTTGCAATCACGTGGGTAATGTGATAGCATGCAATCACGTGGGCATGGGATAGCTTGCAATCACGTGGGTAATGTGATAGATTGCAATCACGTGGAGAATGTGCACTCACTTGTTATTACGAAAGCCTTCTCCTCGTTTTCCAGGGACTGCGATAAGCTCGCGACAATTGAGACAAAGTCACCACCTTCGAATATAAACCTATCGACCTTGTTAATGACTACGTTGGTTGCCCCCGAAGTCTTTGACAGCCGTGAGATTCGCACCGTTAGCTGAATCGAACACGCATTATTCCAAAGTGCAACACGGTGAGTGTGATATCAGCCATTTATGTGTCATGTACAACTCAGGAACTGAACATTACCTACAGAACCACATACAACTACACGAAACTGAAACCAATGAAACAAACCTGGTTTCCTCTCACGAGGAAACTGTGCCAAAAGCCGCGCACGTAAATGACGATGAGAGATCGAGCATGACCACAATAGGTGAAGTAGGAGCGGCATTGAATGAAGCAATATCTATTGTTTAGGGTTGCCAGTGTGGATGCTGTAAGGAATAGCTCAGTTTGATGACCCATGTCAAAACAAAAACAAAAGTAATATCAGCAGCTTCTCCTTTTTGAATGTAAGTGTTTTAAAAAGTAATTTAAATTATCCTGAATTTAATCATTTCATAAGCAAACTTTATATCATATGTCTTATTGAAACGAAACTGTCAGAATTGGATGTGATTTTTTTTTAACATCATGAGATAAAAGGATCGAAACTTAGACACAATACCAAACGTACCTCGGGTGGCATAGCTCTGCTTGTGAGAAAATCAATTAGTAAATATATAAAACTGTTATCGAACAGTTCTGAATATATATTTGGGTTGAAAGTTTCAAAATAATTGCTCAAAATGAAAGATGATTTCATATTTGGATTTGTTTATATACGTTCCGAGGGTTCAAAATACTCTTCAATAGATGCTTTTGATGAAATTGAGGATGAGCTACTGATCAGACTTCAAGAAACTCAGCATGTGTTCTTGCTATTCGATTGGAACGGCTGGATTTTAGATATTGATGATTTTATTACATTATCAACCAATATTGACAACACTTATGATCTTGATCAAATCGCTTCTGATTACTTAAACGGCGCACAGCGTCTCATTAATAATGAAAAGACATACCTATGATAAAAAGAGGCCAAATAACTATTGCAATCGCATGCTAGAACTGTGTAGAAATAGGGATATGTATATAGCCAACTCAAAAATCGGATATGACAGAGGAATATGCAAATGTTCAAATAAAGGTGTAAGGTAAAGGTGTAAGTGTAATAGACTATTTAGCTACAACTGTAGAAGGTCTTAACTCTATCAAACAATTTTGTGTTTATGATTTTTGTCCAATGCTCTCTGACATTCATGATGTAGTAACTTTCATGGTACACAATGAGGTGAATACGTGCTTACCTGTCATGATGCAGTAACTTTCATGGTACACAATGAGGTGAATACGTGCTTACCTGTCATGATCTAGTAACTTTCATGGTACACACTGAGGTGAATACGTGCTTACCTGTCATGATGTAGTAACTTTCATGGTACACAATGAGGTGAATACGTGCTTACCTGTCATGATGTAGTAACTTTCATGGTACACAATGAGGTGAATACGTGCTTACCTGTCATGATGAAGTAACTTTCATGGTACACACTGAGGTGAATACGTGCTTACCTGTCATGATGTAGAAACATTCATGGTACACACTGAGGTGAATACGTGCTTACCTGTCATGATGTAGTAACTTTCATGGTACACACTGAGGTGAATACGTGCTTTCCTGAGGTGAATACGTACTTACCTGAGGCAATACGTGCTTACCTGAGGTGAATACGTGGTTACCTGAGGTGAATACGTACTTACCTGAGGCAAAATCTGTCAAATAACTAATATCTAATAAGAAAAATATTTTCATAGCAAACATCAGTAGAGATTCAGTGGAAGCCGTAATTAACAAAATACATGACTTGAGAGAAGCTACAAATATCGATAAACAAAAGGTAAATGAGATTTCTGATGAAATTGCAACAATACTTTTAGACAGTGCTAATAAAACATTTGCAAATAAGAATAATAAACAAATATACCATAATAAAGTACATAGTAAACCATTTTTGGGAAGAGAATGTAAGCTAGCTAGAAATAAATATCATACTACTTACAAAATTCACTCACGACTGAAAACACCTCAAAATCAGAATTACATGATTTTGGCAAGTGGAAATTTATGAAAACAATTAGAAAATTTGCAAATTTGCATAACAAGAAAATCCAAGATAAACTAAGAAACTTGCAAACAACAAATCCAAAACAAAACTGGTCAATACTAAACAATTTGACTAAAGCAAATGATGACATACCCATCGAAATGAACACCTTTTTTTATTATTTTAGGAACATACACTCATCCCATGAGAATAATGACGAGACAGAGGAAAATGAGGAACCAATAAACATTGAACATTACACAGTACTAAATAAATCAATAAATATACAACATTACACAGTACTAAATAAACCAATAAATATACAACATTACACAGTACTAAATAAACCAATAAATATACAACATTACACAGTACTAAATAAACCAATAAATATACAACATTACACAGTACTAAATAAACCAATAAATATACAACATTGCACAGTACTAAATAAACCAATAAATATATAACATTACACAGTACTAAATAAACCAATAAAAATATACAACATTATACAGTACTAAATAAACTAATAAACTTACAACATTACACAGTACTAAATAAACCAATAAATATACAACATGACACAGTACTAAATACACCAATAAATATATAACATTACACATTACTAAATAAACCAATAAATATACAACATTACACGGTACTAAATAAACCAATAAATATACAACATTACACAGTACTAAATACACCAATAAATATATAACATTACACATTACTAAATAAACCAATAAATATACAACATTACACATTACTAAATAAACCAATAAATATACAACATTACACAGTACTAAATACACCAATAAATATATAACATTACACATTACTAAATAAACCAATAAATATACAACATTACACAGTACTAAATAAACCAATAAATATACAACATTACACAGTACTAAATAAACCAATAAATATACAACATTACACAGTACTAAATACACCAATAAATATATAACATTACACATTACTAAATAAACCAATAAATATACAACATTACACAGTACTAAATAAACCAATAAATATACAACATTACACAATACTAAATAAACCAATAAAAATATACAACATTATACAGTACTAAATAAACTAATAAACTTACAACATTACACAGTACTAAATAAACCAATAAATATACAACATTACACAGTACTAAATAAACCAATAAATATATACAACATTATACAGTACTAAATAAACTAATAAACTTACAACATTACACAGTACTAAATAAACCAATAAATATACAACATTACACAGTACTAAATAAACCAATAAATATACAACATTACACAGTACTAAATAAACCAATAAATATACAACATTACACAGTACTAAATAAACCAATTTCTTCGAGGGAAATACTCAGAGTACTGAGAAATTCGAAATCTAATAAATCGCTTGGTGAAGATTCCATCTTGAATGAATATTTGAAATGTACAGAAGAAGTTTTTCTTCCTGTTTTATAAGCTTTTTTGACCTGATTTTAAATACAGGTGTTGTTTCATAAACCTGGACTAATGGGTTGATTAAACCGATATATAGAAATAAGGGAGAAAAATCAGATCCTACCAATTACAGGCCTATTACTCTACTGAGTTGTCTTAGTAAGGTCTTTACTTCTCTTCCAAAAGAACATAATTTCGCTTTTTCTAGAAGATAACAATTTACAGATAACAGGCAGGTTTCCGTAAAGGATACTCCACAACTGATACTATTATTGTCTTATATTCCTTAATAGAACTTTTAAATAGAAGACATAAAACAATGCTTGCACTTTTGTGGATTTTTCTAAGGCTTTCGACAGGGCATGGAGAGTTGGCTTATGTAGAATATTGATTAACACTTCTATAAATGGGAAAATACTCAAGGTGATAATAAACACACACACACACAAAGTTTTGTATCTTCCACAATGAAAAGAAATCAGTGCTATTTACTTGCAATCAAGGAGTTAGACAATGCAAAAATCTTTCTCGTGTATTATTTGCCCTGTATCTAAATGACATCGAGAATCACTTTTTGAGCTCGAATTGTAATGGCATTACAGTTGATTTACTGGATGGAGATATAGTAAGATATTTAGAACTATTTGTTTTACTCTATGCAGACGATGCCGTTGTATTTTCGGATAATCCAAGAGACATGCAAAATAATCTTGACCTATTATTTAATTACTGCAAAAAATATAAACTTATCATTAACACAAACAAAACGAACGTTATGATTTTTTGGAAATGTAGAAATAGACAAAATGCGAAGTTCAAACTAGGAAGTTCGGAACTTGAAATTGTCAGAAATTATAAATTTATAGGACTGATCTTAACGAAGAATGGTATATATTTATTGGGAATTAAGAATCTAATTAGTCAAGCCAGGAAAGCTCTGTACCTTCTTAAGAAAAGAATATTAAATCTTAATTTGCCTGTTGACTGTCAGCTTAAACGTTTTGTTATGACAATAGTTCCAATTCTCACATGATGAGCATATGAGATAGGGGATTTTAAAAAAAAATAGATATGGAACAGGTTCATTTAGACTTTCTAAAATGTATGTTAAATGTTACAGCACCCATCCCCACGTATTTGCTTTATGGTGAGCTTGGTATTTCCATCGGATACAGAAGTTAATCAATACAGTGCAGAGAAAAACAAAACTTGTTAATAGAAACGATTGGATTTTAATTGTGTGTTCTCAAATTTTAAATTGATTTCTAAGCTAAAAGAAATGTTTCATACATTGACATTTGCATCCGAAAAGCTCAGCGAAATAAGAGTATTGAAAGTAAACAAAGAATCCATAGATTGCTCTGTGAATTTCCTAATATTGGATGCCAGAAATGCAGCGAAATTTAATCCATAAAGACTGATTACGACTGTAGTAACTCAGGTTCGCTAAATAATTTAATTAGTATCAAATCTCGGGGCATATCACTGTTAATAAAAAGCGCTTTTAAATGACTTTACCATAGTGTCACTAGCAATCTGAAATATTCCTCATTATTTTGAATTTTGCAAAGAAAGTTTTCCTTATTCTCTGTTTACCTCAGATAAGTGCTTCAACAACATTCCAATGATTCAAATATAGTCATACAATCTACAATGGCTTTTGAAAAGATATTTGTAATTTGCTAATTAAACTTTCATGATTTCCGAAAATATTAAAAATGTTCAATTTATTTTTTCTTCAAGAATAAAATCACTGCGATGTGTCCACATTAGGAATTAAATAGTTTATTGGAATCCCGTCCATTATTTCTACCGCTGACAAAATTAGAATAACATAATATTCTAAGTCTTTCTTTGTGCAGACTTTTTTTTTAAGGTTTATAGTGAATACTGAATTTGAGGAGAATCTAGAAAGAATCATGACCTGAAAAAAGTCTTTCTTATCGATGACTGGTCTGGATCCAGTACATTAGTACATAGGGCGAAACGGCATTTCTGAAATGATGTGACCCCAGTGACCCATCCCCACACATCTCCTCATAACAGTTTGGCAAATAAACCAAATTTGAGTAAGCAAGACAATTACAAAAAGGAATATAAATATGCATATGTAATATAGGAGTGAATAAACGAAAGGGTCTTGTTAACTTTCAAATTGGATAAGAAGAAGAAGAAAAAAAAAAAAAAAAAAAGAAGAAGACTTAAAGGAAGAAAAAGAAGAAAAAACAACTGAAAAAGAAAGAGTGAAGCCTAACATACTGCCTGAAGCAGCACTCGTTGGGACTGCAAGAACAGAATGCAAAGTCCCTGAGATCTAAAGTCACAAGAAGTTGACCGACATGGAAAGAAAAGACATGCCCCAAATACCATCATAATATCCGTACAAACGGATAATAATAATAATAATAATAATAATCTTGTTTTATTCAGATTTTCTATGTCTTATAATAATAATAATTATTATTATTGCTATTATTATTATTATTATTATTATTATTATTATTATTATTATTATAACAATGCCCACCGGCCCAGATTATATACATGTATAAAAAAATGTGATACAACCACAAAACATAACAATTCTAGGGTTAACACACTGACTCTTTAACTTGTATACATTTTGCTAGATAAAGAGCAAAAAGTATGCAGAATATTAATATATTATTGATTCTCTGCTTAAAGTTATAATGTGAAACTCATCGTCTATATTTTCACCAAAAAGGCACAGTCTTTAAATCTACCTATATTTGCTACTTGTGGGAAAGTTCTATTTCCGAACATACATAGGATGCGAACACTGTGCGAGGAGTTGAAACAATTTATATAGTATTGACAACTCAGATTGTTTCTGATCTTATTATAGAATGGTAATCTATCCATTCAATTTAACTGTCCATTTTGTTTTTGTAGAAACATATCTTTATAACGTTGTTTAAATATAATGGAAAAGATGTTCTCATCATTCATCCCTTGATTAACCCAAACTTTTCTCATTCCGTATGAAAACATTATATTCTTAACTTTATGTTCCCAACAATAACATTGTTCGCTCCACATCAATTGTAGGTTATAGCTTTATTTTGGAAATCTATCATCAGTCATCTTTAATAATTTCACTCATTACAGATAAAAGCATTTGCAGTGTGTTTTGTAATACCTAACTCATTATAGATAAAAGCATTTGGAGTGTGTTTTGTAATACCTAACTCATTAAAGATTAAAGCATTTGCAGTGTGTTTTGTAATACCTAACTCATTATAGATAAAAGCATTTGCAGTGTGTTTTGTAATACCTAACTCATTATAGATAAAAGCATTTGCAGTGTGTTTTGTAATACCTAACTCATTATAGATAAAAGCATTTGCAGTGTGTTTTGTAATACCTAACTCATTATAGATAAAAACATTTGCAGTGTGTTTTGTAATACCTAACTCATTATAGATAAAAGCATTTGCAGTGTGTTTTGTAAGACCTAACTCATTATAGATAAAAGCATTTGGAGTGTGTTTTGTAATTGCTAACTCATTATAGATAAAAGCATTTGGAGTGTGTTTTGTAATACCTAACTCATTATAGATAAAAGCATTTGCAGTGTGTTTTGTAAGACCTAACTCATTATAGATAAAAGCATTTGCAGTGTGTTTTGTAAGACCTAACTCATTATAGATAAAAGCATTTGGAGTGTGTTTTGTAATTGCTAACTCATTATAGATAAAAGCATTTGGAGTGTGTTTTGTAATACCTAACTCATTATAGATAAAAGCATTTGCAGTGTGTTTTGTAAGACCTAACTCATTATAGATAAAAGCATTTGCAGTGTGTTTTGTAATACCTAACTCATTAAAGATTAAAGCATTTGCAGTGTGTTTTGTAAGACCTAACTCATTATAAATAAAAGCATTTGCAGTGTGTTTTGTAATTGCTAACTCATTATAGATAAAAGCATTTGCAGTGTGTTTTGTAATACCTAACTCATTATAGATAAAAGCATTTGCAGTGTGTTTTGTAATACCTAACTCATTATAGATAAAAGCATTTGCAGTGTGTTTTGTAATACCTAACTCATTATAAATAAAAGCATTTGCAGTGTGTTTTGTAAGACCTAACTCATTAAAGATTAAAGCATTTGCAGTGTGTTTTGTAATACCTAACTCATTATAGATAGAAGCATTTGCAGTGTGTTTTGTAATACCTAACTCATTAAAGATTAAAGCATTTGCAGTGTGTTTTGTAAGACCTAACTCATTAAAGATTAAAGCATTTGCAGTGTGTTTTGTAATACCTAACTCATTATAAATAAAAGCATTTGCAGTGTGTTTTGTAAGACCTAACTCATTATAAATAAAAGCATTTGCAGTGTGTTTTGTAATACCTAACTCATTAAAGATTAAAGCATTTGCAGTGTGTTTTGTAACACCTAACTCATTATAAATAAAAGCATTTGCAGTGTGTTTTGTAAGACCTAACTCATTAAAGATTAAAGCATTTGCAGTGTGTTTTGTAATACCTAACTCATTATAGATAAAAGCATTTGGAGTGTGTTTTGTAATTGCTAACTCATTATAAATAAAAGCATTTGCAGTGTGTTTTGTAATACCTAACTCATTATAAATAAAAGCATTTGCAGCGTGTTTTGTAAGACCTAACTCATTATAAATAAAAGCATTTGCAGCGTGTTTTGTAAGACCTAACTCATTAGGTAAATAATCAGTCATCTTTAATAATTTCACTCATTATAGATAAAAGCATTTGGAGTGTGTTTTGTAATACCTAAGTCATTACAGATAAAAGGATTTGGAGTGTGTTTTGTAATATCTAACTCATTATAGATAAAAGCATTTGCAGTGTGTTTTGTAATACTAATAATATCTTAACAAAATGACGCATATACAGCTTCAATGTGATTTGCTTTGTAAAATATATATATATATATATATATATATATATATATATATATATATATATATATATATAAAACAACTTCTGACCCATAATTCAAAATTGGTGCTATTGTTTAGTATCATACATTGGGAATAGAGTTGAGTTTACCAAAACGAATAAGTCTAGTCTTCAAACTATAAAATGCATTGCTGCTTGTGCTGCTATCGTTTTGCGACACATTTATCCTGAGTTTTTGGAGGAGAATACACAACCAAGATATTTATATTAAGATACCGTTTCAATCAGGCAATCATGCAAATACCAACTCTCACATTCTCTCAAATATCCTCCATTTTATAAAAACTACAATTATATATATATATATATATATATATATATATATATATATATATATATATATATATATATTTGTTTTTTTATTTTTTTTATTTTTTTTTATTGTTGTTTTCCACGTTTACCTTTAGTTTCCAGATGTTGCAGTATTCTTTTAGTTTATTTAGAATTCTTTGAAATTGAATAGCAGTTTCGACAAAGTCAACCAAGTCATCTGCATGCATCAGCAAATTCTAGTGTTACACCGTTATTCTGATCAGAAATTTGTGTCTTTAAATCATTTAGAAATAATGAAAATAAAATAGCTGATAAAACACAACCTTGCCTTACCCCAGCCCAGCCGTTAAATGTTTCTGTCACGCCATTTGGCGTTTTCACACAAGCTTTGAAATTTGAATATATGGCTTTTAATATCGTAAGCATTTGACTGCTAATATTTTTATTTACTAATGTATGATAAAGTAAGTTCCTATCAATACGGTCAAACGCTTTTTCATAATACACAAAAAGAGCTTTTAAGCTACCTTTTTGTTTCCTCAACAATTTAAATATCAGTGTGCTTAGGGTAAATATATTATCTACATTGTAATATCCACTTCTAAAACGAGCTGTTCTTGACCTAGAAGATCATTTTTGTTGACTCCGTTAGGTAGTCGTTCATTTAAAATTGAAGATATTTTTCTTATGATTCGTAAAAGGCTAATCACCCTGCATATTTATATTCCCTTTTTGTGAATGGGTGCGCTAACAACCGTTTTCTTACACTTCGGAAAGTATCCAAGATCAAATAATTTATTGAAAACAGACACTAAAATAGGTACCGTGATATTTCCAGTTGCCTTAAAAAAATCACTCTAAAGGTCATCAACACCACCTGATTTTCTCGACTTTACAATTTTTATAGCATGTTGCACTTCTTCTTCAATTATTTTATCGTCCAGATAGTCAATTAAAATATTAGTTGTTTTCTTTAATATAAAATTGTGGTCCATCTGATAATGTATGTTAAATAATTCTGAAGAGTACTGGTACCATACAGTGCGGTTTATTTTATCCATTTAACGTGATATTTGAACAGTTTAAAAGTCTCCAGAATCGTCTGAAAGAGCTTTTTCAAGACTTGCCTTTCCTTTGTTCTGCATAGGTTGAGTTTGTGCCTGGTTATGTTTTTGTACATATTTATATGGTGCTTATATATTTATTTTTTTAATTTCTGAAGTTTCTAAGTGCATCCCGCGCACGATGTTTTGCTGATTTACAGTCTGCATCACATCAAGCTTGTTTGTTGACCGACATCCGATCATTTCTTTTGTTTATATCATTTTGATCGACTTTCATCGTCTGCGCTAATTCACAAACACTCTCCATGAACGAATTTAAAGCAGTATCAAGTTGATTATGCTCTATCATTGTGAGTGTAGTATGAGATTTTTCTGATAGCAAAGAGCTTACGTTTTGGATAAATATATTTGTTTGTGTTTCATTTCATCTCTCTCTCTCTCTCTCTCTCTCTCTCTCTCTCTCTCTCTCTCTCTTAGAGAAATACTTCCATTATTTTCAGCTGTGAGGGTAAATGGGATAAGCTAAACCCAAGTGAAATATTATTATTGTTTGATGGCTAGTTTCAATCCTTTTACCAACCCTGAAAGTAGTTATGCATACAAATAGTGATTGATCTAACACTAAGTAGTATATGGTTGTAACAGAGTTATCTTGTATACATGTAATCTTTCAAATACCTTTATCATCCCCACATCTATCCATTTGCAATCCTCATTCCAAATAGCTGGCACAATTTCAGTAAATGTTCATCATAGTGATTCCCACAGCTACCATTTGCAATCCTCATTCCAGATAGCTGGCAGAATTTCAGTAAATGTTCACCATAGTGATTCCCACAGCTACCATTTGCAATCCTCATTCCAGATAGCTGGCACAATTTCAGTAAAATTTCACCATAGTGATTCCCACAGCTACCATTTGCAATCCTGATTCCAGATAGCTGGCGTAATTTCAGTAAATTTTCACCATAGTGATTTTTTGTTTTACTCTCAAGTTGATATATATTTAAATTATGCCTTACATGTTTTTTGCATAGATAGCAATGCCTCCAGAATAGCGTTTTGCATTAAGCATTTTATCTCTGACACTTATGTAACTCCTGAAACCATTTATATCAATTTTGTCATGAGCCCAAGTCTCGACCAGTGCAAAAATATCAAAATCACGCGTAAAATTAATCAACTCACTACAATCCATAGTATGCTGCTTACTAGATACTTTTCTCGTTAAACCTGAAATATTCCAGATACATAACTCAATTTCGCTAATCATCTGTACGTCATGTACCCCATGCGAAAAATGACCTCGGCCAGAGCCCTATTTATCATTTATGCGTACAATATCTTGCAGTGCATCATTAAACACATATTCAGTTCTATTTATAAACAGTCTGTCATATTTCAAGAAGGCTTCTTTACCATCCCTAAGTGGCTGGATGAAGAAAGGATAGATAGAGAGCTGTTCGTGCCGGACGTACTCTATCTGGGAAGTCTTCAGATACTCGGATACATGGTTCAATTATCTGTAAAACATTTTGATATTTGTTGTCGGTTCCAGTTGATCCTCCTTCTCTTTCTCTATCTTCCACCTGTGCCTTTTTCGGGCCGTCTTGTTAATTTCTCTGCACTTCTTTAAAACTGTTTCCTTATCTTTGAAGCGAGAAAACTTAACAATTGCAGGCCTTCAACTCCGTTTCGAATGTAGGCGGTTCGCTCGTTTCAATTTCCGACTCGTTCGTATCTAATGTTTGGCTTTTATATTCTCTTAGTGTGTTTTTCTTGTCGTTCCACATTTCACCCTTGATTTCTGGAATGCCATAGATGATTGAGTTGTCTCTGCGTGATTGGGCTCTTTGATTCTCAAGTTCCTTTTCTTTAGTCAAAAGTTTTGCTTCTAAACTTAACATAGATTCAGTGACGTCATTCACTTTTTCTTGTAAGCTATTGTTTTGCGACTTTAATTCTTCATTTGATGTTTTTAGCTCTTCAATTGCATGCTCGAAGCGGTCGAGTCTACTTTCACGCGTCTCACTTCATCACGGATATCACTCGTGATCTGTAAAAGAGTATCTGATCTTTGCGGGCATTCAGAACTAATTGCACGTGCTGGTTCCTCTTGCTGCACACAAATAGTCAGTAGTGGTAGCCTCCTCCTTCCGGTATGTAAACTGTGAGCATACACACTGAGGATCTGTGAGCATACACACTGAGGATCTGTGAGCATACACACTGAAGATCTCGTTATTTTTTTTTTTTTTTTTAAATTTTTTTTTTTTTAGCAAATTCTCTTTCTCTGGAAATTTAAACAGTATGACTAGCGTATGTTTATCGTGAATGTCTTTAAATGCTGCTATTTGACTTTCGTAAATGTTTGTTGAACCTTGTATCTTAAAACACAGAGGTCACGCCAGTTCATTCGGTAGTATAGTGTGGGCCATAAAGTAAGCCTGGGAGTGGACTTAGTGCATTGGCGGGTCAAAATTGGCAACATTTCACAGCCGCTGAAGACACGATCGGTGTTCTATGTACTTAGGATTGGCAACATATCCATAGCGATCCGTCTTCTGCTTTTTGGTTTGCTGGTTTCAAGTGGAATTGAATCAAGCTCATGACCTTGGACTGGAAGAGCAGGGAGGCCACCAAGAAAATAAGTACGTTTGAATTTCGGCTTCAGAGAATCTGCCACCGATACAAATATAGACTTGGAAATACGGACTGGAAATGTTTCAGATATGAAAGCATGGCTCAATCGAGATCAAACAAGGCATATCAGCGACGTAATTCAACTGGTATAGATGCCTGCGGTTCAGCGCGAGTAACAACAACAACAGCAATAATAATAATAGTGGACCATCAGTGTAATCATTTGGATGTATTTCTAAGATGTAGCGACATGTCTGTATATTCTAGACAGGTCTGTATATGCTAGACAGGTCTGTGTATGCTCGATATTTTCTCAGTGATACGATTTTCTGCATTGTTTAATAGGAATGTATGTTAACATTCCTTAGGCATTCATATGTCAGACATTTTTCGGGATCAAGATACCTTTTATCACTAACAGAGATGGTATGCTATCTTCCTCTTGAGACACGTTAAACATTAACACAAAAGTTCGCCAATAATTGAAAATCGTTGTACTAAATATCAGATAAGAGAGTTTTATCAAAGCAATGATATGTCTGGTGTTTCGATTGTATAATGACGAAGCAGACATTTTATTTGTAAGCACGTTCAATTTTCCAAAGCAGACCCATTCTCTTGCCACCTTCATATCATCTGATAATGGGTACACCATAGTTAGATATCCTCAACGAATAAATTGATTAGTAGTCGATAAAAAAACAATGTCAATACATTGTATATTTCAATGCATGACAGGACCTTAACGTAGAGTACACGTTCTGCATATCTGAACTCATTCGAAGGCAAACTAAAAGTCTTCTCCTCAGTTGTGTATTTTTTTTTTTTCTTTTTTTTTTTGGGGGGGGGGGATGGGAGCTTTTTAGCTCCTTAAACGTTTAGATCGCGTAATAGTAGCAAAATTTTTTTACAATTTATTGGGGTTGTGGAAGGGGCATTATATACTATAATGAAAACGATATAAACGGTTACTTGCTTGTATCCACAATGTATCGGAACCTGCGCTCCTGTGGATTGTCTTATTTCCAGAAGATCTGTACGATTTTTTTCTGTGGTTAATAACAATCTGTAGGAAAAGAAACAACAAAGCGTATGTACAACAACAACAGGAAAAAATTACAAATCAGCTGCAAAGCTGAAAAAGATAGAGCCTGACAGGTTTCGATACTGTTTTTCAGCTAGCCATTCTAGTTGGAGAGAGAATATTTATGAAATTGCCATATAAAATCATACTGTGGATAATCGGATGAGTTTAGCAATAATCCTCAGCTCAATACAATGTACTTCGTCCGTTGTCACGAATCTTGCCCGTGGTCATGAAACTGTTTGAACACAAATTAAATACTGAACTCATGCACAGACTTAAGACCAAACTGCTCCCTAGATGACGTTGATAGCAACGTCAATGACAGCACCGACCGTTTGACCCTGTGATCACTTTTGTTTTCAGTTGTCGTTTAAATCCTGTATGTTTCGAAATTCGATGTGAAACAAAAAGGTAGGTTGATAATAATTATGGCAGTTCTGCTGACTATGGTCTTAAAACTTCTATATCTCCGTTTCTCTGTATTCAACTTGCAATACAACTGAGGTAAACACAATTGTAGACGTTTCTGTTTATACAAGAAAGTTGCAGAAGTTACCCTGTGGAATAAGAAGCGAAAGCGCTACCTGGATTACAGTTTAAGTTTTAAAAAATTATTTTAGAAATGGTCTTTGCGTAAAGGCTTTAGGGGTCTAACGCGACCACGGCTAATACATTCTTAGATCGGGATTATTTTTATATGTTGTGATAACTTTAAGTATTGTTTCTTTGCACGTTCTATATTGACCAAATTCATTTTTTTTTTACAATCTTTATAAACAAATAAGTTCTAAGATGCCATGACCATCTTCATTGTTTTCCAGACATTTTTCGCTCCTCGCTCAAATCCTTTCGTCCAGAAGTTTCAACAACACCTAAAGATTGGGAAACTGAAGTTCTTGCATTCATTTTGATTCCGTCTAACTGAAAATTTGTACTCGGCAATTCCATCCAAATTAAAGTTCTTTGGTTTAATACGCCGTTCCATAGTATTACTTGTAAATGTGTAAGTCAAGATTTTGAGAACTTTCTGAGCTGCTTTTCTGAACTGCCAAAATCAGGCAATCACACAAATGGCTTTTTTATGCTTTGATAAAACTGTATTTGTACTTCGTATGAACACGCTAAAATCAATGGCCAAAATTATCGAACTGCAACTTTCCAAGAATTTACTTTAAACTTGTCCCACTTAAATTTTTGTTGAAGTGTTCATTTTATGTTGTATTGTCATTTACAATTTTAAAAGTATATATATTAAACTATGCTATATATATTTGATATTAGATACATCATGAGAAAAAGATGGCTTACAGTTTAGACTTTAAGCATCCACTGTATTCTCAGTTCAACATATATTTCGGTAAATAATAATAATAATAATAATAATAACAACAACCATTAATAATAATTAATAACAATAAATAATAATAATAATAATAATAATAATAATAATAATAATAATAGCAGTAGTAACTTCGTATGTGCCTATAAGAGTAGTGTAATGAACAATGGGCCAAAGTGTGGAATCCTTACAGCAAATAGACACTCGCCTTCAGTGATGAATATAGGCCCGATAAAGAGGCTGACATTAACGGCATTAAAGATGGTTTATTCCCAAACGGGAATTTCTCGCCCGGCAGGGTTGGCGTGAACCAGCCGGCGCCGCTGTGTCGCTATGAACTACATGAGGAGATGGGGCATAAAAATAACAAGACATTGATGGAATGCTACTTAATGCGCTGTCCAGAACGCTACTTAATGAGTAGCCCAGAACAAAATAGTTGTATAACTCAAAAGCAACACCTATGGCTTGTAAATGACATGATATATGCTTCTGAACAAAGATTGGTTGACCAGATGCATTTCGTAACTTAGAATTGCTGGCTCTAGGAAGATCAGATAACTTAAATCAATAAGAAGGCTGCAGTAGGACACAAAACTCACGAACATCCAATGCTCACATCGAGACACACCTAGAAGAGGAACTTGCCAATGCAAATGAGGACACAACCCAATATGAGACACTATATATAGAGCCATGGATAACAAAGTGGAAGGAGAGAATAACTACAACACTATCAAGCAACAAAAGAAACCCTGTCTTAAGACATGTACAATACCAAACACTCATGGCAGAGGTAAAGAAATAAAAAATCACCTTTGATCCAATCAGCAACAAAGAGGAAACAAACAACTGGTAAAGCATCATACGTACAGAAAAATACAATCTGCATTGCAAGTAAACAAGAGCAGCAAATGATCCAAGAATTAAAGCTGCATGTTAAGCCAATAGCAGAAAAATCAAGAGGCACGAAGATAGAATCAAACTATACTAATAAAACAAGATATTCAAGACCAGCTAACGTCGTGTATATCCAGAGAACTCAAAAAAAGAAGACAAGAACGATTGCAACATTATGCCAGACAGAAAGAAAGCCACAAACTGATGCAACATATGGGGGAAGCCCAAGGGCAATGCTGAGTGACTGAAGAACTCAGATATATTGACCAAGTAGAAAATGGCATAATAATCACTGCATTCCAGCGCGAAAAGCTTCGAAAACTGCCCAGCTGGAACGGCCCGACCCAGACATAACGTTCGTTGCTTCTGGCTTATGAAATTCACCAACATCCATGATAGACTGACCGATCAGTTACAAAATTGCCTGCACACGAGCAATATTAAAACATGACTGAAGAAGGGTTGCGCCGCGTAATGTTTTATGCACTTAGTCATGATTTTCTTCTAGTTGAATCCATCGGCATAACGGTTCTACATCAACATATACGTCAACATAACGGTTCTCCCTTAAAATTCAATATATATTCTCAGTGAATCGACGCCAAATAGGAATTGATCACATGTCGGAGGGCAATGCTCGTCCATTTGTCGTTGTCTGAACAATTTACAATTGTACAAAAATACAGCACTGAATACGGTTTGTGAATTTACGTTGCTAGGAACTCCTTTTCCTACAATGTGTTGTCGTCTTTGGAGGAAATCGGATCGTCTTTCTTTTTCTTAACACCGATACCTTTGGATGTCTTTCATTCTTACATCGAGTATTTTGTGCAAACTCATAAATCTTCGAGCGTTGTTGTCTAACAAGTTCATGTAAACACCTCCATGTCCTCTCGTGTATCTGAAAAGTCCAGTACACACTTGCCATAATTTACTAGTGGGATAGTCAGTCCCAGCCTTGTGTCTACATTCAATCAAACAAAGAAAGATAAAAAGTGATTTAGCTCTCTTACGCTCATTTTTATCAAGTTGGACACGTTTTTCCTCCGCTAACACCACTTATCCAACGTGATTTTCGCCTATGTTGTGTTTTCATTCAGTATCTTTACTTTCTTCACATGTCACAATCTTTTGAATGTCACCACCGGTCCAAAGTGAACATTCTGGACCGACTGAAAACTCTTTAGTCATTATATTATTTTGCGGCAGAGACAAATCAGACACTCAAAATCCAGTTTCATCAACTTTTGTTTTCCTTACGTATGTTTTACTATTGCTTGCGATATCGTTATGTCCTCTAAATCATCGTATTCATTAAAGCAGTTAAAGTCGAAGTCCTTGATAAAATCCGACATCTGGATAAGAGCTGAAGAGGGGACAACCATTCACATTATCCGCGATATTACAATCAGAGTTTCGCGGATTCCTTTTCGAACGTAACGGATGTTACGGAATGTCCCTATATTGATCCTTAAATTAGGTTCACTTTTTTAAAACATTTTTGCGCAAGAACCTCTCCTGATGAAGCTATGAACCTTAGCAATCTATGTGACAAGTGAGTTACATCTGTTTACCAACGCAGTCTTTGCATTTTCATGAACAATGGTTGAGCCTGCACGTGCATATTTATTGAAGTCCAGACTTTTGAGCAAGGTATTCGAAATAGTATTATTCTGCATATAATACATAACCTTGCACATTAAAGAAATTGATGGTAATTTCGAATTTACTTTGAGCTGTGTTTCTGTGAGTAAACTCTAACAAAATAGTCAAATGGAAAATCTGGTGGATCATAACAAAGCTCAACAAAACTTAAAAGGAACCGACGTTTGTTTGTTGTGTTTTTTTTGTTGTTTTTTTTTAATGATACTTTCATATTCGTTTTGTACCATGTAGAAATCCGCAAAGAACGCCTTCAACTTTGAGGTCTAATCTACACACATTAAACGCTACCTTATCGGAGATTTTTAAACTATACATATACAAACATTTTGAAATCTTAAACCTTATCGAATGTGTGATTCGGGAAATAGATCTGAAGCAAAGAACTGGATAACACTTCTGGTTAACCTTGAAAACTCAACTAGTTCTCTGGTGCCATGAAATATTCCATACGTACAAGAAAAACATGATCGCACACATACATTCTGATACCGCAGCCAAAGATGGATTTTCAAATTTACGGGGGTTTTATTTTTTTTGGGGGGGGGGGAGGAGTATTTCGTAAAAAGTAAATTTGTTTTTAAAATTATATATAATTGTAGTATAGCCGTACAGTGCTCTGAGATCGCGCTCTCCTGATTGTACTTCATCAGGTCAGAATTTTAATACTTGGACCAGCATTATAAATTCGAACACGATACTACAAAATGTGATACCGAAAGGCACAAATTCTTCAGCATGATTTAAGAATAGGTCCCACGAATGTTTGAAAGTGGTGGAACAAAGATCAATGAATAGGTTGCACTAATGATTGAAAGTGGTGAAACAAATATCAATGAATTTTTACTGATTAGGAAATGCAGATATTAGCTTTAATCGTTATTAGTTCTCTCGCGACGAACAAGCATTGACCAGCATTGACCAGCAATGACCAGCATTGACCAGCATTGACCAGCATTGACCACCAATTAGATTTAAGTAAACATGCTCAGGCTCATCCGTCAATAAAAAAAGAAGGAAACAAACAAACAAAATATAAAAAAATAAACCAACAAACTCCATAAAGTTATCAGAGGCTGTCCTTGTCAAAACATGTAGTTTATTTGCCAAATGACGTCACGTGACGTGAAGCATTAGAAGATAGATAATCATTGTCAGTCATTGATTGAAGTGAAGTCTACCTGGTCGAAACATTTATTACTTTCTCGAACTAATTACAAACTTGCTTTTACGTAACTTACTTGCTAATAAATTCACAGTCACCATAATAATTTCGTCCCGCTTCTATTTTATTGTAAGTATATCAGCATTTAACTGCGATCAACACCATAGTATGCCCTCATGTAACTGAGATCCCCATAGTATGTCAGCATGTAACAGTGATCCCCACCATAGTATGTATTCATGTAACTGATATCCCCATATTATGTCAGCATGTAACTGTGATCCCCACCATAGTATGTCATCATTTAACTGATATCCCCATAGTATATCAGCGTGTAACTGTGATCTCCACAATAGTATATCCTTATCTAACTAATATCCACATAGTATGTCATCATGTAACTGTGATCCCCACCATAGTATGTTATCATGTAACTGATATCCACCATAGTGTATCAGCATGTAACTGTGATCCCCACCATAGTATGTCATCATGTAACTGATATCCACCATAGTATATCATCATGTAAATGAGATCCCCGCCATATTCAGGGGATTTTTACAATTTTACGCTGTATCACTACGTAGAAGTGTTTCCCATAAGAACTTCTGGTTGACAGTCCTTCCGATGTCAATGATTTCTGGTTGACAGTCCTTCCGATGTCAATGATTTCTGGTTGACAGTCCTTCCGATGTCAATGATTTCTGGTTGACAGTCCTTCCGATGTCAATGATTTCTGCAAAAGTAATATTGACTGTACAGTCTTGTTGTTGTTTCTAGTTTATCTTGTTATGGGAGTTAATGACAGTTTATCTTGTTATGGGAGTTAATGACAGTTTATCTTGTTATGGGAGTTAATGACAGTTTATCTTGTTATGGGAGTTAATGACAGTTTATCTTGTTATGGGAGTTCGTTCAGTTCGTACATGGACGTACAGCAGTTTACATACTAAAATATTTTTTGTATTTGACAAATACGATTTTTCTACCCACTCAGGTAACACGAAATACACAACAATACTGAGGAAATCAAGGTTCAACATGAAACATACTGTAAATTATTTGGAAAATTTAACATAAAATCTCTTTGATAAGATCAACTCAGAAACGTTTTCATTCAATGTTGAAAGGTATACACGTATTGTACGATATCAATGTCTACATTATTTTCCTTTCTTCAAATCTTTAAATTTATAATCTTGGCGTTCTTAAATACAGAAGAGAGGGAAAAATTGACGGGAATAGTGAAAACAAGATAAAAGGAAATTTGAATGCAGTAATGAATCATAAGACTATACAATATAAGTTTCCCTAGTTCCTGAGTATACACTATTTTCGTATTGTTTACCTCTTTCAATACTTAAACCAGCCTTTAGGACGAAAAATATGCAAATCGCAGTAACTTTTAAACAGTTACTTACCATTAAGGAATGTGTAAATATATGTATATGATGTAACTAGGCAGTACCTTAGATAAATTAAAGACAGAGAAAATATAGTAATCATAGCTTCAGAAAATATTACTCGATTATGTATTGTTACGACTCTATGGTCTAAGAAAAATGTAACAGAAAGAAAGTGAAACCAACAAATCAAGTAAAAAATCAACAAGCAATTTATTACTAGATAATTAAAATGAAAAATCAAAAAGTCACTTACAGTAATGTGTTTTGAAATCCTAATAATCCAATAAGAATGATTGTTCTAATCACAAGTCCTAAATATAGAATGTTCCGAATTCACGGCTGTGTCCTTGAATGTTATGATGTGCTAATGGTCTCCAAAGTCCTGATGTACTAGTAATCTTTGATGTGCTGATGAAGTATTCCAAAATCTCTGAATAAGTTCACATAAATTCCAAAATCATCAATTAAAAATCCAAAATCCAAAAGTTTATGAGCACTGTTATAATCCAATGAATATTTAAAATAATTCCTCTCTTAGAATTTGGAATGAATTTTCACAACTGTAATAGCTCTTTACAAGACTGATGGTAATGTCAAAACTGAATAAATGTCCACCAAACATGGCATATATAAAGATTGGTCACATGACAGAATGTTCTAGAACATGAGTCATCTTAATGGAATCTTTACTTGTAAACAAAAATTCAACCTTGACCTTCAAATTGAGAAAACATATTGATCAAAACAACCTAATTCAAGGACACTAGTTAAACATGTTTTTCCTGATAACATTAAGATTTAAGCAAATATTAAAGTGAAAAAACATTTATAATTTCCTAAAATATTTATAATATTATATAAACATCATACATAACAGTATAAATAGAGATTTTTGATAAAATGGGTGTGATTGCAAAAGCATGATATGTACATATTCTCTTTGCTATGTACAAAGAGAATTTATTGGTGGAAATTATTAACATACAGTGAATTAGCGGCGGAAATAACTTTTTCGGACGCATTGTGCAGATTACAACAGAGTGAATAGAATATAAACTTCTGCATAATTTATAAGCAAAATATTAAACGACGTGAGGTTTTTTTTTTTTTTTTTTCTTAAAAATTTCCCAGAAAAGGAGAATACAAACATTCAACCTATATACTATTATATGAAATATGACAGGTAGATGAAGGATTAATTAATATATTTAACGTGTTCATATGAAATATGACAGGTAGATGAAGGATTAATTAATATATTTAACGTGTTCATATGAAATATGACAGGTAGATGAAGGATTAATTAATATATTTAACGTGTTCATATGAAATATGACAGGTAGATGAAGGATTAATTAATATGTCCAACGTGTTCATATGAAATATGACCAGTGGATGAAGGATTAATATATCTAACGTGCTCATAATAAAGAAATATCATGTTTTCTTCTCGTTTCCTCTTTTAAATATATGTATATGATGATTACACAAGCTGATTAACTCTAGCACGAACGATCAGCTGCCATTCTCCTAGATCTATTGGAACTAAAACATGATTGCGGAGTGAGATCGTCTTCGCTTTGCTCAGCGATTAACACTATTCGCCCCGACCGGCAGTGATTGGCACGAGACGGAAGGTAATATCTGAGCAGAACAGCTATCACAGATTCAGCAAGCATCGCCTGGTATGGGCGCGTGCGTAATATGGTACTTAAGATGGTCGGACTGATATTGGTATTCTAATACGGCACTAAGACTTATGTCATATTGGATTTTATATCCACCGGACGCAGTTGTTTTGGTAGATGTGACACTTCACCGAAACAGGTAAATATTCATTTTTTTACTTCATTCTGTCTCTGTTGGTATTTTACAGGAAATGCACAAAACCTAGAAATAAAATATACCATAGATCAGATTCATAAAAATTGATTTTATGTAGATTCATTCAAGGAAGTATACAGGATGCTACAAATAGCATTGACAACTCACAAATTCCTTTGGTCTCTCATATCTTCGAGAAAAAATAATAGGCGACAATTTTTGTTTTAAGGTACCAATCCTGCCCTAACACACTAAAACCGGGTTTTTGTAGGACAGATCAGGGGCCTTGATGTGCCACTGCATAACCTTTGTATCTTAATTTAAAATTACACTTTGTATTAAAATAATATTACAGATGTCACTTTTTTCCCGTCAAAATGTGAACGACTATGTATTCCTTTGGCAGCATTTATCTCCTATGCTCAGGCTTATAGATTTAATTTAGTGGTCCTCCATTACCGCTGCAGAAATGCTTTTCATAAGCTTTGCATCTTCCTGCACTTGTATAATGCAAGTTTGTTTGGTCGGCCTTTTACCATGTAAATACAATTGTCTACGGTTTTTGTACTTTCCACATACTATCTTATTGAAATGTTTGTATTACTATGAGATAATAACTGACATAACTTTATTCAGCACTAAGTCACATGCACAATAATAACCGACATAATTTTACTCAGCGCTAAGTCACAAACACAATAATAACCGACATAACTTTACTCAGCGCTAAGTCACATACTCAATAAAACCGACATAACTTTACTCAGCGCTAAGTCACATACTCAATAATAACCGACATAACTGTACTCAGCGCTAAGTCACAAACACAATAATAACCGACATAACTTTACTCAGCGCTAAGTCACATACTCAATAAAACCGACATAACTTTACTCAGCGCTAAGTCACATACTCAAAAAAACCGACATAACTTTACTCAGCGCTAAGTCACATACTCAATAATAACCGACATAACTTTACTCAGCGCTAAGTCACATACTCAATAATAACCGACATAACTTTACTCAGCGCTAAGTCACATACTCAATAAAACCGACATAACTTTACTCAGCGCTGAGCCACAAACACAGTAGTAACCGACATAAATTTACTGTGTGCCAAGTGAAGGGCAAAATAATACACAACAAAACTTCACTCAGCACTAACTCACAAACACAATAATAACCATTAAAATGTTTGTATTCCTTTGATATAACTTCACTCAGCACAAACTCACAAACACAATAATAACCAGTAAAATGTTTGTATTCTTTTGATATAACTTCACTCAGCGCTAACTCACAAACACAATAATAACCATTAAAATGTTTGTATTCCTTTGATATAACTTCACTCAGCAATAACTCACAAACACAATAATAACCATTAAAATCTTTTTGTATTCATTTGATATAACTTCACTCAGCACTAACTCACAAACACAATAATATCCGAACATGTGGTAAAAAATATGAATACTAGTGTGTCATGAGATCTGTGCAGTAAAAAAATAGCGTCAAAAACGATGGAAATAATTTAGCAAAAGGAATGTTGATAATAATAATCATGCATACATGAAATAATTTCCAATGCGACATTTTAGCATACATACGTACATATATAGAAACGAACGTACGTACGTATATATATATATATATATATATATATATATATATATATATATATATATATATATATATATACACACACACACATATATACATATATACTAAATATGGGCATTCATGAATGAACAAATTCATGCGTTAATACATACATACATACATACATACATACATACATACATACATACATACATACATACATACATACATAAACAAGAAACAAACATTCAAGTAAATATATATTCACAAGACAAAATCAAGAAAATGGAGATTATTACAATATCTACAAATAACAAAAACAACACAGTCTTTGCTTCGGCTGAGTGGCATATCTAGTATTGTGTTAGCCGTGATTTTCCCATTACTTCCACTCATGCACCAAATACGTTCTGATGGTAAGCACAGCCGTGTTATTTGTAAATAATTGTGTATTGTTGTTCTGCTGGTAAGCACGGCTGTTTTGCTTGTAAATATTTGTGTATTGTTGTCAGGTGCTAAGAAATAACACCTTAAATAACATTCATGATTCCTAATTCATATTTTGTGGACTGAACGAGGGACGAATTTAACAAAGAATACAAAGCAACAGATTCATAATCTAAACAAAAAACCACTTCCCTGATTTAGAAGAGAATGTGGGTTATCATTGGACTAATCGTGGTGATACCCTGATTGACTCAGCAAATGATATGATTTTTTTTTTTAAATTTATTTTTTTTTATTTTGGTGCTCAAATTACTTGTTCTGCTTAGCAAATGTTACATACTTGAATCGTAACTGTACTTCTATCAAGAATTCATGACCTACAAGAAATATTTGTCCCACGCAGCGACACGTACAATTCATCATATCGTACGTACTTAAGGGGAGCATATGACATGCATATTTTTTAGTCATGTCTTAGAAAAACTCTGCAGGTTGCGCAACACTTGTAACACAAAGTAGTATAACTTGTCCACAACAAGAATGAAAACGATATGCATGACGTTTTATCTATATCTCCCGTGGCCAGGGCGGAGATGAATAGTGCACGAAATTTCAAACTGACTAGTTGTTCAGGTTGATGTATAAGAAACTGATGTGTATACTCTTATATAAATGTTCAGTGTATTATAACACTGTAGCAAAAATATAACTAAATAATGAAGATCCAAGTGTGACTAATCTTAAAAGTCTACTTGGCGCTTCATTGTTATTTGGTAGATGGACTTTGGTTTTCTTAGCAGAAGTGTTTATGGTTGAATCGGCATGGAAGTAAGGCGGGAAGTTTAGACTGCCTTCAAATCCCAGTTTTAAGATATGTTTAAACTCTAAAATATCAATAAACCGGTCTAAATTTCATCATTTCAGTGCCGAATCAACACTAAAATTCTCTTAAACAATCTAAGTTTGTCTAGAACAAAAATGTGGGAGATATTTGGACAAATGTCCAGCGTCCATAACGGGCTAATTATTTCTCAAATGTTAGTCATATTTATTTATTATTATCTTGTCCCATATTTATTAAATGCCATAAATTCGCCGCACAATTATATTAGCCAGAACTTTATATTAACGGGATAATTTTGCTCCTTCAGTTTTCCTCATCATTTTCTTGTCCTTTTTCTGTTTCTTTACTGTTTCTGCCCAATACACGACAGTACTATACTATTTTCTCGAATAATACCCCTGAAAAACTAAACAAATACACAACAATTAATACCGCAGTGACAGTGTTGGCAATATTGGGTATCATCACACAGGAACTATTTCAGTGAGAATGGAACATGCGGAATAGAGCAGCCAAGGTCTCTCTAATGCTGACACATGCTTCAGAGAGTGACATTCTGTCTTTGCACATATGTCATGTAATCGTATCAGGCTCGATGTTAGAGAGAATGACATTCATATTTGCACATGGACAATGTAATTGTATCATTAGGCTCGATGGAGAGAAAGCACTGATAAATGATATATTATCCATGTTATTTTACACTAAAGACGTTAGCTACAGATGCTGCAAGTGGAATAAAATTAAAGATTAAATAATAAACCAATAGATCAGTTATAAATAATACAGTATTATAAACAGAAAATTAACATAATCATGCTGGGAAAATTAAGTGCATAAGGGAAGAAATAAAATAGCATATCTCATGTGAAAATTGTTCGGACAGTCTATGAAGAACTGTTGGCAGCGTTTGAATTTCAAAGTGACTTAGACCCAAAGTAGACTCATTAGGTTTATAATGATTCTCTTCTAAAAAGTACATATCCATTTTGAAATTTAAAAAAAAAAAATCTTTGTTTCATTTGCATATTTTCCGGATTCATCATCTTTGATCCTTCTAAAGACACTTGACCGTTGTTTGTCCATCAATGAAGAGAAACATGAACCCTCAGAATGTATCTGAGTATTATTTTGTAAACAATACAGTTTCTTCTACCTTTTTATCTCGTTGCCACTGGTTACATTATCATTAGCAATTCTTATACATGCACAGGCAGAAATAAGGAAAATTTAAGAATTCAAATTTCATAGTTAAATAGTCACTTGATGCTGAAAGTGTACAAGCTCTATTGAAGATGAAACGTCTGAAATGACCATTGCATCAAAAGTATGTTACTTGTATTTATGATACCATGCTTGTTTCAAAAACTCCTATCCTTGCTGTGATCAAGCTTTTGTCCAGTGTAATTAGATATTTACTGCCTTATGGCAATTTAGATCTTATGTCCCCGAGTCTAATATTTATCATTTATCAATATTTGGGATTTCAATGCAATGTCCGTCACACTTTAGGCACGCTAATAGAAGTAATTTTGATTAATAGACAATCAATATATGTGTCAATAAAGTGATGTTTAATTAATGGTTGATCCATGGCGATAACTGTGCGTTAATATTAAACGAACGTTGAACTAATAGTTCCGTGTTTTCTTTGTAAATTTTTGTTTGCCTTGGTGCAACTGGAATGTATAAACTAATGTAGAAGTTGCATCTGCTATGGTTCTTTGCGTGAGAATTTCCAGTATAATTATTGCTTCAGTGAAAACGAACAACACTGTATTGTCAAAATTAAGTCACGAGATATAGTCAGTCCTTTCCAATGCACTCGCGACACAACTCAATATTAATTTTTTACAAATACAATGCACACGATATACAAGTACAATGTTTGAATTGTTGTCAAAACTCCTCCAAGGCGTTTAACATTCATGTCTAAATATAGCTTTGTAGAATCACTGAGCTTAGAAAGAAAAATCTGTTATAGAATTTTTGATAGGATTGTGAAAAGGGGATGTATTTGATGAGTTCATGTATGATAATATCGGCTGTGCTTTAGGGAGGAAAAGGTCTCCATTTATGGGATTTCATAGCCACCTCAGCTACAAGAAAATGTTCTATCAATATTCAAATTCTGCTGATTTCAACAAAAACTGAAAGGACAATATTCTATTTGATAATTATTAAATAAGCCATTACATCAATATTGATGCCCTCATTGCATTTATTTATATATATATGGCCAGAGAGAGACTGCTAGAATTTTCGCATTTTTCATATTATAGAATGACAAATTATACCCTCCTTCTTGGATTATTCCACGGGAGGCCTCCAAAATTGCTTTTTGTTTTAATCAAGTGCCACGCTGATAATACATCTATGCAACAGAGGACAAGACGACACCAAAAGAAATATATACTAACAAATGTTATTGACTTGAAAGCAAATTCTGCACAACAACGATGCCATTTTCTTTAATCTTCTTACTAAGTCTCGCCAAGTTGTATGTCAGGTCTTGAATTATTATTTACTGTGAATTTGGAATAAGTAGATAAAGCTTAATTGGATTTGCAGCAGTAAATAATTTAATTTTTGAGCAATAGTAAAAGTCAAGTTTGTCTATATAAATATTTCCCAAGCCTAAAGAGGCCCATCTGAGCTTTCCTACCTCCGTGTCTGTATATCTGAATTTTACCCGGTAGGCAATATTATGATTTATGTAGAAATTATATAGTTTTGTTGTCAGTATCTTTTAGAGTAATAAGTAATCTGGCTTCCTGCACAGCATGAAGAACAGTTGAATGCATTTGTGAATACCGAACTGTTAGTCTAAACTCGAGAGATATTATAAAAACTTAATTAGTATTTCGACTCCCTTCTGGCAGTGCCATCGTGCCGATCTCATTAATCCTGCTACTTCTCTTATCACCCAATAACAATGCAGTTGGAATTAAGAATCGAATACTTCCTATTACAACCTTTTTAATTATTTAACACATATAGCGCACAGTAATTACGGGAAGAATTTAGGAAGAAAATTCCCAATGAATTTATGAGATGTTTGCAGTATACAATGCACAGAATAATTACTTGTCTCACAAAGGCACAGAATAAATGTTTTACAAAGGCATAAAAAAAATTACTTTTCTCACAATGGCACAGAATAATTATTTGTCTTAAAAAGGCACAAGATACTTACTTGTCTTACAAATACACAGAAGAAATACTTGTTTTGAAAAACGCACAGAAGAATTACTTGTCTCACTAATTCGGAGCATTTAACTAGGTTTTAAAACTAGCAAATGAATAACAATTTTAGTAATCATGTCAGACATCTTAAATTTATAATTTTACTTTTATATCACTCCATTTCGATCAAGCATTACACTAACTTCGGCCTGAAAGAGACGGAATACCCCAACATTCGACTCTGAAATTTATCAACTACACTTGGCCTTCACCATTTTGATGTTAATTACGATTATCTACATTGTGGATTGTGGAATAATAGAAAAACTCTACCAAAAAGGTTCATCAAATACTATTTCTACTTAAAGTTGATTATATTTTGTTTCTTAAATATTGGATTATTTATGAATATATCATCTTAAAACTACCAAGAAATATGATGCGGTTTACTGAGTGCAGTTAATACTGTTAATTTTCTCCATAAATAGTTCATCTGGAAATATTTTACTCAATGTTCTTAAATATCATGCATGTCTATATCTGAAACATCTAGGGCAGAGAAAAAAAAAGTGCAAGGAGAAGAAAAAAACACAGGAAGAAAGGAAAGAAAGAATGTTAAAAACCTCAAGAAGGACACAGGACTGAAGACAGGAAGAAAGAACAAGAGAAAGAGAGAGTGAAAGAAAGAAAAAGAACATTAACGACTGAAAGGAAGAAAGTTAAAAAGATGAAAACAGAACATATTAACAACGGAAGAGTCAGGTACATCACAGAGGACGTCATTAAAAAAGACAAAAATACCCTCTTTAGAAATTAGAATTTGGAATTCCTCTATGTATATGCAGTACATTGTCATCGTAAACAAACGTTGTGTCAATCTCAAAGAAACTAATATACAATATTCGAATATTTGTGTGGTACCAATAGTGGTACAGACGCCAGATTTTGTGTGGTACCAATAGTGGTACAGACGCCAGATTTTGTGTGGTACCAATAGTGGTACAGACGCCAGATTTTGTGTGGTATCAATAGTAGTACAGACGCCAGATTTTGTGTGGTACCAATAGTGGTACAGACGCCAGATTTTGTGTGGTACCAATAGTGGTACAGACGCCAGATTTTTCACATATTTTTGTAAGGACTAAATTCGTGTTAAGATTGGAAATGAAAGTTATATCTACGTAATTTTTGTCATCATCCTAAATATTAGAATCTGTTGTTAAAATTTCATTTATCAACATGCGATGTATTTCTCAAGATGGGAAGGAAAAATAAATAAATAAATAAATAGATAAGTATATGAGAAAAGTAAGTGATTAACAAAAATATTGTCCATAAATACCAAGCAAACATAATATATAATTATACAAATATTTCATACAATTTTGCAGCGTTTAATTCACTATACGTAGGCAGTGTAAAGTTGTAATCGAGAAATAACAACACATGCCAAGATATGCATTTGTTTTTGGATGGTCGGTGTGGCTAGAGGGTGGCATGACACCACTTACAAACATTTTCTAAATATATCCCTTCCTCTTCATTCACACTTCCACCCTTGCAGACATATAACTGACGACTACTGAGGCAATTTTATTAATTAGTTTCTACAGACATATAAATGACAACTACACAGCCATATCTGTTAACTTGTTTCTAAAGTCACATAACTGAGGACTACTCATGCACTTATATGAACACGTGTGCTATAGGCATATAACTAAAGACTACTCAGGGACTTCTATTAACTAGTTTCAACAGGCATATAACTGAGGACTAATCAGGGACTTCTATTAACTAGTTTATACAGGCATATGACTGACGACTAATCAGGGACTTCTATTAACTAGTTTCTACAGGCATATAACTAAGGACTACTCAGGGACTTATATTAACTACTTTCAACAGGCATATAACTGACGACTAATCAGGGACTTCTATTAACTAGTTTCTACAGGCATATAACTGAGGACTACTCAGGCACCTATTTGCCTAGTTGTTATATGCATATAACTGACGACTACTCTGGAACGTCTGTTAACTAGCTTCTCCAGGCATATAACTGAGGACTACTCAGGCACTTAGAATAACTAGTATATACACGCATATAACTGAGGACTACTCAAGCACTTCTATTAATTGTTTGCTATATGCATATAACTTGAGGACTACTCAGACACTCATACTGACTAGTTAATACAGGCACATAACTCAGGACTGTTCTGGTACTTCTATTAATAGGTTGCTATAGGTATATAACATACGACTACTCAGGCACTTCCATTAACTAGTTTCTACAGGTATATAACTGGGGCTACTCAATATAAAATATGGCATATCAAAATTATGTGACCAAATTCAAGAGGAGATAAGGAGGACATGACTAGTGAGTATGCAGACATACATATTCAAATAATATAACCTATATACATTTCTGATCATTTAAACACGGACTTCTTAAAATATTTGACATTTGTAACGAATTTATCTAGTCTAACCTTTTTTTTACACAAATGGATCAGGGCATCCGAATTTCAAGATGATATTGAAAACCTAAATCTATATATAAAATATTTTGTCAATATAGTTATAAAGTAAATAAGTTTAGAATAGTCCACTACTCCAAGTTTGATCTTTTTATAAAAGTTCTATATCTTGTTGAAATGTTCAATTTCTAAGCCTTCTGGATTAATCCAAAAATAATACTATTTTCATATCCAAAAAAGAAAACTATAACATGGTTATTGTGTTATTTACATGAATGTACCCATATCACTCAGCGGTAAGTCACAAACACAATAATAACCGAGATAACTTTACTCAGCGCTAAGTCACAGATACAATAATAACCGACATAGCTTCACTAAGCGCTAAGTCACAAACACAATAATAACCGACATAACTTCGTTCAGCGCTAAGTCACAAACACAATAAAAGCCGACATAACTTCATTCAGCGCTAAGTCACAAACACAATAATAACCATTAAAATGTTTGTATTCCTTTGATATAACTTCACTCAGCGCTAACTCACAAACACAATAATAACCATTAAAATATTTGTATTCATTTTATATAACTTCACTCAGCACTAACTCACAAACACAATAATAACCATTAAAATGTTTTTGTATTCATTTTATATAACTTCACTCAGCGCTAAGTCTCAAACACAATAATATCCGAACATGTGGTAACAAATATGAATACTAGTGTGTCATGAGATCTGTGCAGTAAAAAAATAGCGTCAAAAACGATGGAAATAATTTAAGACAAATTTTGCAAAAGGAATGCATACATGAAATAATTTCCAATGCGACATTACATATGGGCATTTATGAATGAACAAATACATGCCTTAATACACACATACATACATACATACATACATACATACATACATACATACATACATACATACATACATATACAACAAACAGACATTCAAGTAAATATATATTCACAAGACAAAATCTAGAAAATGGAGATTATTACCCTGTCTACGAAGATGTTTTTTTGATCCGAAACATACACAGGCATCAGATAAAAACTTACACAGGTATCAGATAAAAACATACACAGCATCAGATGTAAAAAAAACACAGTCTTTGCTTCGGCTGAGTGGCATATCTAGTATTGTGTTTCTCCTGATAATTGTGAGCAGTGATTTTCCTATTACTTCCACTGATGGTAAGCACAGATGCATTATTTGTAAATAATTGTATATTGTTGTTCTGGTGTTAAGCACCGCTGTTTTGCTTGTAAATAAGTTTGCATTGTTTTCAGGTGCTAAGAAATAACACATTAAATAACGTTCATGATTCCTATTTGATGTTTCGTAGACTGAACGAGGGACGAATTTAGCAAAGAATACAAAGCAACAGATTCATAACCTAAACAGAACATCCACCACTACCCTGATTTATATAAGAATGGGTTATCATTGTACAAATCGTGGTGATACCCTGATTTATATAAGAATGGGTTATCATTGTACAAATCGTGGTGTGATACCCTGATTGACTCAGTAAGTTATATGATTTTTGTTGTTGTTGTTGTTGTTTTCATTTTTTTTTTAGTTTTAGTTTTAGTTTTTTGGTGCTCAGAATACTTGTTCTACTTAGCCAGTGTTATATACTTGAATCGTAACTGTACTTCTATCAAGAATTCTTGACCTACAAGAAATATCTGTCCCACACAGTGACACTTACAATTTATCATATCGTACGTACTTAAGGGGAGCATATGACATGAATATTTTAAGACATGTATTAGAAAAACTTTGCAGGTTACGCAACACTTGTAACACAAAGTAGTATTACTTGTCCAAAACAATAATGAAAACGATATACATGGCATTTTATCTATATCTCCCGTGGACAGGACGGAGATGAATAGTGCACGAAATTTCAAACTGACTAGTTGTTCAAGTTGATGTATAAGAAACTGATGTGTATACTCTTATATAAATGTTCAGTGTATTATAACACTGTAGCAAAAATATAACTAAATAATGAAGATCCAAGTGTGACTAATCTTAAAAGTCTACTTGGCGCTTCATTGTTATTTGGTAGATGGACTTTGGTTTTCTTAGCAGAAGTGTTTATGGTTGAATCGGCATGGAAGTAAGGCGGGAAGTTTAGACTGCCTTCAAATCCCAGTTTTAAGATATGTTTAAACTCTAAAATATCAATAAACCAGTCCACGTTTCAGCATTTCAGTGCCGAATCAACACTAAAATTCTCTTAAACAATCTAAGTTTGTCTAGAACAAAAATGTGGGAGATATTTGGACAAATGTCCAGCGTCCAAAACGGGCTAATTATTTCTCAAAGGTCAGACATATTTATTTATTTATTATTATCTTGTCCCATATTTATTAAATGCCATAAATTCGCCGCACAATTATATGGACCTGAACTTTATATTAGCGGGATAGTTTTACTTCTTCAGTTTTCCTCATCATTTTCCTGTTCTTGTTTCTGTTTGTTTACTGTTTCTGCCCAATACACAACAGTACTATACTATTTTCTCAAATAACACCCTAGAAAAACTAAACAAATACACAACAATTAACACAGCAGTGACAGTGTTGGCAATGTTGGGTATCATCAGACAGGAACTATTTCAATGAGAATGGAACATGCGGAATAGAGCAGCCAAGTCTCTCCAATGCTGTCACATGCTTCAGAGAGTGCCATTCGATATTTGCGCATTGACCATGTAAGTGTATCAGGCTCGATGTTAAAAAAAAAAAGAAAAAAAAAAGAATGACATTCTATATTTGCACATTGATCATGTAATTGTATCAGGCTTGATCGCAAGATGTTACAGAATGACATTCTATATTTGCACATTGATCATGTAATTGTATGATAAGGCTCGATGGAGAAAAAGTACATATAATTGATATATTATCCATGTTATTTTACACTAAAGACGTTAGCTGCAGATGCTGCAGATGGAATAAAAGTAAAGATTAAATAATAAACCAATAGGTCAGTGATAAATAATACAGTATTAAAAACTGAAATTTAACATAATCATCCCAGGAAAATTAAGCGCATAAGAGAAGAAACAAAATAACATATTACATGTGAGAATTGTTCGGAAAGTCTATGAAGAATGGTTGGTAGCGTTCGAATTATTTCAAAGTTGCTTAGTCCCAAAAAAGATTCGTTAGATTTATAATGCTTCTCTTCTAAAAGGTACATATCATTTTAAAATAAAAATAAGGAATTTTGTTTCGTTTGCATATTTTCCGGTTTCATCATCTTAGATTGTTCTAAAGACACTTGACCGTTGTTTATCTATCAATGAAGAGAAATATAAACCCACGGAATGTATCTGAGTATTGTGGTGATTTTTGTTAAAAACAATCCAGTCTCTTCTAACTTTTATCTCCTTGACACATGTTACGTTATCACTAGGAATTCTTATATATGCACAGGCAGAAATGAGGAAAATTCCAGAATTAAAATGTATAGTTAAATAGTCACTTGATGCTGAAAGTGTACAAGCTCTATTGAAGATGAAACGTCTGAAATGACCATTGCATCAAAAGTATGTTACGTGTATTTATGATACCATTCTTGTTTCAAAAACTCCTATCCTTGCTGTGATCAAGCTTTTGTCCAGTGTAATTAGATATTTACTGCTTTATGGCAATTTAGATCTTATGTCCCCGAGTCTAATATTTATCATTTATCAATATTTGGGATTTCAATGCAATGTCCGTCACACTTTAGGCACGCCACTAGAAGTAATTTTGATTAATAGACAATCAATAGATATGTAAACAAAGTGAAGTTTAATTAATGGTTGATCCATGGCGATAACTGTGCGTTAATATTAAACGAACGTTGAACTAATAGTTCCGTGTTTTCTTTGTAAATCTTATTTTACCTTAATGCAACTGGAATGTATAAACTAATGTAGAAGTTGCACCTACTATGGTTCTTTGCATGAGATTTTCCAATATAATTATTGTTTCCGTAAAAATGAACAACACTGTATTGCCAAAATTAAGGCATGAGATATAGTCAATTCTTTGCAAATCACTCTCAACACAAACCAATATTAATTATACAAATACAATGCACACGATATGCAAGTTCAATGTTTGAATTGTTGTCAGAAATCCTCCAATGCGTTTAACATTCATGTCTAAATATAGCGTTGTAGAATCACTGAGTTTGGAAAGGAAAATCGGTTATAGAATTTGATAGGATTGTGAAAAGGGGATGTATTTGATGAGTTCATGTATAATAATATCGGCTGTTCTTTAGGGAGGAAAAGGTCTCCATTTATGGGATTTCATAGCCACCTCAGCTACAAGAAAAGTTTCCATCAATATTCAAATTCTGCTGATTTCAACAATAACTGAAAGGACAATATTCTATTTGATAATTATTAAATAAGCCATTACATCAATATTGATGCAATCATTGCATTTATATATTTATATGGCCAGAGAGAGACTGCTAGACGTTTCGCATTTTTCATATTATAGAATGACAAATTGTACCCTCCTTCTGGGATTATTCCACGGGAGGAGTCGAATTTTTTTTTTTTTTTTTTAATCAAGTGCCACGCTGATTCTGCATTCTGCATCTATGCATTAGAGGATAAGAAGACATCAAATGAAATATATACCAAGAAATGTTATTGACCTGAAAGCAAATTCCGTACAACTTCAATACCATTATCTTTAATCATCTTACTAACCCTCGCTAAGTTGTATGTCAGGTCTTGAAATATTATTTACTGTGAATTTGGAATAAGTAAATAAAACTTCATTGGATTTGCAGCAGTAAACAATTTGTTTTTAGAGCAATAGTAACAGCCAAGTTTGTCTATATCAATATTTCATATAAATATTTCACAACCCTTAAGAGACCCATCTAAGCTTTCCTACCTCCGTGACTGTATATCTGAATTTTTTCCGGTAGGCAATATTATGATTTATGTAGAAATTATATAGTTTTGTTGTCGGTATCTTTTAGAGTAATAAGTAATTTGGCTTCCTGCACAGCATGAAGAACGGTTGAATGCATTTATGAAAACCTGATTGTTGGTCTAAACTCGAGAGATATTATAAACACTTTATTAGCATTTCGAGTCCCTTCTAGCAGTGCCATCGTGCCTATCTCATTGACCCTGCTACTTATCTTATCACCTGATAACAATGCAGTTGGGATTAGCAATCAAATACTGTACGTTACAACCTTTTTAACAAATTATTTAACACTTATAGCGCACAGTAATTACGGGAAGAATTTAGGAAGAAAATTTCCAATGAATTTATGAGATGTTTGCAGTAGCCATGTTTTATTTAAAATAAACTTCAAAAGGCACAGAATAATTACTTGTTTCACAATGGAACAGAATAATTACTTGTCTTACAAAGGCACAAAATAATTACTTGTCTTACAAAGGCAAAGAAGAATCACCTGTCTTACAAAGGCACATACGAATTACTTGTCTCACTAATTCGGAGCATTTAACTAGGGCGTAAACCTAACAGAAGATAAACACTTTTTAGTAATCATGTCAGACATCTTAAATTTATAATTTAGCTTTAATCTCAATATATTTTGATCAAGTATTACACTAACTTCGATCTGAAAGTGATGGAATACCCCAACATTCAACTCTGAAATTTATCAACTACACTTGGCCTTATCAACTACACTTGGCCTTCACCATTTTGATGTAAATTACGATTATCTACATTGTGGATTGCGGACCAATAGAAAACTCTACCAAAAATGTTCATCAAATACTATTTCTACTTAAAGTTGATTATATTTTGTTTCTTAAATATTGGATTATTTATGAATATATCATCTTAAAACTACCAAGCAATATCATACGGTTTACTGAGTGCAGTTAATACTGTAAATTTTCTCCATAAATAGTTCATCTGGAAATATTTTACTTAATATTCATAAATATCATGCATGTCTATATCTGAAACATCTAGGGCAGAGACAAAAACAGTGTAAGGAGGAAAGAAGACCAAAGGAAGAAAGGAAAGAAAGAATGTTTAAAAAACCTCAAGAAGGACACAGGACTGAAGACAGGAAGAAAGAACTAAAGAAAGAGAGAATGAAAGAAAGAAAAAGAACATTAACGACAGATAGGAACAAAGGAAAAACTAATAAAACATAACATATTAACAATGGAAAAAAAAAGTATATCGTAAAGGGGGTCATTAAAAATGTCAAAATAATACCCTCTTTAGAAATTAAAATGTTGAATTCTTCTTTCTGTATGCAGTACCTTGTCATCGTAAACAAGAATTTTTGTAAATCTCATAGAAATAAGTATATACAGTATTCAAATATTTGTGTGGTACCAATAGTGGTACGGACGCCAGATTTTTTCACAAATATTTTTCTAAGGACAAAATTCGTGTTAAGATTGAAAATGGAAGAAATTATTGGTCCCTCAGGATTAAATGGTTTATGTATCTTGGGTGGGAAGTAAAATCTGCCTGCCCCAGGACTCTTGGAGTAAAGTATTCCTTTTTTTCTCGGTGTCCTTCTTCAAAATAATTGCTCTCCAGCAGGAATAATCATTGAACAACACTGGAATACCTTTCTAAGAATTTGTTTTTCCAAATAAACCAGTCATAGCATACTGCAACAATCTGAAAAAATTCTCGACAGAGCAAAGCTAAAATCCTTCACAAACCAAGCTACAAATGGGCCCTCCGGTGACATTATCCTAACTGGCATAGCCCACAATGAAAACTGGAACCTCTAATCTAGAAGAGCAATGGAAACTTATTCGATTCGTCGCCTCAGAACTCGCAAACGAGGCGGCTTCAATGAGAAAAAATATAAGCCTATGCAATTTTTTACTATATTCCTATTTCCTTAATCTCATCCTTAATTTTTGGCAACACGTTATCTTTACTCTATGAACTATGGTTGTACAATAGATATTATCCGGGAGAATTTTTTGGGGAAGCCATATATCTGTGCCTCATATAATACAGGTGATGCGTTGGATACCGCATCCTGATTCGTTTCCTTTGTTTAAGGAATTTAACAACTGGGTCAGCTGGAGAAGAGTTGCAGTCTTTTTAGCAAATTGAAAGACATAATTTCTCACACTGTAAATACTTTAAAGTATGCAGTTTTATGCTTTTATCCTGATATATAGTTTTAGATTGTATGATTTTACTAAAACTATTTCAAAACAGTATGTAAATAGTTCTGTTTGTAATTGTTCATTTTGACTACCCCCTTATGAAATGGTTCCGTTGATCTCGAGAGCGCTTTTCTAGTTTCTGCATAATATATCCTTGACAGCAACGATCTCCCAATGATCAGTTGCATTCAGAAAGATAGATTGATAAATAAATATTCATTAAAACCTGTGTAACTACCAAAAAAATCTATTCACTTACGCGGAACCTTTTGTTCCTTATATTTGTTTTATGTGACGTTATATAATTACTCTACCTCTCCAACCCCATTACATATAACTCCTATCATGACGTTCCCACTGTTGTACATTAAAAACGCTATGTTTCATTATTCTTTCTCCTGTCCTTTTACACCAGCACAAAAAGCTCATTAGGAGGAATGCCAAAATCGACAGGAAAATATGGCATATTGTTATAGCTCCTAATGAAGACAACTAGCTGGAAGAGGTATGTGAAATTTCCTAAGCACTTGAACTGCTATGATTGAAATCACCTGTTAAATGAGAGTTACCTAGATTGTATAACCTTTCTCAGTACCTACATTAGATGTAAATAGAAAATAAACTTTCATAATATAGTGTCAATGAGACAATTGAAACTTAGAAGTCAAGCTAATACAAAATAACCTTTCATAATATAGTGTATGTGAGACACTTCAAACTTAGAATGCAAGCTATTTATCGAATATAAATCATTTTCGTTCTTATTTTGACATGTTTAAATTATTTTAACACGATACGCTGATCGTTCTGTTACTGGAGAAAAAGAAAAGAATGGGTTGCAATATAAAATGTGCGAACGAAAGAAATTGCTTATATTTTGTAGTTCTTGTTCACCAAATGCAGTTTTAGATTCCAGCTTCCTATTGCCTACAAGTCTTCTGTTGTCATGTTCCTTACTTTTGACTGAATTTGATATTTCGAGGATTACATTTGCCATTCAGCAGGCTTTTCATTCTCTTAAATGGGGAATCGCATTTGCTATAACATTCATTCTCTGAAATGGGGAATCACATTTGCTATAACATTCATTCTCTTAAATGGGGAATCGCAGTTGCTATCACATTCATTCTCTTAAATGGGGAATCGCATTTGCTATAACATTCATTCTCTTAAATGGGGAATCACATTTGCTATAACATTCAGCCTGACTTTATCGATCACAAAATAATTAGCTGTCTGTGACCCTTCAGTATAACACCTGAATAAGGTACGTATGTATGTGTCAGAATTAACGGCACGTCAGCACAATATTGGCTATATGGTGCCGATTGAAAGTCAAGTTCTAAAAATATAAAGAAAAATAATTGCAAACAATAAAGGAAAAACCAAACAAATCTTCAGGAAGATAAATCCTTCAAAATAGACATAAACATTTAGTACTGCAAGATAAAGCCTTCCAAATAAACGTAAACATTTAGTACTACAAGATAAACCCTTCCAAATAAACGTACACATTTAGTACTACAAGATAAACCCTTCCAAATAAACATAAACATTTAGTACTGCAAGATAAAGCCTTCCAAATAAACGTAAACATTTAGTACTGCAAGATAAAACCTTCCAAAAAAAGATAAACATTTAGTACTACAAGATAAAGCCTTCCAAATAAACATAAACATTTAGTACTACAAGATTAAGCCTTCCAAATAAACGTACACATTTAGTACTGCAAGATAAATCCTTCCAAATAAACATAAACATTTAGTACTACAAGATAAAGCCTTCCAAATAAACATAAACATTTAGTACTACAAGACAAAGCCTTCCAAATAAACATAAACATTTGTACTACAAGATAAAAGGTACAGATGTTAAATTCTGTAAAAGATACATAAAATAAAAAGATAAAGGTAAAAAAATTTACATCTTTAAAATATAGGGTCAAAATTACCAGCTGACGAAAATTGTATTTGTAGACTGCGAATTTCCTACCCCTCAAACATAATTGTTTACATGATGTAATTGATATGATCTGTCTACCTAAGACTGCTTTATGCCGAAAGGATATGTATTCGTAAGAGTGAATCAAAAACAGATGCAACATAGTACATAGTTTTAGTGTAGGAAAAACACATGGTATAATCTAAATAACACTTTGTGCAGATTTCTAGAGCAGGAAACCCCACATGGTACAATATAAATATCACAACCTTCACTTCGTCGCAAGTATGATATATAGAAGATAAAGCAGCTAGCATTAACCACATATCCAACTCAATCGAAGCTTGCACTGCGGTTCTATTCGTTGTTTGAGAACGAAAGAATATGATCAGCATTCACTGATTTTCATGCGTTATTAGCTCAGATTATTTCTGTATTCCGTTTACTATAGCAATATCAATATTTATGAAGAGCAATATCAAAGTTTTAATAAGGGAGAGAGACCGTATTATCATGTATAGGAATTGATAATAGTCTCAGGGAAATTCTTATGGTGCAGTCGTTTTTGCGATGCACTTTAATATTATTTTTCTTCATGTTTAAAGACAATATTTAGATACAGTCATAAAACAACAATATCAAAAATATTTGCTGACAAACGATAAGTCAATCGCATACCTTTGGATGTAGATATATAAGAACAATATTAACAATATTTGATGGAATATGACACTTCAATTACAAACCGATTTATATATATATATATATATATATATATATATATATATATATATATATATATATATATATATATATATAGTCATAAAACAACAATAACAGCAATATTTGCTGGCATACGATAGGTCAATTAAATACCTTTAGATATAGTCATACAACAACAGCATCAACAACAATATTTATTGGCAGACGATAAGTCAATTACATACTGCTGTCCATTTAAATGTTTGTAATCAGAATGCCTGGATGTAGTTTCGCTTTACTTGATACATTATTCTTTTCATTTCGTATCAGACATTGCTTGCAGCTGTTTTTAAAATCTATATTGTGCCATTAAGGTTTCTTTTTTGTAGCGATAATATTGATAGTGAAGATATTTGTTTTATAAACAATTATTTCTATCAGAAACAGCAAGTTTGGAGATCAAAACTGAACTTTTTTGTTAATATGTACACCTCTAGCTAGCATATTCAAGGGAAAAACATAAAGTCAGACCGATAGAAAATAAGATAGATACCGAGAGAGAGAGAGAGAGAGGGAGATAATGATAACAGATCAGCAAAATAAACAAGACACTTGAATCTGATTTGAAGGGCAAGATAAAGAAGACACTTGAATACGATTTGAAAGGCAAAATAAAGAAGACACTTTAATACAATTTGAAGAACAAAATAAAGAAGACACTTCAATACAATTTGAAGAGCAAAATAAAGAAGACACTTTAATACAATTTGAAGGGCAAGATAAAGAAGACACTTTAATACAATCTGAAGGGCAAAATAAAGAGACACTTTAATACAATCTGAAGGGCAAAATAAAGAGACACTTTAATACAATCTGAAGGGCAAAATAAGGAAGACACTTTAATACAATCTGAAGGGCAAAATAAAGAGACACTTTAATACAATCTGAAGGGCAAAATAAAGAAGACACTTTAATACAATCTGAAGGGCAAAATAAGGAAGACACTTCAATACGATTTGAAGGACAAAATAAAGAAGACACTTCAATACAATCTGAAGGGTAAAATAAAGAAGACACTTCAATAAAATCTGAAGGGTAAAATAAAGAAGACACTTCAATACAATTTGAAGGGTAAAAAAAGAAGACACTTTAATACAATTTAAAGGACGGTAGAAGAGACGAAGAAACAAAACTGAAGGAAACAAATAAGAAACAAACAGTGCAAGGAAATGCAAAAATGTTTACATTATCCATAGCAAAAATATTTCGAAAACTTTATCAGTGTTTCGTTGGCAATACACCTATCATATATTTCTGTAATGCACGTGAGGCTTTAAAATTTGAAGGAGCTGTTTGTTTTCTTTGTCTTTTTTTTTCTTTTCTTTTCTTATTGTTTTTGGTTTTTATTTTTTGTGGTGGGGGATACCAGAAAGATGTTGTATACCTTGTATCTTGTTCTTCTTGAAATACATCTTGTTCTTATTGAAATATATCTTGTTCTTGTTGAAATATATCTTTTTCCCATCTGTAAATCCGTTGCTTACATATACATGAATTCACATATTTTCTTTTCTAATATTAATCCTTTACCTCTAAATCTACCGCGTGCATATACTAATTTTGTTTATTTAACAAATTATTTTTTAAAAACATTTCTGCAACTTTCTGTGGAAACACCGATCTTAGTTTTCTTAACATAGTAAGTGGAAAAAACTCAGCAACGCCCATTCACAATAAAATAGACGTACTAGCTGCAAATGATTTGTTTCATGTCTATTTCTGAACGATTGACATTGATGGCTACATTGTTCTCATATTTTATGCAACCTCATCACATCTACCAGATCACCAACGCAACTGCTGTAATAATGCCAGACTGGTTTATATCATGTTTTACATCCTTTCTGGCACATATGTGGTATAAAGCAACTAAACGTTTGTTTCACTTAAGTTAAAGAAGTTGTGTGCTTTATTTCAAATTCTGATTGACGTAACATTCCAACAGAGTATTTTCTCAAGAAACGTTCAAAATAAGGATAAAAAAATTGCAAGTATTGATAAATTCCAAAAACATTATAAAACTCTGTTACATGATTGCTTATATATATATATTAAGTCTCTCTCTCTCTCTCTCTCTCTCTCTCTCTCTCTCTATATATATATATATATATATATATATGTCTGTGTATGTGTATGTATGTGTGTGTGTGTGTGTGTGTGTGTGTGTGTGTGTGTGTGTGTGTGTGTGTGCTGGCATATTCACTACGTGGATAATGTGTCCGCCTGTTTTTAGTTTATTAAACTTGCACTTGTTAAGAATAGTCTAGGACTAATTTCCTAAGCAGGTTAATTTCTGTCTGCTAACCGGTGTCTTTACTTATGGAAACCTTATAAGAAAAGGAAACAAAAAAGCGATGAAAAAGCATAATCATGTTTGCAAATAAAAAGGTAAATAATGAGACAGATGTGTGTGCGCAAGACGGAAGTACCACCGAGCGAACTTGCAAACGATGTGTCTTTGTTCAGAACATAATTCTGAACAGAACACACAGTATAATTTAAAAAATAAGTTGTCTGCAAATTGTTTTGTTTTCAAGAAGAAAAAAATAAAGAAACACAAATATTCTTTAAAAAGATTATACTTTAATTATATTAACACTGAATTGAACCTAACATAGCGCGACGTGTTTTATTGTTGTGTCCTGATCAACCACTGTGATGTCATGTTAACCAGAAGCAAACGAACTGGATGATACGTGTGTGTAACAGCGCCCAATTAGTGTTTAACACTGGATGATACGTATGTGTAACAGCGCCCAATTAGTGTTTGACACTGGATGATACGTATGTGTAACAGCGCCCAATTAGTGTTTAACACTGGATGATACTTGTGTGTAACAGCGCCCAATTAGTGTTTGACACTGGATGATACGTGTGTATAACAGCGCCCATTTAGTGTTTGACAATAATAAGTAATTATAGAGTTATGTCACACAATGCATTTGCGCAAGAAGTCACGTGACGGATATATTAGAAGGGTACTATGTCCGATCAAATACTATTATCTTTGCTTCTTCAGTTTTACTCAGAAATTTACAATCTTTCCGCATTTGTTTTCGTGTTTAACATAGTCTTTCCTTGTCGAATATCCTGTTCAAGTAGGCGTTTGATTTCTCACATTACTGACGTCTTCCTAATAGCCGATTGCAAAGCAGCTGGCCAAGAAATCTGGGTAAAAAGTGTGCTTTCATAAATAAAAAATTGCATTGGTTGATTGGCAATAAAAAAAATTGTTTTGAAGGTTTCTCTATCTTTTTGTCATTATCTAAAGTTGATGGCAGATTAGTATAATTTGGATAAAGTTAATGGCAGATCAGTATAATTTGGATAAAGTTGATGGCAGATCAGTATAATTTGGATAAAGTTGATGGTAGATCAGTATAATTTGGATAAAGTTGATGGCAGATTAGTATAAATTGTATAAAGTTGATGGCAGATTAGTATAATTTGTATAAAGTTGATGGCAGATCAGTATAATTTGTATAACGTTGATGGCAGATCAGTATAATTTGGATAACGTTGATGGCAGATTAGTATAATTTGGATAAAGTTGATGGCAGATTAGTATAATTTGTATAAAGTTGATGGCAGATCAGTATAATTTGTATAAAGTTGATGGCAGATTAGTATAATTTGGATAAAGTTGATGGCAGATTAGTATAATTTGTATAAAGTTGATGGCAGATTAGTATAACTTGGATAAAGTTGATGGCAGATTAGTATAATTTGTATAAAGTTGATGGCAGATTAGTATAATTTGTATAAAGTTGATGGCAGATTAGTATACTTTGTATAAAGTTGATGGCAGATTAGTAAAACTTGGATGAAGTTGATGGCAGATTAGTATAATTTGGATAAAGTTGATGGCAGATTAGTATAATTTGGATAACGTTGATGGCAGATTAGTATAATTTGTATAAAGTTGATGGCAGATCAGTATAATTTGTATAAAGTTGATGGCAGATTAGTATAATTTGTATAAAGTTGATGGCAGATTAGTATAATTTGGATAAAGTTGATGGCAGATTAGTATAATTTGTATAAAGTTGATGGCAGATCAGTATAATTTGCATAAAGTTGATGGCAGATTAGTATAATTTGTATAAAGTTGATGGCAGATTAGTATAATTTGGATAAAGTTGATGGCAGATTAGTATAATTTGTATAAAGTTGATGGCAGATTAGTATAATTTGTATAATGGCAGATTAGTATAATTTGGATAACGTTGATGGCAGATTAGTATAATTTGGATAAAGTTGATGGCAGATTAGTATAATTTGTATAAAGTTGATGGCAGATTAGTATAATTTGTATAAAGTTGATGGCAGATTAGTAAAATTTGTATAAAGTTGATGGCAGATTAGTATAATTTGGATAAAGTTGATGGCAGATCAGTATAATTTGGATAAAAAAGCCAGAATGCTTTCTATCTACATTTGTTCCAATTCTGTTGTGACATTTTGGAGTGAAAGTCGTTTAAAAGATTTTTATATTTTTCAGCTTAGGTACCTTGGCAGAAATATCGGCCACATCCTTTTAGAATTTTGCGGCAGAAATTTGAGTCAGAATCATATATATATATAAGCGTCAGAATCATATATATATATAAGCGTCAGAATCATATATATATATATAAGCGTCAGAATCATATATATATATATAAGCGTCAGAATCATATATATATATAAGCGTCAGAATCATATATATATATATATAAGCGTCAGAATCATATATATATAAGCGTCAGAATCATATATATATATAAGCGTCAGAATCATATATATATATAAGCGTCAGAATCATATATATATATATATATATATATATATATATATAAGCGTCAGAATCATATATATATATAAGCATCAGAATCATATATATATATATATATATATATATATATATATATAACAGCGTCAGAATCATATATATATATATATATATATATATATATATATATATATATATAAGCGTCAGAATCATATATATATATATATATATTTATATATATATATATATATATATATATATATATATATATATATATATATATATATAAGCGTCAGAAGCATATATATATAAGCGTCAGAATCATATATATATACATATATATATATATATATATATATATATATATATATATATATATATAAGCGTCAGATTCATATATATATATATATATAAGCGTCAGAATCATATATATATAAGCGTCAGATTCATATATATAAGCGTCAGAATCATATATATATATATAAGCGTCAGAATCATATATATATATATAAGCGTCAGAATCATATATATATATATATAAGCGTCAGAATCATATATATATATAAGCGTCAGAATCATATATATATATATAAGCGTCAGAATCATATATATATATATAAGCGTCAGAATCATATATATATATAAGCGTCAGAATCATATATATATATATATATAAGCGTCAGAATCATATATATATATAAGCGTCAGAATCATATATATATATAAGCGTCAGATTCATATATATAAGCGTCAGAATCATATATATATATATAAGCGTCAGAATCATATATATATATATATATATATATAAGCGTCAGAATCATATATATATATATATATATATATAAGCGTCAGAATCATATATATATATAAGCGTCAGAATCATATATATATATATATATATATATATATATATATATATATATATATATATATATATATATATAAGCGTCAGAATCATATATATATATATATATATATATATATATATAAGCGTCAGAATCATATATATATATATATAAGCGTCAGAATCATATATATATATAAAAGCGTCAGAATCATATATATATATATATATATATATATATATATATATATATATATATATATATAAGCGTCAGAATCATATATATATATATATATATATATATATATATATATATATATATATATATATAAGCGTCAGAATCATATATATATAAGCGTCAGATTCATATATATATATATATATATATATATATATAAGCGTCAGAATCATATATATATATAAGAGTCAGATTCATATGTATATATATATATATATATATATATATAAGCGTCAGAATCATATATATATATATATATAAGCGTCAGAATCATATATATATATATAAGCGTCAGAATCATATATATATATATATATATAAGCGTCAGACTCATATATATATATAAGCGTCAGAATCATATATATATAAGCGTCAGAATCATATATATATAAGCGTCAGAATCATATATATATATATATATATATATATATATATATATATATGCGTCAAAATCATATATATATATATAGATATATATATATATATGCAACAGAATCATATATATATATATATATAAGCGTCAGAATCATATATATATATATATATATATATAAGCGTCAGAATCATATGTATATATATAAGCGTCAGAATCATATATATATATATAAGCGTAAGAATCATGTATATATATGAGCGTCAGAATCATATATATATAAGCGTCAGAATCATATGTATATAAGCGTCAGAATCATATATATATAAGCGTCAGAATCATATATATATATATATATATATATATATATATATATATATATATAGATATATATATATATATATATAAGCGTCAGAATCATATATATATATATATATATATATAAGCGTCAGAATCATATATATATAAGCGTCAGAATCATATATATATATATAAGCGTCAGAATCATATATATATAAGCGTCAGAATCATATATATATATATATAAGCGTCAGAATCATTTATATATAAGGGTCAGAATCATTTATATATAAGGGTCAGAATCATATATATATAAGCGTCAGAATCATATATTTATATAAAAGCGTCAGAATCATATATATATATATATATATAAGCGTCAGAATCATATATATATATAAGCGTCAGAATCATATATATATATATAAGCGTCAGAATCATATATATATATAAGCGTCAGAATCATATATATATAAAAGCGTCAGAATCATATATATATATATAAGCGTCAGAATCATATATATATATATATAAGCGTCAGAATCATATATATATATATATAAGCGTCAGAATCATATATATATAAAAGCGTCAGAATCATATATATATATAAGCGTCAGAATCATATATATATATATATGCGTCAGAATCATATATATATATATATATATATATATATATATATATATATATATATATATATATATATATATATATATATATATATATATAAGCGTCGGAATCATATATATATATAAGCGTCAGAATCATATATATATATATATATATAAGCGTCAGAATCATATATATATATAAGCGTCAGAATCATATATATATAAAAGCGTCAGAATCATATATATATATAAGCGTCAGAATCATATATATATATGCGTCAGAATCATATATATATATATATATAAGCGTCAGAATCATATATATATAAAAGAGTCAGAATCATATATATATATATATATATATATATATATATATAAGCGTCAGAATCATATATATATATATATATAAGCGTCAGAATCATATATATATATATATATATATATATATATATATATATATATATATATATATATATATATAAGCGTCAGAATCATATATATATATAAGCGTCAGAATCATATATATATATAAGCGTCAGAATCATATATATATATATAAGCGTCAGAATCATATATATATAAAAGCGTCAGAATCATATATATATATATATAAGCGTCAGAATCATATATATATATAAGCGTCAGAATCATATATATATATATAAGCGTCAGAATCATATATTTATATAAAAGCGTCAGAATCATATATATATAAGCGTCAGAATCATTTATATATAAGGGTCAGAATCATATATATATAAGCGTCAGAATCATATATTTATATAAAAGCGTCAGAATCATATATATATATATATATATATATAAGCGTCAGAATCATATATATATATAAGCGTCAGAATCATATATATATATAAGCGTCAGAATCATATATATATATATATAAGCGTCAGAATCATATATATATAAAAGCGTCAGAATCATATATATATATAAGCGTCAGAATCATATATATATATATAAGAGTCAGAATCATATATATATATATAAGCGTCAGAATCATATATATATAAAAGCGTCAGAATCATATATATATATAAGCGTCAGAATCATATATATATATATGCGTCAGAATCATATATATATATATATATATATATATATATATATATATATATATATATATAAGCGTCGGAATCATATATATATATATAAGCGTCAGAATCATATATATATATATAAGCGTCAGAATCATATATATATATAAGCGTCAGAATCATATATATATAAAAGCGTCAGAATCATATATATATATAAGCGTCAGAATCATATATATATATGCGTCAGAATCATATATATATATATATAAGCGTCAGAATCATATATATATAAAAGCGTCAGAATCATATATATATATATAAGCGTCAGAATCATATATATATATATATATAAGCGTCAGAATCATATATATATATATATATATATATATATATATATAAGCGTCAGAATCATATATATATATAAGCGTCAGAATCATATATATATATAAGCGTCAGAATCATATATATATATAAGCGTCAGAATCATATATATATATAAGCGTCAGAATCATATATATATATAAGCGTCAGAATCATATATATATATAAGCGTCAGAATCATATATATATATAAGCGTCAGAATCATATATATATATATAAGCGTCAGAATCATATATATATAAAAGCGTCAGAATCATATATATATATAAGCGTCAGAATCATATATATATAAGCGTCAGAATCATATATATATATATATATATATATATATATATATATTAGCGTCAGAATCATATATATATATATATATAAGCGTCAGAATCATATATATATAAGCGTCAGAATCATATATATATATAAGCGTCAGAATCATATATATATATATATATATATATATATAAGTGTCAGAATCATATATATATATATATATATAAGCGTCAGAATCATATATATATAAGCGTCAGAATCATATATATATAAGCGTCAGAATCATATATATATATATATATATATATATATATATATATATATAAGCGTCAGAATCATATATATATATATATATATATATATATATATATATATATATATAAGCGTCAGAATCATATATATATATAAGCGTCAGAATAATATATATATAAGCGTCAGAATCATATATATATATATATATATATATAAGCGTCAGAATCATATATATATATATATATATATATATATATATATATATAAAAGCGTCAGAATCAGAATCATATATATATAAGCGTCATAATCATATATATATATATAAGGGTCAGAATCATATATTTATATAAAAGCGTCAGAATCATATATTTATATAAGCGTCAGAATCATATATTTATATAAGCGTCAGAATCATATATATATATAAGCGTCAGAATCATATATATATATATATAAGCGTCAGAATCATATATATATATAAGCGTCAGAATCATATATTTATATAAGCGTCAGAATCATATATATATATAAGCGTCAGAATCATATATATATATATAAGCGTCATAATCATATATATATATATAAGGGTCAGAATCATATATATATATAAGGGTCAGAATCATATATATATATAAGCGTCAGAATCATATATATATATAAGCGTCAGAATCATATATTTATATAAGCGTCAGAATCATATATATATATAAGCGTCAGAATCATATATATATATATAAGCGTCAGAATCATATGTATATATATAAGCGTCAGAATCATATATTTATATAAGCGTCAGAATCATATATATATATAAGCGTCAGAATCATATATATATATATAAGCGTCAGAATCATTTATATATATAAGCGTCAGAATCATATATTTATAGAAGCGTCAGAATCATTTATATATATAAGCGTCAGAATCATATATATATAAGCGTCAGAATCACCAAATGAAAACATTTCACATGACTTTGTGGTTTAATTAAGATCTGGGATGGAAAACATACTGATTTAAATTCAACAATCGACTGAAATCAAACTCTAATAAACTTTGAAAATCTCTTGATAAAGTATTAGGAATGCCACATAATGTCTTATCGAGGAAACATTGGCGATTTCTAGGATTATATTTTTCTAGAATATCTTTGAATAAGATGAATCATGACGGTATATGGTGTAAACTCTTTTTTTCCGGAGAGCCTATAAGATTTGATAGTAGAATTTATAGAGAGAAACAAGTCAGGAATCTTCCAAACGATACTTTTCTTTCGAGCCATTCAATAACAAAATATATGTTAATTAAAACATTATGCCATTATGAAAAAGTTTAATTGTAAGTAATTCTGCCTTGAAGCCAGGTCGGTAGAGATTACTATACAAATATGTAAATTGTTGTCTAGGTAGATACATGTCGTAGATGTTAGGCTAATGAAGAGATTACTATATAAGTATGTAAATTGTTACCTAGGTATATATCTTTCATAGATGTTAGGGTGATGGAAATATTACAAAGCAGATAAAGAAGCATGCATATATGTTGACATATGAAGACGTTTTTTTGCAGTTCGTTAATCAGGAGTAATTCTTTTTTTTTTACAGATAAAGTAAGTTAGCACAGTTGCCTGCAACCAATGTTAGGAAAAAGCAGGTTTATAAGTATTCTTTGGTATTGTGCAGATGATGTGTAAATTTGTATTATGTTATATGTTGTAAAGTTCAAGGCACATGGACTTATATTTTCTCACTACTCACTTTTTTCAATTTTCAGATGTTTAATGGAAAGCTTCTCTTGGGAAATACTAACTTAATTAAGACTTTTCAAGCTGTTCTCATGTTTTAGTACGAACTATCAAGGCTTAAAAATAGTTGCTATTACTCCTTGAAAAGAGGATAAGGAAAGTGAAAAAAGACTTCAACGTTTGGCATTTAAACAATTCGTCTTTTTAATAATTCTTCCATATCGTTATGTTTTTTTTTTCTCTCTTTTTATTACTAGAGTGAAAAGTCTCATGGTCAAATTATTCTCCTCTTATCAAAAGCTTCACTTGAATTTTATTCAAGGTATTGACTTCATATTCCAGTATTTTATGTCATTTTAATTGACATTATTAATAATACAGATCTTGGAATCGTTATTTGATTGACATTATTAATAATAAAGATCTTGGAATCATGAATTCATTTGACATTATTAATAATACAAATCTTGTAATCATGAATTCATATCCAGTATAATTGCTTATGAAATGCTAAATTAGACCGTTAGTTTGAAAATATGTAACGACGTTGCTATACATTTCTGCCACCATATGTTAATCAAAACCAATTGTGCACGTGCAAATGGTGCAATCGTCGTAGTCTTCAGATTTAGATCAGGTCATAAAGCAAATTAAAGTGCTGTATTTTGCAATTTTATTTTATATATTTGAGTTTTTTTGTTCCACATTAAGCACTAGGTGACACATGGGCATATGTATCATTTAATATTTTAGATAAATGTTTATGCATACAAGCCTACAGATAACTGCTTATGCATACAAGCCTACAGATAACTGCCTATGCATAAAAGCCTACAGAAAACTGAGTATGCATACAAGCCTACAGAAAACTGATTATGCATACAAACCTACAGATAACTGCCTATGCATACAAGTCAATAGATAACTGCCTATGCATACAAGCCTACAGATAACTGCTTATGAATACAAGCCTACAGATAACTGTTTATGCATACAAGCCTACAGATAACTGCTTATGCATACAAGACTACAGATAACTGTTTATGCATACAAGCCTACAGGTAACTGCTTATGAATACAACCCTACAGATAACTGCCTATTCATACAAGCCAATAAATAACTGCTTTTGCATACAAGCCTACAGATAACTGCTTATGAATACAAGCCTACAGATAACTGTTTATGCATACAAGCCTACAGATAACTGCTTTTGCATACAAACCTACAGATAACTGCTTATGAATACAAGCCTACAGATAACTGTTTATGCATACAAGCCTACAGATAACTGCCTATGCATAGAAGCCTACAGATAACCGCTTATGCATACAGGCCAATAAATAACTGCTTTTGCATACAAGCCTACAGATAACTGCTTATGAATACAAGCCTACAGATAACTGCTTATGAATACAAGCCAATAAATACCTGCTTTTGCATACAAGCCTACAGATAACTGCTTATGAATACAAGCCTACAGATAACTGCTTTTGCATACAAGCCTACAGATAACTGCTTATGAATACAAGCCTACAGATAACTGCCTATGCATAGAAGCCTACATATATCCGCTTATGCATACAAGCCAATAAATAACTGCTTTTGCATACAAGCCTACAGATAACTGCTTATGAATACAAGCCTACAGATAACTGCTTATGAATACAAGCCTACAGATAACTGCTTTTGCATACAAGCCTACAGACAACTGCTTATGAATACAAGCCTACAGATAACTGTTTATGCATACAAGCCAATAAATAACTGTTTTTGCATACAAGCCTACAGATAACCGCTTATGCATACAAGCCAATAAATAACTGCTTTTGCATACAAGCCATCAGATAACTGCCTATGCATAGAAGCCTACAGATAACCGCTTATGCATACAAGCCAATAAATAACTGCTTTTGCATACAAGCCTACAGATAACTGCTTATGAATACAAGCCTAAAGATAACTGTTTATGCGTGGAAGCCTACAGATAACCTCTTATGCATACAAGCCAATAAATAACTGCTTTTGCATACAAGCCTACAGATAACTGCTTATGCATACAAGCCTACAGGTAACTGTTTATGCGTACAAGCCTACAGATAACCGCTTATGCATACAAGCCAATAAATAACTGCTTTTGCATACAAGCCTACAGACAACTGCTTATGAATACAAGCCTACAGATAACTGTTTTTGCATACAAGCCTACAGATAACTGCTTATGAATACAAGCCTACAGATAAATGTTTCTGCATACAAGCCTACAGATAACTGCCTATGCATAGAAGCCTACAGATAACTGCTTATGCATACAAGCCAATAAATAACTGCTTTTGCATACAAGCCCACAGATAACTGCTTATGAATACAAGCCTACAGATAACTGCTTATGAATACAAGCCAATAAATAACTGCTTTTGCGTACAAGCCTACAGATAACTGCTTATGAATACAAGCCTACAGATAACTGTTTATGCATACAAGCCAATAAATAACTGCTTTTGCATACAAGCCAACAGATAACCGCTTATGCATACAAGCCAATAAATAACTGCTTTTGCATACAAGCCTACAGATAACTGCTTATGAATACAAGCTTACAGATAACTGTTTATACATACAAGCCTACAGATAACTGCTTTTGCATACAAGCCTACAGATAACTGCTTATGAATACAAGCCTACAGATAACTGTTTATGCATACAAGCCTACAGATAACTGCCTATGCATACAAGCCTACAGATAACTGTTTATGCATACAAGCCTACAGATAACTGCCTATGCATAGAAGCCTACAGATAACCACTTATGCATACAAGTCTACAGATAACTGTTTATGCATACAACCCTACAGATAACTGTTTATGCATACAAGCCTACAGATAACTGCTTGTGCATACAAGCCTACAGAAAACTGCCTATGCATACAAGCCTACAGATAACTGTTTATGCATACAACCCTACAGATAACTGCCTATGCATACAAGCCTACAGATAACTGCTTATGCATACAAGCCTACAGATAACCGCTTATGAATACAAGCCTACAGATAACTGCTTATGAATACAAGCCTACATATAATTAAACAAGCAAATAAACATAAATATGTTCGCGCGTACCAGACACACTCGCATGTCGACCCAATAACTAACTCTCATCTAAATACACAGTCACTCTGGATTCCTCTGCCACGAAATGATGAAGTTAAACTATATGTGGAGAAAGAACATCTTCATATATGATATATGATATATATATATATATATATATATATATATATATATATATATATATATATATATATATATATATATATATATATATATATATATATATATACACACTTTGGGAGTAATGATGTTGTGCTTTATATGTAAAATATACTTACATTCATTAACGTGACTGTTTGTTGGTTAATTGCGTACATCTTTCTAAACATTGTATAAATTTTTTAATAGTTTCTATCCTATGTACGTGTAAAAGTGACGTTTACGATTTTTATTTGTAGTTAACTATCTTCTATTGAAGAATTGTTTGTACTCTTTTCCTTAGGAAGTCTTTATTTGTATTCCTTTGTTTACGTGTGTATCTGTGTGAAAGTAGCATATTGACAACCACATCAGAAAAGCATATAATTCGTTTAGCATATTGACAACCACATCAGAAAGCATATAATTAGTTTAGCATATTGACAACCACATCAGAAAAAGCACAGAATTCGTTACGAAGTGAGATGGACATAACTCATTCAGAACATTCTCATCTGTTTGGGATATAACTGTGTCTAGACAACAAGTTTAAGGTGGTCAATTAGAAGAATTAAAGTTTGAAACCCAATATTGTATACAGCAAGGTCTCAATGAGCATGTTTATTTTATACACCAAGGCCACAACGGGCACGTTTTATAGTATACACCAAGGCCACAACGGGCACGTTTTATTGTATACACCAATGCCACAACGGGCATGTTTTATTGTATACACCAAGGTCACAACGGGCACGTTTTATTGCATACACCAAGGCCACAACGGGCATGTTTTACTTTATACAACAAGGTCACAACGGGCACGTTTATATTTTATACACCAAGGCCACAACGGGCACGTTTATATGTTATACACCAAGGTCACAACGGGCACGTTTATATTTTATACACCAAGGCCACAACGGGCACGTTTTATTTTATACACCAAGGCCACAACGGGCACTTCTTTTTTTTTTTTTTTTTTTTTTTGCTGACCTAGACGACAACGGGCACGTTTTTAATGTAATAAAAAAACAATATTTATTATTGCATGTAACATAAAAAAGTTATGTTGATATAAGGTCGTGTTAGAAAATAAATTCATCAATACTTATTATTGCATGTAACATAAAAAAGTTATGTTGATATAAGGTCGTGTTAGAAAATAAATTCATCAATACTTATTATTGCATGTAACATAAAAAAGTTATGTTGATATAAGGTTGTGTTAGAAAATAAATTCATCAATACTTGCCACCTTACCCGCTATTCTCCATTTTTCCCATCTTTTGACGACGGGATTATTGGCATTACATGCGTTGAAATGAGTGTTAAGAAACAGACCGCATATTTACATGTGCCTATAAGTTTGAAAGTTCCAGACGTGGAAAACTGATAGTAGTTCTAACATCAATTTAAACAAATAAACAAACTGTGTGCTCGGTATGTATGAATGTAAAAAAAAAAACAATAACTGAGGAAACTGTAAAGTGATCTTCCTTATCAATGTAAAAGCACATTTGTTTTGTAACAGGAACATCTGCAAAGAAAAGCGAAAGATAAGTTGACGTACTTAGAGGTACGTGATATTCATTTCTCTATATATTCCTTCCGTCTCAAAGTTTGCAGTCTAGAGAGGACAGCTTGTTAGATAACAATATTTTCTGTTTATCTAGCAACCACGAGCTATGTAATGCAGTTTTATGTATAGATTGTTGTATGTAACACTAAATACCTTCAGAATGTGAAATTGTGGTATATCATTATATTTTCACAAGCAACAAGAAAATTTATTCCATTTCGTTGATATGTTTGCTTTTATTTTGTATTGTGTCTTTTTTTTCTTGCAAGTTGAAAAGTGTACATTTATTACATCTAAATGAATATTAATTTTATAAAAGTTAAAGGTGAAATTACACTTTTATTCTACATGCAATTAAAATGATTGGACAGGTATATATGTATATGTTTGAGAGTGTGTCCACAGTATTGGTCAGAAATGATTGAGAAATAAAAATATTGATTAGTTAACTATATATGTGTGTGTGTATTTGTGTGTGTGTTTGTCTGTGTGTTTGTCTGTCTGTGTGTGTGTGTGTGTGTGTGTGTGTGTGTGTGTGTGTGTGTAAGGATGTCCACAGAGTTCCAATAAAACCTGATATATAAATGTATTCAAGATAAATATCAATAAGGTGCAATCATTCTGCATGCCGAGAGTTCTTATAGTTTGTACAGGTTACCAGAAAGGTTTGCTTATAAATATAATCGAAAATAGAATAGTTAAGAAAACCATTTATCACACTTGTTTTACATTAACTTGGACTAGAGATCGTCATCGCCATATGTTTATGCGTGCGATGCCTAATTTAAGTAATTGAGGTTTGACGTTTAATGTGGAGTTCTGAACAGAAATATCAAGACATTCCACATTTTCCAGCACATATGTGAGCATATAAAGGCATTAAAACGTCCGACAATAGCATTATCGTAAATCATAATGACTGCAGTAATATAATTGAAAGTGTATATCTGTGAAAATATTACAATTATACCAATTGTAAATCATAATGACTGCAGTAATATAATTGAAAGTGTATATCTGTGAAAATATTACAATTATACTAATTGTAAGTTTATAAATGAACAGATATTAATTTATACATTCTGCAAATACTACAGTAATTAATGATTCTTAGTAACATTCAAAATGAAAATCAATAATTCATCTACTTATGATCACTTCAACGTTATATTGAGGCATAAATGCCAATGATCAATGATGGGTATTAGTGCATATATATATATATATATATATATATATATATATATATATATATATATATATATATATATATATATATATATATAATATCCTGTATTCCTTTATTTATGCAGGGTGACATAATTATGCTAATGACTAGTTTACATTATGGCCCTGTAATTAAAACGAATGTACAACAAATATACGTGTAATTAATAACAACCTTCAAGATTAACGTCTGCTACATACAAGAAAACAAATATCACTGAATACAAATTAAGCAAGGTTAACATACTGTTATTACAAATCTATATAACAGCTACCATTTACAAATGTGGTCATAAAATCAGGATTGCTCATTAAAATATCTACAGAGGTACAGTTTCTTAAACACTGAAACATTAGGTGCTTGTTTAATATCATACTGCAAACTATTCCATAAAACTGTACTGGCATCAGAAAAAGATTTCTTAAAATACTCTGTCTTAACATTTGGCATATGTAAATCATTGTTTGCATAAAAAGAATTGTTACGACTCTATGGTCTAAGAAAAATGTAACAGAAAGAAAGTGAAACCAACAAATCAAGTAAAAAATCAACAAGCAATTTATTACTAGATAATTAAAATGAAAAATCAAAAAGTCACTTACAGTAATGTGTTTATGTATCCTAATAATCCAATAAGAATGATTGTTCTAATCACAAGTCCTAAATATAGAATGTGTCCTTGAATGTTATTATGTGCCAATGGTCTCAAAAGTCCTGATGTACTAGAAATCTTGATGTGCTGAAGTCAAAATGAAGTATTCCAAAATCTCTGAATAAGTTCACATAAATTCCAAAATTGTCAATTAAAATCCAAAAGTTTATGAGCACTGTTATAATCCAATGAATAATTAAAATAATTCCTCTCTTAGAATTTGGAATGAATTTTCACAACTGTAATAGCTCTTTTCAAGACTGATGGTAATGTCGAACTGAACAAAATGTCTGCCAAACATGGTATATATAAAGATTGGTCACATGACAGAATGTTCTAGATTGGTCACATGACAGAATGTTCTAGAGTGTGAGTCATCTTAATGGAATTCTAACTGTAAACAAAATTAACCTTGACCTTCAAATTGAGAAAACATATTGAACAAAACAACCTAATTCAAGGACACTAGTTATACATGTTTTTCCTAATAAACATAAAGATTTAAGCAAATATTAAAGTGAAGAAACATTTATAATTTCCTAACATATTTATAATATTATATAAACATCATACATAACACCTCCCCTCATAAAGAAAAAGAAAGATTTATATAATAAAGCTTTCTTTTGAATATACATCTAATACTATAATAACCAAAATTACATAAGAACATGTTTTATGATACTGGACTTAATTACATCAAGCAATATTACATTTCTAGGCACGTGAGAGTGCATCTGCAATCACATTGTCTTTTCCTCTGATGTGTCTAATGTCAATGTTATATTCTTGCAATATCAAACTCCATCTCAACAATCTCCGATTTTTATCTTTCATTTTGTTGATGAAAGTAAGGGGATTGTGATCACTGTACACAATAATTGGAGAAAGATCTGAGGTAACATACACTTCAAAATGCTGTAAAGCCAATATCAAAGCCAAACATTCCTTCTCAATTGTGGAATAATTTTTCTGGTGCTTGTTTAGTTTTTTAGAAAAATAACACACAGGGTGATCCACACCACTTTTGTCTTCCTGAATCAATACTCCACCAACTCCTACATCACTTGCATCAACAGATAATTTAAATGATTGGCTAAAATTTGGTGCAGAAAGAACTGGTACATTCTTAAGCATGGCCTTTAACTTGTCAAAAGATTCCTGACACTTGTCAGACCAATGAAATTTGGTTTTCTTACTCAATAAACTTGTCAAAGGTTCAGCAATTTTGGAAAAATTGGAACAAAATTTCCGATAATATCCAGCCATACCTAGAAATCGCATCAGTTGCTTTTTACAAATTGGAACTTGAAATTCAGAGATAGCTTTGACCTTAGCTTCTATAGGTTTAGCTTGACCTTGTCCCACAATATGTCCTAAAAATGTGACACAAGCATGGCAAAACTCACTTTTGTTCAAATGAATTGTCAGATTCGCATCACTGAGTCGATCGAGGAATTTTCGAATGGTTTCCAAATGATCTTCCCAGGTGTTGTTGTAGATAATGACGTCAGCGATATAAGCGTCACAATTATCAAGACCAAATGTTATCATGTTCATCAGACGTTGAAACGTTGCAGGCGAATTTTTCATTCCAAACGGCATGACTTTATATTGATAAAGTCCATCTGGAGTTGCAAATGCTGAAATTTCTTTTGCCCTTTCCGTCAGTGGAATTTGCCAGAATCCTTTTAAAAGGTCAAACTTGGTGACATATTCCGCATTTCCAATTTTATCAATGCAATCGTCCATTCTTGGGATTGGAAATGAATCAGTTTTGGTGACACTGTTGACTTTTCTATAGTCAGTACACATACGGAATGTATTATCTGGCTTGGGAACAAGAATACATGGTGAACTCCAGTTACTTTTACTTGGTTCTATGAAATCATTCTCCAGTAGATACTGAATTTCTTTCTTCAGATAGTTCTGTTTGAGAGGAATCATCCTATAAGGATGTTGTTTCACAGGCGCAGAATCTACAATATCAACGTCATGATAAATTTTACTTGTTCGTGTTGGAACATCAGGAAACAAGTGCTCATATTCATGTAATAGCTGTTTTAGTTCATTTCTTTCCTGTTGTTGTAGATGTGAAAGTTTCTGGTCGAGGTTGTTCAATATTTCTGAATTCCGAAGATTGGTTATACCAGAGTCACTATAGTCTGATCGTACTCCATCGTTGATATCTTCACTGTGTGGGACAGGTACAACTAAATTAACTGAATAATTAGCTGAGCTATCTCTGTCAAAATATTCCTTTAACATATTTATATGACAAAGTTGTTTCTGTTTACGTCTCCCAGGAGTGTTAATGATATAATTTAAGTCATTTACTTTCTTTTCAACGGTATAAGGACCAAAAAATTTAGCCTGAAGAGGATTCTGAGGTATGGGAAAGAGAGCCAGAACTTTGTCACCAGGTTTAAAACTCCTTTCCTGTGTATTTCTGTCATACCTTAATTTCATATTTGACTGAGTAGTGTGAAGATTAGTTCTTGCTACTTCACAGGCCTTTGACAACTTGTATTTGAAATCAGAAACATAATCAAGAAGATTAATCTTTGAGTCTTCATTTGAAAGAAGTTTCTCTTTCAATAATTTCAATGGTCCACGGACAGTATGACCAAAAACTAGTTCAAAGGGACTAAAACCCAACGACTCTTGAACTGATTCCCTAACAGCAAACAACAACAAATGAACACCCTCATCCCAATCCTTTTCTGTATCAAAGCAATATGATCGAATCATATTCTTCAAAGTTTGATGAAATCTTTCCAAAGCACCTTGACTTTCAGGGTGATAGGCAGAAGATTTAAACTGTTGGATGCCTAATTCATGCATAACTTGTTGGAAAATTCCAGACATAAAATTTGACCCTTGATCCGACTGGACAGATTTGGGAAGGCCAACAAGTGTAAAAAACTTCACCAAAGCTTTCACAATAGTTTTAGTTTTTATATTTCTCAGAGGAATTGCTTCTGGAAATCTTGTAGATGCACACATGATGGTCAACAAGTATTGGTTGCCTGACTTGGTTTTAGGTAAAGGACCAACACAGTCTACCATTATTCTACTAAATGGTTCATCAAATGCAGGAATAGGTTGCAGATGAGCCTTAGGTATCTTCTGATTGGGTTTTCCTACCATTTGACAAGTGTGACAAGATCTGCAGTATTTGGAAACATCACTTTTGAGTTTCGGCCAATAAAAATGATTCAAGATCTTGTGATAAGTCTTACGGACTCCTAAATGACCAGCCAAAGGAGTTTCATGGGCTAAATTAAGAATTTCCTGTCGATATGACTTAGGAACAACAATTTGATAGCTCACTGACCACTCGTCACCAGCGGGTACATCAGGTGGTCTCCATTTCCTTATAAGGACCCCATTTTTCACAAAGTAACACACTGGAACTTGTGTGGCTTCAGTTTCACTAATAGCCCTCTGAAACAAACAAGATATCTCGGGATCTTGCTCCTGTTCAACGACAAGGGATTGTCGTTTGTCATCCTGATTAGGACAAAGAGAATGAGTTGCCAAAAGAGGATCACTGTGATCAATACCATTTGATTGATCAATACCTGAGGAAAAAGTGACCTCATCAGAAAACTGACCAATACATGTGTCAGCTAAAGGAATAATATCCTGATCAACATCACTCTCAAGAGCTCTTTTCTCCATAGCTCTAGTAACTGCACAAGCAGGGTACAAATCAGGGATTTCAGTTTCGACAGGATCAACTTTCTGATCCAAACAAGGCTTGTCAGTTACAAGTGGATTAACCACAACCTTATCTCCAGCTAGGTCATTGCCTAGTAATAAATGAACACCCTCTATGGGTAAAGAAGTCACTGCCCCAACAGTCACAGGTCCAGAAACTAAGTCTGATGCCAAATTTACACAATGGAGAGGAACATTTACAAAGCCGCACTCAACTCCCTGAACAAGAACACTTTCACTTGAAGAAGACTCCTCAGACAAAGGCAAAGTACCTAATAATAAAAGACTCTGAGAAGCTCCAGTGTCCCTTAATATTTTAATTGGGATAGGTTTGGCAGAATCACCAATAAGTGATATAGAACCTTCTGACATGAATGGTTCATAAGCCTCCAAAATAGAATCAGACTGGGGTTTGTTTGACCCAACAAATGTATCGCTTTCAATACAAGACCGTGACCTTGACCTCGTAGAAATAAGAGCATTTGGAAAAGCTTTGTCTTTACTCTGTTGCTTATTTTTCAACTTGAAGCAATCAGAAATAACGTGCCCTTTCTTTTTACAATAAGTGCACGTAGGAAGAGATAAGGATTTCTGATCAGTCTTATCAGATGTTTGATTCCTAACAGTTGTGCTGTTGTGAAATTTGGAAGTACTCGAATGAGATTGAAATGGTTTTTTACCAGAAAACCGCTGAGAGGACGACCTATTGCCAAATGAAATTTTGTGAGTCAAGGAATAATCATCAGCCATACGAGCAGCATTTTCCAAAGTTTCCACATTCTGCTCGTCAAGATAGGTTTTAACATCACTATGGATGCACCTCTTGAACTCTTCAATTAATACGAGTTGTCGGAGGTTATCATAACCTTGATCAACTTTCTTGGCTGAGCACCACCTATCAAATAGTTGTTCTTTATCCCTTGCAAATTCGACATGAGTTTGTCCAGTTTCTTTTCTACAATTCCTAAACCTTTGTCGATATGCCTCTGGTACCAACTCATAAGCTTTCAAGATGTACTCCTTAACCAAATCATAATCAGTGCTTTGTTGTACTGACAGTGAAATGTAGACTTCACGAGCTTTGCCAATTAGTACACTTTGTAATAACAAAGTCCAATGCTCTCTGGGCCATTTCAAGTTTTCAGCTATTTTCTCGAAATGAAGAAAGTATTTATCTACTTCTTTTTCCTGAAAAAGGGGTACTAACCTAATATATCTAGTAACATCAAAACCTGAACTTGTGATTAAAGGAGTGGAGTGTGCCCCGTTTGCCAGTTCTAATTCTCTTAATTTCAATTGCATTTCCCTTTCTTCTCTTTGCATCTGCATTTGTCTCTCCTCTTTCTCTCTCTCCCTTTCCCTCTGCATTTGCCTCTCTTCTTTCTCTCTCTCCATCTGCATTTGCATCTGCCACTCTTCCTTCTGCATTTGTAGCTGCCTCCCTTCTTTCTCTCTCTCCTTCTGTATCTGCCTCTCTTCTTTCTCTCTCTCCATCTGTATCTGCCTCTCTTCTTTCTCTCTCTCCATCTGTATCTGCCTCTCTTCTTTCTCTCTCTCTCTCTGAATCTGAAGCTTTACCAATTCTAAATCAATCTGGTTCTTTAACTCTAATTCCCTTAATTTCCTGTCAGAACCAGATACAGGCTTTCTCTTCAAACTTAAAGCACTGCTATCAAAAATTCCCTTTCCTACTAAATGCTGAATCAAAATATTCTTTATCTCCTGTTTTGTCAATGATACTGTTGCCTCAGATAGACTGTATTTTCTGGCAAGCTCGAGCAACTCATCCTTTCTCATGCACTCTAACCCCTCCTGGGTAGGTTTTGAAATGAAATTCTGAACATTAGATGCCATTGTAAATGCTTGTTGGTTTCACACAAAACAAATTTCTTTATTGAAAATCTTTGCCAAAGACAAAAAAAATTCTCCGAGACAAAATCAATATGAATTTCAAAGATAAATTTAATATCTCTAATATGCTTTAAAGAAATTCAATCCCGGAAGACGAGCCCCCAATTTCTGTTACGACTCTATGGTCTAAGAAAAATGTAACAGAAAGAAAGTGAAACCAACAAATCAAGTAAAAAATCAACAAGCAATTTATTACTAGATAATTAAAATGAAAAATCAAAAAGTCACTTACAGTAATGTGTTTATGTATCCTAATAATCCAATAAGAATGATTGTTCTAATCACAAGTCCTAAATATAGAATGTGTCCTTGAATGTTATTATGTGCCAATGGTCTCAAAAGTCCTGATGTACTAGAAATCTTGATGTGCTGAAGTCAAAATGAAGTATTCCAAAATCTCTGAATAAGTTCACATAAATTCCAAAATTGTCAATTAAAATCCAAAAGTTTATGAGCACTGTTATAATCCAATGAATAATTAAATTAATTCCTCTCTTAGAATTTGGAATGAATTTTCACAACTGTAATAGCTCTTTTCAAGACTGATGGTAATGTCGAACTGAACAAAATGTCTACCAAACATGGTATATATAAAGATTGGTCACATGACAGAATGTTCTAGATTGGTCACATGACAGAATGTTCTAGAATGTGAGTCATCTTAATGGAATTCTAACTGTAAACAAAATTAACCTTGACCTTCAAATTGAGAAAACATATTGAACAAAACAACCTAATTCAAGGACACTAGTTATACATGTTTTTCCTAATAAACATAAAGATTTAAGCAAATATTAAAGTGAAGAAACATTTATAATTTCCTAACATATTTATAATATTATATAAACATCATACATAACAGAATATAATTTTTAATTGGCATCGATATAAGAGTGTTTAAAAGAGATGGTGTAGGTGTTAAAATATCCTTGGCATTTACAATCACCCTGTTGTTCTTTTCTGCAAACTGTATTGTCGCTGCATGTAAGAGGAATTTCGGGGTTCTCTCCACACAATACAGTAGTAGATAAGATGTGGAAAAACAACTGTATTTTACACTTTTCGGATCAACTGATCCGACATGAAACATCTAATCCGTTTTAACATTCCTGTTGTATTAGATACTTTTATTTCAAAGTGGTTGGACCAGGATAAAGTAATTATCAATCAGGATACATACAAGTTTGGCACATTTAACAGTTTAAAATTTTGTACCATTTACTTCTAAGTACAATTCTCTACATTTTCCTCCTCGTTGTGCTTAGCAGATAAAAAGCATTAACTGGATTTTCTGTAAATTTAAACTCAGTTTATTGTCATACATCCATTTCATAGCACATTGTACATCTTCATATGATTTGCTTTCAGCAATGCTAATGTATGTATCGCGAACATATTGTGACGTATCATCTGCATACATGGATACCGAGGAATGTTTCAAACACTTTGGGAAATCATTTATATATAATATGAAAAAGAAAGGGCCTAGAATTGATCCATGCGGTACTCCAATGGAAATTTACTTAAATCAGAGACAGCACCGTTCCAACTCACAGCTTGTAATCTGCTAGTGAGATAGGATGAAAACCATAGCAATGTGGGTTTTGCAACATTCTATGCTAGTGAGATAGGATGAAAACCATAGCAATGTGGGTTTTGCAACATTCTATGCTAGTGAGATAGGATGAAAACCATAGCAATGTGGGTTTTGCAACATTCTATGCTGTATTAAAACTGTATGACTACCAGTATCAAAAATGTCTAAGAATAGAACTCCAGTTATTTGCCCGTCACCAATATTCTTTAACCAGTGATCAATCAAATCAGGGAGTGCTGTTTTGCATGAATGATTTGGACGGAAGCTTGATTAACACGGGTTAATCAAATTAATTTTTATAAAAAAGAAATAAAATGGATATAAAACGTGTCTTTCTGTACGTTTGTTAGCAGATACAGGCCTATGATTATTGATACTCGATTCGTCTCCTGAGTTTAGAAGGGGAGTAACTCAAGCTTTTTCCAATCGTCTCCAAAAGTATTTTGTACCTATGGACATATTAAATATGTAAGTCAGTGGTTCGGTAATGTAGTATATTAACATATTAAATATGTAAGTCAGTAGTTCAGTAATGTAGTATGTTGACAGTTTTAAGAGCTTCCCTGACAAGCTTTCAAAGCCAGTAGCTTTTGAATTAGATATATTTACAATTTACTTTCTAACAAAATCCTTAGTAATATTTGGTATCTGAAAGAAAGTATCAATTGACATACGTCCAATATCCAGTAGTGATGAAACAAAGTCCTTACCAATATCTAGCCCTTTAGTACAGAAGAAATCATTGAAACTATTTGCAATTTTATTAAATTCATTAACGATTTCGCATTGAGAAATAAGAAAGTTAGTACATGAATGTGATTTGGATGAAGGTAGAAGATCTTTCTATTTTGTTTACTTTTTAGTACATGAATGTGCTTTAGATGAAGGTAGATCTTTCTATTTTGTTGACGTTAGTACACGAATGTGATTTGGATGAAGGTAGAAGATCTTTCTATTTTGTGGACGTTTTCTTTTGGTTTGTTTGATGACTGCTGAACAGTTTCGTCTTAATAGTTTCTTTTCGCGTCTCTATTTTATAAGAACATTATTTCTAACAGCCATATAAATAGCCCAATCATCTTTATATTTACTTTCTCGCTTTCTCATGTAGCAAATCCCCGGTATGCATGGATGCTATGATATCATCATTAATCCAATATCCGAATTTGATCTGATTTTCCGTTGTTTGCATGGTAAAAGCTGATAAATTATAGGAAATAATAATTATTGAAGGTTAACCATGTAGCGTATATATCGTCATAATTCTTAATTGTGTCCCAAGAAACTTGCCTTACATTTTCCTTTAACTTTTGTTCATCTAAGATTTTGAACTCATGCTATTTAATATTTATATGAGTGCTTGGCTTAATTTTGCTCCTTTTCCTAACTGAATATACCATTTTGATGATCACTAATCCCAAGGGGAATAACTCCAGGATCCACATACATATGCATGTGGAACACGTATATATGATTAAATGATGTGATTGTGTTCTTCGTGTCACGAGCTGGCTCTGTAATTAGTTGATATATCCCATGAGTATTCATCATGTCTTTTAATATAGACTTTTTAAATTCATCAATATGGAAAACTCCCATCATATTTAGGTTGTCATATTTTGTATTACACTCTACCATCACTGATTGAAAAGTTTCATACCATTTCATACAGGAAAATTCTATAGACAGCTATATATAAGATTCTCAATGCGTTTACTGGTTTTACCTCCACAGCCACCATTCTATATTGGCAGGAATTTATTTTGACATGTTATTCATTTAAGAACTTCACCAACATATACTACAGCACCGCCTCCATGATAATTTTGGTCTTTTCTGAAATACTTATATCCATTGATTGTGACTTCAGCATCGTCAATAGTAAAATCCAACTTACTCTCAGTAATGGGAAAAATATCAAATGCCTGTTTCCTGACTAAAAGTTTTACTTGTTCATCAGGCTACATATATTGATTATCCCTGAATAAGCTAAACTGCTGGCTTGTCCAATAATCCCTGAATAAGCTAAACTGCTGGCCTGTCCGATAATCCCTGAATAAGCTAAATTGCTGGCCTGTCTAACTATAACGAGATGCCAAGTTCTCTACACAATTGTCACACACCCATTCAGAACCGTTAACAGGTAATAATCCAGATAGCTTTTGCAATTCAATACAGCTTTAGTGTCATTTCTGATTACATCCGATACAAATGATTGATAAATTATCAACATCGTTACACTTTCCTGGATTCAAGTTTGCAATTGTTAGATATCAATATATAAATACAGAACAAGTAGAGAAAAGTATTCTCGTTATTATTGTTATTATTATTATTATTATTATTATTATTATTATTATTATTAATTTTATTATAATAGGGATTTTTCTAATATAATAATTGCTCTGAATGAAATAGACATTTAGTTTATAATAGAGTGCACGTCTTTTTTCTTGAGTTTTACTATATATTCATATATAAATGTCCATTTATAGTTTTACTATATATTCATACGTAAATGTCCATTTATAGTTTTACTATATATTCATACATAAATGTCCATTTATAGAGTTCACATAGATAACTCTCAGCAACCCACTAATGGTAACGGTTCAAATAGCTCATATGGTGGAGCCCCCACCTGGAGTTGGAGAGAACACTGGTCCAGCCAAAACTATTTTCCCTTGGACAAGTGATGTTTTACATTCGGTTTTTGTATGTATACATGATTATGATGAATGGAAACAAATAAAAGCGTTATTAAATAAAGGGGGAAGAATATGCAGGAACGGGTCAGATGCATCGCTTCAGACGGCGCAAGTAGTTATAATTCCCATCTTGAGTTAGTAAGTTCTCGGATTCAAGTCTGGTCCTGCCTCCAGTTATATCCATTATTATAGATAGTTATGTAGATTGATTAAAGTTTTGCATTTGTGCATATATTTGCTTGTATAAATTAAAAATCCTTGAACAACAGAATATTTTTTTTAAATATCCCTATTATTGTTCAGATAAGAACTATATTAATATACTCCCTATCCAAGTGTAGTGCACGGAAGACCAAAAGAATCATTAAAATATTGACTGTCATACAATACAAAGGCTATAATTTGGTTAAGGTGTTATTGTTACCAAGCATATGCACCTCATTTGTATGAATTCCAGTATTGACAGAGTAATAGGACTTACTCTTATAGCTTCTAATGAATAGAAAAGGCTAAACGAAATATGCTAACTTCCAACAAGATATGCTAAACTTCCAACAAGATATGCTAAACAAACAAGGAGATACGCTAAACCTCCAGCAAGATATGCTAAACCTCCAACGAGATATGCTAAACCTCCAACGAGATATGCTAAACCCCCAACGAGATATGCTAAACCTCCAACGAGATATGCTAAACCTCCAACAAGATATGCTAAACCTCCAACAATATATGCTAAACCTCGATGGGGGGGGTGTAATGTTGTTATTAAAAATACAATACTTATAAAATGAATATCATACGGATTTAATGAGCCGATTCAAAGTTAAATTCCCTAAATGTAAAAATCAAAAATGGCACAAACCTTAAGGAGATTAACCAAATATTAAAACCGTTGATTGCTAATGGAACACTTTTTTTCCTAAATCTACATTTCCTCTTTCATATCTTAAAATAACCGTAAAAATGTTTGTACTAGTATTTTGTACAAGTATAAAAAAGAAGAAAAACTTAAATTGTATCATTTAATGAAAGTCAGAGAAGGATAAGAAAGAGGTGGTATAACAAGTTGTATCTAATGGAAGCCAGAGAGGAATAAAAACGAGGCGGTATATCAAGCTGTAGAACAATTTAAGAGATTGACATCTATTTGAGTGGAAATGCAGAAAAGCCAGATGATACCACTAAGTAAAAAGACCAGTAGTGTAAAATATTTATTACATCATTGACTGCAATTGACTGCTATCTCCCAAGTTCTAAATTGTGTACCATTAAATCTGAATGAGCCGAGAGACTTTTTCTTTAAAAGAGTGAACATGTCAAGTTTTTCTTAGATGACTTTAGATGACTTTGCTTAAGTGTTTTTAAAGATTTAACCATTAAAAAATATTTAAAAACATTTTTGTTATTCCAATGTTAATCATTTTTATGGTTTTAAATTTTAAATTGTAAGCTTTTTGAAAATGCTTTCTTGGATGACTTTAGATGACTTTGATGACTTTGCTAAAGACCTCAGAATACATTCAGTCCTCTAATTCTATACCGCTGCCAGGATATTTATCAGTTGCATTGCTGCTAGTGCTTTCTGATGTGTATCTTAATAGCTAGGCATGTTATTACTATTATTATTATTAATATTATTATTATTATTATTATTATTATTGTTGTTGTTGTTGTTGTTGTTGCTGCTGTTGCTGCTGTTGCTGTTTGCGTTTTTTTTTTGTAGCAGTAGTAGTAGTAATTTTCAAACTTCTTTTAGCACACTGTTCGTGAACCGCTAGATAACTTCAATACATGTACATGAAAGTAAATATAATAAGGTAATGTAATCATTAATTAGTCTAATTGGTTTCCATCAACTGGTTATGAGGCTTATGATAAAGTAGCAATTTTGAACTCTCTACAGCGTCATTTATGTCTCAATGTAATTCAGATCATCCATCTTTGTCTTGAACTCTCTACAGCGTCATTTATGTCTCAATGTAATTCAGATCATCCATCTTTGTCTTGAACTCTCTACAGCGTCATTTATGTCTCAATGTAATTCAAATCATCCATCTTTGTCTTGAACTCTCTACAGCGTCATTTATGTCTCAATGTAATTCAAATCATCCATCTTTGTCTTGAACTCTCTACAGCGTCATTTATGTCTCAATGTAATTCAAATCATCCATCTGTGTCTTCTTTATACTGGATGAAAATCTAGTTATAAAGGCGAATTAAAACGAAATACCGCAAATTACATTTTCTTTTTTTAATTTTTTTTTTTTTTTCAGTTTTACTTTTTCTTTTTTTGATGGGGTTATAATTATCGAATAACTGAATCTTAACTCAGATTGAATGCGATAATAATAATAATAAAATAATAATAATAATAATAATAATAATAATAATAATAATAATAATAATAATAATAATCCCAAAGGCACTAAAGAAAGGCATATATCTCCAATACAAATCATGTCAAGGAGTTTAAATCCTTTGTTTCTAATAAAATGTATTGCGCAATTACTTTGAAAACATTTCATATTATTTTTTCTATGGATTTCTGGCTGAACATTATGGCTTGAAATAGAGGGCCTGACCTTAGTTTAGACTCCTTGAGATGAAGAATGTCAACATGTTATTTGGACCTAAGACGATCGTCACTGCCCATTACAAATAGGATTTATCACACGCATTCCCTCTTGGATGAAAAATGAATTTTGATCTTTTCATCTATTAAGATAGGAAATTCAAATATAAATCATACAATTCCACACCGATGAATATCCTTTGACACCAGATAATAAATAGAACACAATAAATTACAACCGAATAAATGTGTACTGCATGAATGCTTTTAGAAAGGCTGCCTGCTAGTAATATATTAAAATACACGCATAAACACACACACACAAACACACACACACACACACACACACACACATATATATATATATATATATATATATATATATATATAAGTACTCTGAATTCAGTAGTTATTTTGCAAATATAACATTCATCGAGACAGCGTGTAACCTCAGTGCGATTTATTTACATCAGCAATAGTATGCCTCGTACCCGTATGCTCCTTTTTCTTTTTGAAAATATCCTGTATATGTAAAAGTTTTAATCGAAACGAAATGTTCAGATACACAGATGGACGGACATTTTATTCTAACCATGTGTTTTACAATCACTTCCACAAAACGTTTGCTAACTTAAACAATATCACCTTGTACCCTCGAATGTCTCTCATACAGTTGAAGTTCTTCGGCTCGCTTGAGAAAGAGACGAAATTGTCCGATTTTTGTTTGTTGTGTGCAAACGAGAACGAGGGAAGAGTTTAAGCCCTTGAGTTTAAAGTTTTTCCCTAGTACTCCAGCAAAATTTTAAAGACGGAAAACCATGGATGATTGTTATTCTCATATGACCACTAACAGCTCAAGGCATGAACTCAAATAGTACGCAAAATTCCGATATTTTAATACAGTTGACGTCTCAAAGGCATGCCTGAGAACCAGCCAAAACCGGTCCATTTATATAATAATTTTGAATTAAGATTTTTCTCTATATAGCTGAATAAAATATGAATTTGCAAGCTGTGACGGTCTAAATACGTATGGTCATGCCTGTTGCCAGGCGAAATTTTGTCTTGCAAACTTGACGTCCTTTATGCCACGCGCGATCTAAAGCTTCACTTATATCGCAAAACAACTCTAATTTCCTTACCAGACTCTACTGCTTGGCAAAGCATATCATATGAATATGTAAATTGATTAATTGTAGAATCACCCAAAATAAAACCAGGCTGGGGAGGTTTATAATGCTATTTTTACGAAAGTAATGAAATGCGTTTTTAAAAACCAGTCTTTCAAAAGCTTTGCCAATCGCCTTGAGAAGATATATTGGTATGTAATTAATTACGGTGAAAGGGTCACCCTTCTTTAAAAATGAACAAAGATTGACTTCTTTCCAAGAGTTTGAAAAGGTGACTTCTCTGAACTATTGGTTAAAAAAAGTGAAGCAAGTGGATGTGAGAGTTCATTAGTCAGCTCACAAAAAATAAAGGTATTTACACCAAGAGGCCTTACCAAGATAAAGGCTTTTGATAACATTGTGTACATCGTCAGGAGTTAGTTCTACAGAACTAAAACTTAGATCCGTATATAAAGGTATATTCAGAAGATTAATCTTTCTTTCATCTGGAAGAGTTTGCTCTGTAAATAAAATTGCTATCACTTCTTCGGTGATTATCGGGCCGTTGTGTTATGGAATAGAATGTGTACTTTAGGGGCTGATGAAAACCTTAAGGTCAGATCACGAATCTTTAGAAGTTGTAGTACTAGATCTCAGTTTTTGTGCTAATTTGTCCATATGTAGCTGTTTGCCTTCTCGAATCATAGACATCACTTTGTTCCGCAGGTTATGAGAGGCTATGTTAGATTGCTTGGCTTAGCGATCAGCTCTTCTACGTTTAAGTATCGATTGATTTTCTGATGGTTAAACTTTAAAAGTTCTGTTCGGAATACATTACTCAGATATCAAGACTATGTGGTCAGTGATAGTTTTATATCTTTGTCAATATCCTTACATTACAAACAATCCCAGTGGGTATTGAATGCTTTATGTCTCGGAAGATTAGAGTCGTTTAGGCCGTATATTCATAAATGCTTTGGAAACGATCAATATCTTGTTTTCTTAAGTTGAATATACCATAAATAGGGCAATGGTATCTAATATATTGATAGAAGATAGGATCCACAACTCCGCTGAGAATTAAAGTATAATTGTTGATTGCAAGTAATAGATCTAGCAACATTGAGGAGTTTTCAATGAACTGAATGGTGAAAGGAAAGCTCATCAGTGACATTTTTTTATTTTATTTTTTATTTTTTGACCTGAGAGTGGATTTAGCATATTGAACTTAAAGTCACCTGTTACATCCTATATCTGTAATCCCCGTATCAAAATCAGGATGTGTATGGGGTCTTCTATCATTGAAATGTACGCGTGGTTTGAATTCTATAATTGAAATATACGCGTGGTTTGAATTCGGAACTCTGTTGAATAAACCTACCATAATTTGTCTTTGTCTAATTGAAATTTCAATTCATAAGCACTCTAAACCATTTAGTTCAAGATCCTGTCACATTTGGAAATAAAGAGATTTTTGCCAATACATTATGACACCACTACGAGTATTGCCCATACGATCTTTCCTAATTGGATTGTGATGAGATTGGAGGAAAAGGTTATCAGAAGAAATGGATGAATTGGGACAAGTTTTAGAGAAGGACTATGTTTTATACTCCAATCATTCTGCATACAATGTATCTAATTTGCATAAAATACTTTGAACATAGTAGTGCGAAATAGAAACATGGTGAGTAAAGTCAAGTTGATTGCGAGACGAAACTGACTTGTAAGATGTATCCTATGAAGAACTACTAAAGGAGATTGTAAAGTCTGGTCCCAGATTAGCATGGATGTCACCGGTTTACAGTAGTAGGTTGTAGAGTTTTGTCCCGGATTAGCATGCACGTTACCGGTTTACAGGAGTAGGTTGTAGAGTGTGGTCATGGATTGGCATGGATGTCACCGGTTTATAGGAGTAGATTCAACAACGATGTTGTCAAGACTAAGAACAATTACAACGCGCACAACTAAATATGGGAACATAATATTACTTAAATAAGACTTGTTTGCATGAGCCCGTTTAGAGTTACCTATCAAGTTGCTCCTGTATGAAATAAGTGAGGACTTGCGCACTTCAAATAATATTGATACAGTACTATCATCTCATCTTTTGGATCATGAACATAATCAAAACATGAAGCAGTAGGAAAAATTTGAAATCAGGACGAGAGAACCTCGTGATGGCAACAGGGATGTGAAATTGTTTGTAATTTTCATAAGTCGATGAAGAAACAAAGAGCTGCCATCATGAAGGTGCGTCCTACCAAACCTACATAAAATAAATATGCTTTGTTGAGTGGTGCAGGTGTCATCAAATACCCGCATGACTTCTGTCCGCAACGAAAAGGAACACAGTAAGGAATAAAATTAAAAAGAAGTAAAAAAAAAAAAGGCAGATCAACTATAATGATTAATGAGGAATCATGTCTTTAGAAATGTCTTTGATGCCTAATCTGTAATCCATGTGTGAGGGTCTTAAATGTTTACATTAATGTGCATGATTGTAATATAAGCTATATATCTGTAGTGATTGCAGTTTTGACTGTAAATAAGTAATGCAAAGATACGTACAAAGATATTTGTATGAAGCATGATATTGTCAGCTAGTTACAATTGTGATGTCGTAAACAAAAATGCAGTGTGCGGTTTAGCTACCTTAAATTTTTGCGGACACTTCAGCTTTCGTATTTCTTTAGTTGCATAAAATGTTTAGAGGCAGCAAATGTTATGGTTGAAAGGACCAGACCTCTGTAATCCTAAAGCTGGTCCCTGATAATACATTGTCCGTTCCTTCACTGTTAGCCGAAATACACTATCAATTAGATAATCACAAGATATTTCTTTTCGCAATTGTTTTCCCAACTTCGTGTGGAACAAAATTGTCCAACGAAACTTCAAGATCATTTGCTGGTTTTGTTGTGGATTTTTTTTTTTTTTTTTTTTTGTTGGTCAAGACTTTTGAATATGATGGCCGTTTAAAATCTAAATTTACCAAAGAAATGTGCTTATGCCTAATCTCTTTCTACATTTGTTGATAGAAGTCTGTGTTGCTAAGTTACCAATAATAAAACCTGATTTACAATCGCGAACAGAGGAGACAGAATACATAGTGTGATTTATTAGAAAACGGATACGCCCACATGCCATCCTTGTTTCCATACACAGTCTTGGCGTCTTTATATTATTAACTGTTATAGTTTTCCCTTTAAATAATCCTTTCGTGAAAGAGGACGGTATGTGGTCTTCATTAGCATAACTAACTACTAAATTGTATAAATTTTTAGAGATATCTTCTATATATCGGAATGCAAATAAAATAATTGTATCGGTCTCAGATCAAATTGATATGCTACACAAGTAAACGATGATCTATGATCAGGAATGGAGAACATAACAAGCTCATTTGGTGAATGAAGGAAATAATCGACTTGTTTGTGAACTTTTATATATTTATCCACATATCTTTATTAACGCCAACTCCTGTCAAACACAGAGTCTTGAGTTACACTTTATCACATATAGATTTGATTTTTATAAAGCTGCTCAAACAAATATACATACTTTTATCGAGGAATCGTGATAAAAATAGACTGATACATTTAAAAGCATTGTCATTGCACATTTTCATGACATAGCTTGGTAGAGATATTGATACATTTAAGAGCATTGTCATTGCACATTTTTATGACATAGCTTGGTAGAGATATTGATGCTGATTATGAGCATGTATGGAAACACATTTTACCAAGGCAAATATTGCGCTGAAGTACTAGGATATAGGTCAGTGGCTGTATTCATATAGAAAAGAAGACAGACAAGAAGGCCTATTATATACGTAAGCAAGAAGAATGTGTGCAGTCAGTTAGATATATTTTGTTTTGTTGTTGTTGTTATTATCTAAATGTAAATCTAAGCAGGCGGAACAAATTTACCTAGAAAGGTAAATTGATTGGGAGATGTATATTCTCGATAAGGTAAAAAAAAATACCAGATTGGTTTCTAAGTAGTTGTAGTTAGATATTTTGTAGATGATAGTATGGTCTACTGTATAGTATGGTCTAATGTATAGTATGGTCTACTGTGCCGTGTAGCTGAATCCCATGTAAACATATTTAATGGGGAGTGGCTTTATTTCAAGTGGCTTCAAGTGGCTTGGCTTTATTTAAATGCCATCATTTGCCTATTTCAAGAAGTACAATCAGGCGTCTTTCGTAGAATAAATCACATTTACTTTAGTTATGTTTTTGAGAGTACATACACCTTGTTTATGTGGGGAAGCTGGATCAAATCATATCCAATGATTTCATTTAAATATAGATTTAGCTTGAGGTTGAGTTTCGACTCGTGCTCATCAAAGCTGACTAACGTTAAATCCTTTATAATTTATTAATGCAAAGATTCAAGCTCAATCCAGTTTCTACCGATTTATAATCACCATACCAGATCTGAAACTACCAGATCATCTTCCTGGACTACAAATTTAAAATGTAATCTCTTTGTCATCTATCGACTGTTGTCATAGAAGCTAATTGTCGAGTTCATTGATAGACTGTTGTCATAGAAGACAGTTGTCGAGTTCATTGATAGACTGTTGTCAGAGAAGCCAATTGTAGAGTTCATTGATAGACTGTTGCAGAGAAGCCAATTGTAGAGTTCATTGATAGATTGTTGTCAGAGAATCCAACTGTCGAGTTCATCGATAGACTGTTGTCAGAGAAGCCAATTGTCGAGTTCATTGATAGATTGTTGTCAGAGAATCCAATTATCGAGTTCATCAATAGACTGTTGTCAGAGAATCCAATTGTCGAGTTCATCGATAGACTGTTATCAGAGAATCCAAGTGTCGAGTTCATCGATCGACTGTTGTCAGAGAATCCAATTGTCGAGTTCATTGATAGACTGTTGTTAGAGAAGCCAATTGACGAGTTCATTGATAGGCTGTTGTCAGATAATCCAATTGTCGAGTTCATTGATAGATTGTTGTCAGATAATCCAATTGTGGAGTTCATTGATAGATTGTTTTCAGAGAATCCAATTATCGAGTTAATTGATACACTGTTGTCAGAGAATCCAATTATCGAGTTCATTGATAGACTGTTGTCAGAGAAGCCAATTGTCGAGTTCATTGATAGACTATTGTCAGAGAGGACAATTGTAGAGTTCATTGATAGACTGTTATCAGAGAAGCCAATTGTCGAGTTCATTGATAGACTGTTGTCAGAAAAACCATAGCAGAGAAGTCAATTGTCGAGTTCATCGATAGACTGTTGTCAGAGAAACCACTGCAGAGAAGTCAGTTGTGGAGCTCATCAGTCAATTGTCGAACTTATCTATAGACTGTTTTCAGAGAAACCACAGCAGAGAAGACAATTGGCAAACTTATATATAGATTGTGTTCAGAGAAACCACAGCAGAGAAGGCAATTGTCAAACTTATCTATAGACTGTTTTCAGAGAAACCATAGCAGAGAAGACAGTTGTCGTACTTATTTATAGACTGTTGTCAGAGAAACCACAACAGAGAAGTCAATTATCGAACTTATCTATAGACTGTTTTCAGAGAAACCACAGCAGAGAAGACAATTGTCAAATTTATCTATAGATTGTTTTCAGAGAAACCACAACAGAGAAGATAATTGTCAAACTTATCTATGGACTGTTTTCAGAGAAACCACAGCAGAGAAGTCAATTGTCAAACTTATCTATAGACTGTTTTCAGAAAAACCACAGCAGAGAAGACAATTGTCGAACTAATCTATAGACTGTTGTCAGAGAAACCACAGCAGAAAAGACAATTGTCGAACTTATCTATAGACTGTTGTCAGAGAAACACAACAGAGAAGTCAATTATCGAACTTATCTATAGACTGTTGTCAGAGAAACCACAACAGAGAAGTCAATTGTCACGAGAGTGATAGTCCTACGTAACTGACTATTTATAATAAAATAAAAGCTCCCTGTATAAAAGAATGTGAACCCCATTTATCAAATCTTTGGTAATTTGTCTCGGGCTGTGGATGATTTTTCACATACTAATTCTCATAATTATCGTGTTCAAGACAAATCAAAGGTGGATCAATAAAACAATCTTCCTTTTTGCCACACGTCCGTTTTCTCAGCCAGAAGTAGTGATTTGATGTCCTTTGATATAGGACGCTAGTCTTCCTAGATAATAAATCATACCATTATAATCCAAGAAAGTTTCATTTTGAATCCAATTTTTCAAAATGTGCAATCAGTCTTGAAAATACTGTTTGGTTGATCTATTTGAAAATATTATTTTCATGATTTTCTTCAAATAAAATAAAATAAAGTGTTCGGATATATATTTTGATGTTGTTGAGATTAAAGAACACTTATGTCTCTCTAGTGTCTGAATTTACTACATCCATGGAGTCATGCTGCTCTAAACAAGTTAATTTCGTGACCAACAACTTATTGTCGAAACTTGTCTCATGGAGCAATTGGCGGCAATATAGACTTCATTAGCTCCGATATGGACTAAATTGGCGCCCATATGGACTACATTGGCTCCGATGTGGACTATATTGGTGCTGATATGGACTATATTGGTGCTGATATGGTCTATATTGGCGCTGATATGGACTACATTGGCTCCGATATGGACTATATTGGCTCCGATGTGGACTATATTACCGCTGATATGGACTAAATTGGCTCCGATGTGGACAATATTGGCGCTGATATGGACTACATTGACTCCGATATGGACTATATTGGCGCTGATATGGACTATATTGGCGCTGATATGGACTACATTGGCTCCAATATGGACTGTATTGGCGCTGATATGGACTACATTGGCTCCGATTTGGACTATATTGGCGCTGATATGGACTCTATTGGCGCTGATATGGACTATATTGGCGCTGATATGGACTACAAACATCTCTTTAGTCTGAATCGCGGAGTAAAATGTGAAACATATCAGAGGGCAAACGCGCCACTCATCACTTCTTGTGACTGCAGTACCCGAATTAATCTCTACTAATAGGAATTCACATATATGCCAGATTACTACTAGCTAATTGTGAAGATGCTAAATTCACCTCTGCTTGTAACTATTTTTTTTTTTACTTTTTAATTTTGCATTTGCATTGTGAGTTCAGGACCAAATTCGCAATTTTTCCTATATGCATCGCTTACTGGTTGCATCGATTTTTCCTATATGCATCGCTTACTGGCTGCATCGATTTTTCCTATATCCATCGCTTACTGGCTGCATCGATTTTTCCTATATGCATCGCTTACTGGCTACATCGATTTTTCCTATATGCATCGCTTACTGGCTACATCGATTTTTCCTATATGCATCGCTTACTGGCTGCATCGATTTTTCCTATATGCATCGCTTACTGGCTACATCGATTTTTCCTATATGCATCGCTTACTGGCTGCATCGATTTTTCCTATATGCATCGCTTACTGGCTACATCGATTTTTCCTATATGCATCGCTTACTGGCTGCATCGATTTTTCCTATATGCATCGCTTACTGGCTACATCGAATTTTCCTATATGCATCGCTTACTGGCTGCATCGATTTTTCCTATATGCATCGCTTACTGGCTGCATCGATTTTTCCTATATGCATCGCTTACTGGCTGCATTGATTTTTCCTATATGCATCGCTTACTGGCTACATCGATTTTTCCTATATGCATCGCTTACTGGCTACATCGATGTTTCCTATATGCATCGCTTACTGGCTACATCGATTTTTCCTATATGCATCGCTTACTGGCTGCATTGATTTTTCCTATATGCATCGCTTACTGGCTACATCGATTTTTCCTATATGCATCGCTTACTGGCTACATCGATGTTTCCTATATGCATCGCTTACTGGCTACATCGATTTTTCCTATATGCATCGCTTACTGGCTGCATTGATTTTTCCTATATGCATCGCTTACTGGCTACATCGATGTTTCCTATATGCATCGCTTACTGGCTACATCGATTTTTCCTATATGCATCGCTTACTGGCTACATCGATGTTTCCTATATGCATCGCTTACTGGCTACATCGATGTTTCCTATATGCATCGCTTACTGGCTGCGTCGATTTTTCCTATATGCATCGCTTACTGGCTGCGTCGATTTTTCCTATATGCATCGCTTACTGGCTACATCGATTTTTCCTATATGCATCGCTTACTGGCTACATCGATTTTTCCTATATGCATCGCTTACTGGCTGCATCGATTTTTCCTATATGCATCGCTTACTGGCTACATCGATTTTTCCTATATGCATCGCTTACTGGCTACATCGATTTTTTCTATATGCATCGCTTACTGGCTACATCGATGTTTCCTATATGCATCGCTTACTGCATCGATGTCAAATGCTTAGGTTTCATTATTAGATAACTCTTCATAGCAGCAATTCGAATTTCACAACAGTCGCTCTGCTGTGTCAAGGCCAATATGTCCATGAGGAGACACATCATGTGATTCTTACAAAAATTCAATTGACCTACTAATCAATCAAAACTTACATATAAAAGGTCATTTATTTGACTATTGAATACTAACCAAAGCATTCCGAATACTCCTTTACGTAAATTTTATTTCATCTATTCTACTTTCTCTTGGGATTGCAAAGTCATCTGTTTTGCTCAAGTACATCGATCACTAGGTTTAGATTGTTGTTTTTAAAAGCTGACCTTGTGTGTTTTCTTTAAAAAATGTAATTGAAAGAATACATACATACATACATACATACATACATACATATATATACATATATATATATATATATATATATATGTATATATATATATATATATATATATATATATACTGTATTTGTAACTTAGGGCATAGAACAAAGATAATGTCAGAACTGCGTCAATTTATGATGTTCGACACGGTTCTTATTTATTAGAAAATTCGCCTATTATCTTTATTCGAAAAGACATGGTGGTTGTTTGCATTATACCTGATTTATATACTAACCCATGTGTGTTTTTCTTCAGTCCAAACATGAAAAAGGTTAAAATCAGAAGGGCATAATATAAAAATGTATTCTAACAAAATTTTAAAAACTGTACTAGTGTCTACAGTAAAAACATGTAATTAATACTTAAAGGGTAGATAAATTAATACATATTTGACATAATTAGCATGGAATTAATACTTAAAGGGTAGATAAATTAATACATATTTGACATAATTAGCATAAATTAATACATATTTGACATAATTAGCATTTCAACATTAAAATATTACAATTAAAAGAGAGTTAATTGGTGTATCTTACGGAAAAGCGACTTGGTCCGATCAATTTCTTGACCGATAAATGTAATTAAGGAAAGCTAATAATGTATTATTACTACTCCTCGTATGATGTTTGGCTTTGAGTTCTCCTATACACAAATTCCCATTAGCCATATCACAAGTTTTTCAAACAGGTCAAGAAATAAATGATTACTATTCTAGCATTGAATCAAAGAACTGATCGCGTCTTATATATGTCGAAAATATATTTGCCAACATCGTCCTTGATTGAAATAAATTGTTACACTTGAAATATAATTGCTTTTGCTGGCACCATATTGCTGCTTCGAAACGTGAGAACCTCATATCCGGCAGTGATTTCCCTGCTGGGATATATCAGGAGAAACGCAGAAAAACATTTGGCCGATGTGAATAAAGCCAAAAACGGCAGTGAAAGATGCGCCAAACGTGACAATTTAATATTTTTCTATCGCGGCATTACATTGTACTTGTGAGATAGCAAGACTGGTTTCAAAGCAAGGTATTAGGGATTTTTCTGTACAAACATAATGCCTTGTATCGAGTCGATCAAATAATTATGAAAACGCATGACATCAAGTCTTCTCTCAGACCATTACGCTGTACAGGAGAGATAAGAAAAAACTGCTAAACTTTAATACTAGTGAGACTAATACAAAATATTATTTATTATTCATAAAACCGTTATCTTAAGCTTTACTGAGAAGTATCGTTTAAATTCCAGTCATTCCATAACTGTAACAATCAGCATTAAAATGGCTGGGGGTGCTAAAGTTCATTCATCTACAAATGAATAATGCATAGTTGCTGTTGGTCAAAAGCCATTGCAGGATGATGCAGCTTTTTGATTTACCATATAGTTATTCAGGGTTAGGCTCAGGGTATAGTGATACAATTAGATGGTCTTCATTAATAATAATTTCCTTTGCTTGCTTCTAACTTATAATTTAAATATCCAAAAGTAAAACATGTTCAGTCTTCTCCATCCATACCAAATAATATCTGCACTAAAGCTAAATTTAATTTTTGTCCAGAATAGCCTTCAATATCACTTTAACAATTCCTGAAGCATGTAAGAATAGGCTTCAATATCACGGTAACAATTCCTGAAGCATGTAACAATAGGCTTCATTATCACTGTAACACTTCCTGAAGCATGTAAGAACAGGCTTCAATATCACTGTAACACTTCCTGAAGCATATAAGAATGGGCTTCAATATCACTGTAACAATTCTTGAAGCATGTAAGAATAGGCTTCAATATCACTGTAACACTTCCTGAAGCATGTAAGAATAGGTTTCAGTATCACTATAACACTTCCTGAAGCATGTAAGAATAGGCTTCAATATCACTGTAACAATTCCTGAAGCATGTAAGAAAACGTATGGTAACATGAAGGAGTCCTCCAAAGAAGCTGCACAACCATTCAACCTAGAATGAAAATTGATAAATTTGTATATTATATTATATTATATTATATTATATTATATTATATTATATTATATTATATTATATTATATTATATTATATTATTTTATATTATATTATATTATATTATTTTATATTATATTATATTATATTATATTATATTATATTATATTATATTATATTATATTATATTATATTTGTATGTATGTGTGTACCACATAAATTAAAATAACTGGGCTTTGGAAGTGTAGGTACAAAGCAAGTTGATATACCAATAACATGGGTATATAAAATTGTGATTTGCCCATGGCGTTTAAATACGCATATGGTTACGGTTTGAACAGTAGACAATTGTTTTTGCACCATCTAGACCCAGTGATAAATTTTAGGTTTTTAATCGCTAAAAAGTTCCAAAATAACAAGAAATAATATCCATATTCACCGTTTAATATAAATTGTCTAAATGAATAAAACAAGGAACATAATTTCATCGAGAACCCCTCTGCTTTGCTGCCCCCCCCCCCCAAACACACACACACACCTCGCTTCACAAGTATACGCGAAAATCTGTGGATTGGGAGAGACAAAAGAATTTGAGCTGGATGAAAACCTTGAACTTGACCTTACCGTAAGTAACCTACAAATACCGGTGTTATTATGATGGTATATGTCAGCCATACTGTAAATTCATCCTTTAAGTTCCTTGGCTAGATCTCGGCCATATTGCAAATTCATACTTTAAGTTCTTTGGCTAGGTGTCGGCCATTCGGTAAATTCATACTTTAAGTTCCTTGGCTAGATTTCGGCCATATTGCAAATTCGTACTTTAAGTTCCTTGGCTAGGTGAACGCATATACTCTAATCTATTTGAGTTTTTTAAACCAACAAAAAGGTTCTAAAACGGACCATTTTAAATGTTTAGAAAAACACAAAGGCCACCCCCCCTCTCTCTCTCTCTCTCTCTCTCTCTCTCTCTCTCTCTCTCTCTCTGTAGGAGAGTCGGCATGTCAGTTTTACCTCCAATCGGATATCTCTCTGTGGATCTATGATGGTACAAGTGAGAGACAAACTGACCAATCGTGAGAGCGAGAGAGAGAGATTGGTGGATACAAAAGCGAGTCTTATGGTCAGAAGCAATGTTAAGTCAAGAATAAAAATGACTTGGATCAACTATAAATAACTTTAAATGTTAAGTCAAGCATAAAAATGACTTGGATCAACTATAAATAACTTTAAATGTTTTAATTACCTCCTGTTTGCTCGTCATTTCGCTTGACCTATTTCCCACTCGTTTTTCATGTATTCCATGGAAACTGATTGATACAAATGGCCGCGCTTGCACTGTTAGGGACGATGGCTATACAATGTTTGTACATTTTGTATTTAAACCAACTTTCATTTTTGATCTTCAGAGTCGCTTTTAAAAATTTCAATAGTATGAATGAAAATAAAAGCTAATAAGAAGAAGCAAATGGACAATTTCCAACAAAATTGGGAATAGATGCAGCACTGTATTTTGTATTAACACACCCAGCAGGAATGGGAAGAGTAACTCCCTCCATCAACACACACAACTTCTTGTAGTCAGTCTTAACTCCATTGTAAATGTAAGTATGTGTATTTGTTTGTGGTAGTAGTAAATAAGATCAAAGTTCTAACCAACCGGCCTATCTTTCTCTTCATTTTTTTCCAAACCCTAGGCAACCGACTCTTCTATCCGTCAAATTGTTTTGAAAACTCCTAGGCCACCCACCCGCCTATCCTTTTAAGTTTTTTCAAACATTGATGCTCAACCCACTACACGACTATCTGACACAATTTTTAAAAAAAAATAATTGACCACCAACACTCACATTTTTTAGTAAAACAATATGACACCAACCTTCCTATCCTCAAATGTTGTTTGAAAAGTCCTAGGTCACCAACACTCATTTTTTTTTTCTATTGAAAACAACCCAGACTATCCAACTTTTTATGAACCAAATTTTTCACAAAAGCACTAGAAATACAAACACTCAAATTTGATTTGAAAAATCACCATTATCAATTATATAACATTATACCTTATTGTGTAGTCAATCCAAGCATCCGCGGTGCAAGCGTAAATTAGCAAATGCTTGCTTTTTACCACGCGTCATCCACATCCTCCAGTAATTTCGACCAAACAAAGCCAGTAATTACAAAATACAACCAGTCACCGATAGCTAAAACGTTATATAAATACATTATGGACTTATTAAAATTGATATCATAAGAATTAATCAATACGAAGTTACTATAAATCATTTACATATGGTACTTACATATAGGTATGGTATGCACTAAGCTGCGATATGACATTGATCGCCCGATAAACAAGTACGCCAGGGCTGTAAATCACGACGTAACAAGTACGCCAGGGCTATAAAGCAGGACGTAACAAGTAGGCCAGGGCTGTAAATCACGATATAACAAGTACGTCAGAGCTATAAAGCAGGACGTAACAAGTACGCCGGGGCTATAAAGCAGGACGTAACATGTACGCCAGGGCTATAAATCACGACTTAATATTAGTAATGTTAATTAGGACATGCTTTTCAGTCAGATATTGGTCAATGCATATTGTCGTGATATAATTTATTGATAAACAGATAATGGACTTCAGTAAATATATACCGTTAACATTATTCAGCTGCTCACTCTCGTTGCTTGGATTAGCTAAAAGAAAATAAGCTGTAATTTTGAATAATGAATTATAATGGTTGTTTTGGTTTTTTTTAATTTGAGTAGTTGTGGTCTACTGCTTTTATGAAAATTTTGAGTGTTTGTGGTCTAAGAGTTTTTGAAAGAATTGGGCATATAGGAGAGTGGGCGATGTAGGGTTTTCAGTGTTAATGGCCTAGGTTTTTTCAAAACCAATATATTGATGATATTACAGTGGAGGCCTAGTGTTTATATGAAAATTTAATTGTTGGTGGCCTAGTGGGTTCTTTTTTTTTTTATAAAATTGTGGCCTAAAGTTTTTGTGAAAAAGTTTCTTTTAATCGTGTGGTTGGTAGTGCATTTGTGTTTGAAATAGAAACAAAAAAAAGGATAGGCTGGTGGGTGGCCTAAGCTTTTTAAAAATTGGATGATAGGCCTAGGGTTTGAGAAGAAAATAAAAAAAAGAATAGTCGCCCTGGTGGGCTAGAACCAAGGTCTTATATACTACTTGCGGTATAAAGAAAATATATGTAGAGTATGTGCGATGTATCTTTTGCTATACCACTTGTTGTATATTTTTGGTTCCTTTGAAGAAAAATATGGAAACCTAAATTACTTTTAATGAAGAATTTAAACATCTCGTGGTATATGAAATCTGCAGCGCACATACTACAGAGTTATTCTCTCCCTCTCTCTCTCTCTCTCTCTCTCTCTCTCTCTCTCTCTCTCTCTCTCTCTGTATATGTATATATATATATATATATATATATATATATATATATATATATATATATATATATATATATATATATATATATATATATATATATATATACTTTGGGACAGATAAACCAGTAGAGTAATTGGAGAGGACTGTCATTCAAATGTTAGAGCATTAAAGACCAAGAAATAATATATTCAGTTATAACACTATACAAATGTGTTTTAATGTTAAAGTTATAGATTTTAGTGCAGGATATTGCTTCTTTTTCATTTGACTTCTTTTGGGACAGATTTAACGCAACATGTCAGAAAGAAAAAAAAAATGTCTAGGACCGGTGAAATAATTTAAAACTTGATCAGATCACGGTGACCTCTTTCTGTATCTCTCATATTTAAATTTTCAATAAATACTCATGCGCCCCCCAAAAAATTGCTTTTCTTTTCATTAGAATTCTTTCGGGACAGATTTAGTGCAACATGTCAGAAAACAAATGTCAACGATCGATGAAATTAGTAAAACTTGATCAGATCACGGTGACCTCTTTCTGTCTCTCTCACATATGAGATGATATTGGCTCGTTTGCGGAAGAGTATTTAAGCACCTCATCATTAAGATTTCTGAAACTACGAAGAGGGAAATGCACTGATAGATGGGGGGGGGGGGGAGGGAGAGGTTACCAGTCTCACTGAAACTTATATTGTGTTAGAGTATTCAGAGAATTATCTGACATTCGATCTATTGTTTTATATTATGTCCCAGAATCTCTTGCATTTTAAATTGAAAAGTGAACATTCTTGAGAGATACATAGAAATTCAAAGAGTTTAGATCAATCAACTGAACTGATAATGTCAGATTATTTGACATGCCAGCGAGTGGGACAACGTGAAATTGATCCGTTTGTAGTAATAATTGAATCTTTTGTCCCGCTTTGGCTGGGGAAGAAATGCAGTCATGGACTCTTTTGTGTAGCACCATGATAAATTCTATCTAGAATAAATTTACGTAAGTAATCAATTTCACTGAAATGTAACAACTAGGATTTGGAATGTGTCTGGAGATTGGAAACGTACCTTTGACATTTTGTCTTTCATATTAGATTATACAACATAGCATTTAATTAATTAATTCACTCCATATTTATTACCAGTTTCCGTCTGACAGTAACATAATTTTTTTAAAAACATATACGCTGTAAATGGAACAAAATATCAAAATAAAAATATAAATATTACAAGTATATCAGATGGATGAAACGCAACGAACAACAAAAATAATATGTTATTTTGACGCATCATTCTATTGTATCATTATATATTAATTTCCAGTTAACGTGCAGCATTGCTCTGATCCAGTATTTATAAGGCTTTATAAAATATCATAGTCATGTGGTTCACCGCCCCCCCCCCCCCCCCTTCATGATTAAGACGTGTGCTAGGAATGACAAATGTTTATCTTCATAACTAATTTTGCAAACAGTTACGGCAATATGTTAACTGTTTCTTAGTAAATTTAGAGAGGTACGAAGCAGCTGTTGGTACTTCGATCGCTGGATTATATACCTAAACATTCCTACCTGTAAATTAAGTAATTTATTGCAGCTGTATTGTGTCTGCCTCTGACATCTAATACCATTAAGTGTGTGTAAATCCGAATATCAAATAATTGATAAGGGTTCAAACTAACTACACAGCTTCAACATATAGTGAGCGTTTTGCATAGAAATCTTTGTCATACAGAACAGAACTCTAGGCAAATTTCATAATGTCCCTAAATGTGTCTGTTATTAAGAATGTAATTTAATAAAATGGCAATTAAGGGACTTTTTTAAGAAGCATCTGTTGCAGTTTATACCGCTGGTTACCTCGTTTGCCATCGCTACACAGGCTTCCGTTTAAAAAGGAAATGATTATAAAAATGGAATAAAATGGCTATAGGACTCACCGTACTAATTATACAAAAAAAGATTAGAAGCAGTCTAAAACTGGGTGAACATAGAATAGAACATGCGGGTTTGGGAGGGTATGATTGGTTGATAATGCGAAGTAAAATTCAGTAAAATTGCCTTTTTAAAGCTGATTCAATCATTAACTTAAATTAGATTGAGGAAAGGTTCTACTCCTACTCATGCACTGTCAGTCTTATTTTTTTTTTTTACTGGTTTGGTTTTGGAATCCCGATATAAATGAAAGTAACGGTTTGCTCCTTAGGTGCGGAATAGGCGATACACGTTTCAAGCACATGTCGTTTTACAAAGTCAGTGGATAGAAACTTTTTGTCATGAGCATTTAGACTATCCAAATTGAATTTTCACTATTATACTGTTTCCATTGCTTTATTATAGGAATTAAATTAGTACCGTGTGTCCTTTAGATATGTTTTGTAGTGGTGGACAATAATGTACATCTAACTACATTGTATGAATGTAGGTAGATAGGTAGGTATGTGTGTACAATGTATACACGTTTACTATAACAAAAGGACATTCGCATTTCTAATAAATGGAAATGTATCCCCACCCATCCCAAAATTATACAAAGTTCCATTTCTTAACTATAAATGTTTCTTGTTATATGAGTATTTGTATTTAAACTCATTTTTGCCAGTCAAAGATAGATTCCTATTGCCAGTCAAAGATAGATTCCTATTGCCAGTCAAAGATAGATTCCTATTGCCAGTCAAAGATAGATTCCTATTGCCAGTCAAAGATAGATTCCTATTGCCAGTCAAAGATAGATTCCTATTGCCAGTCAAAGATAGATTGCTTTTTCCTGCGATATTTGGTTCAAAAGCAAAAGCATATATTACTACCCCTTTCTGATATCTGCAGACAAGTTTCATCAACTGTCTAAAAATAAACAACCAAAGTCACTGGCATATAAAAGTTATTCTAGTAAAAATTGGTAGATATGGAATTGCATGGCGGTTGCTGTACTCGCTCTAGTAAAAATTAGTAGATATGGAATTGCATGGCGGTTGCTGTACTCGCTCTAGTAAAAATTGGTAGATATGGAATTGCATGGCGATTGCTGTACTCGCTCTAGTAATATATAAGTCCATACACTATCTTAGAAAACTTTTTTTAGTACATACTAGGTAGAAAACATTTTTAGTACATACTAGGTAGAAAACTTTTTCAGTACATACTAGGTAGAAAACTTTTTCAGTACATACTAGGTAGAAAACTTTTTCAGTACATACTAGGTAGAAAACTTTTTCAGTACATACTAGGTAGAAAACTTTTTCAGTACATACTAGGTAGAAAACTTTTTTAGTACATACTGGGTAGAAAACTTTTTCAGTACATACTAGGTAGAAAACTTTTTTAGTACATACTAGGTAGAAAACTTTTTCAGTACATACTAGGTAGAAAACTTTTTCAGTACATACTAGGTAGAAAACTTTTTCAGTACATACTAGGTAGAAAACTTTTTCAGTACATACTAGGTAGAAAACATTTTTAGTACATACTAGGTAGAAAACTTTTTCAGTATATACTAGGTAGAAAACTTTTTCAGTACATACTAGGTAGAAAACATTTTTAGTACATACTAGGTAGAAAACTTTTTCAGTACATACTAGATAGAAAACTTTTTTAGTACATACTAGATAGAAAACTTTTTCAGTCCATACTAGGTAGAAAACTTTTTCAGTACATACTAGATAGAAAACTTTTTCAGTACATACTAGGTACAAAACTTTTTCAGTACATACTAGGTTCTTTTCTTCAGATATTCCGTGATGCAAGCCAATTAAACCTCCTAATACCAGTAACTTCTGATTTTGTAAAAAAAAATTACAAAATTTTTAATCCCAATATATTTCACCAATAGCTTTGACTTTAACTGACATATAAATATATGTCATGATAAAATATCTTTATTATATACAAAATAAATATATGTCATGATAAAATACCTTTATTATATACAAAATAAATATATATATTTATTGGGAGTTTTTAGTGGGAAGGGGATTCAGCGATTTTGAAATGTTGGATAATATTGTAGTAGGAAGCCTATTATGCCGAAGTCTTTTATTTAAATCGCTAAAGAACAGACGAAATTAACATACTGGATTTTGGCTGTGCATTCTGAATGAAAGAGCATATGTGTCACAATACACATCTAGTTGATCACACAAGTATCACTTTTACTCTCACTATGTCCTTCACTTTGCTTTTGTCATTCATGCCAATGTCACTATATCTGTCAGTTTATCAATGTCGACCTTAACCTCCATTTTTATATCTATCTCCGCATGTTATTGCTATGATTGTTGTTGTTATTGTTTTTAATGTTTTATGATTCCCTCCGTTTGTTACTTTCGTGTACATTGACATACACCCCTTGTCTATTTCAATATACCTTATGAATGTATATTAGTTTGAAGGTCCACTTGACGCGCAGTTAAAGTTGTATTGTGATCTACAGTTGTATATATATATATATATATATATATATATATATATATATATATATATATATATATATATATTGCGATCTACAGTTATATATATATATATTGCGATCTACAGTTATATATATATATATATATATATATATATATTGCAATCTACAGTTTTATATATATATATGTATATTGCGATCTACAGTTATATATATATATGTATATTGCGATCTACAGTTATATATATATATATATATATTGCGATCTACAGTTATATATATATATATATATATATATATATATATATATTGCGATCTACAGTTATAGTTATATTTATATATTGCGAGCTACAGTTATATATATATATATATATATATATATATATATATATATATATATATTTCGACTAAATATATAGCACTTTATTGTCGTAGCCTGTTAAAAGTGCCAAATAACCCTTAAGCCTCGGTTTGGTCAGATTCGTTAAACATTTAGCGGAGAGATGCGCTACACAAATAAGTTCAGGCAGACAGTGTCTTATCCGAGAACATACCTGGCAGACTCTCTTAATTTCGTACCGTTTACAGCACACTGAAGACGGTGGCTTTATGGGAAAATCTTTTCTTTCCTTAAGCTAATAATTATATCAGTAGCGCTCCAGTACATCAAACGCCAACAAATACCGTCCAAATTCGGGTGGGGTGCAGTGCGTTCTCTGAGGCACTGGTTCTAGCTTTATCATGTGTGAAAGCTTGGTTGACCGGTTAACGGTCAATTTATTTTATTTTTTTGTAATTTCATACATTGCTTCGGTCATGAATCGTTATTATCTTGGTTTATTGGCTAATTCTTCGAATAAATTTTCAGAACTTTGGCAACTAAATGATACATAAATTTTGTTTGCAGTCAGGAACTTTTTTATTTGTGGCTAATCAGTCGTAACGAGGAGTAACCCGAACCTGGCAAACAGTCGATCATGTATTTGATTTGTGTCGACCTTATGATGCAATAGTGTAATCCATTCATTGATCTAATGGGTTGAAAGAGCAAACAGATTTTTTGCAATCATAAACAAGGATTTACTTATACTATTAAATTAAGGAAAAATTATGTTTTTATTACAGTAATTGAGTATGTCTTGGAGAAAAAAGGGATGGTTATCTTCGAGTTGTAAAATATCGATTGCTTTCTTTTTTATTCTTATTTCTCACTAGATCTAATGAGGATCCACCTATCACTGCAAATAAAAATTTAATATAAATATTCATAGAATTTTCTTCTTGGAAAATGTTAACCTGTATAGCCATTTCGAAAATAAATCTTTCCTCCGATGTGGTTTTCATCTAAGATCTAAGAGATCTTTTCGTTCCAATAATTTCATAATATTTCTTTAATTATTATTAACGTACAAAGAATGCGAAAAGAAAACGCTTACAGAAATCACATAAAGAAAATGTTCATAAATACTTACACCGTAATTCACGCAAACTCATGAAAGCAATGCCAGGCTTGCCTGAGTAGGGTAATTGCAGGTGGAATATAATTTGGTCGTAATTTAGCTCGATAAATCTGGTGGTACAATACAATCAATCAAACAATTACTTTACTGTACAAAATACTTTATTGCAAAAATACGGCGAAGCAGCCAATCTTCAATCGGATATAGATACATATGTCATTTATTGATTACAGATGGGATAATGTTATTTTCCAGACATGACCATACAATTGAATTGGCGAAGTTTAGGACAAGACAATGATAAGTGATAGAGGTCATCTATCATATAATTCCATACCAAATATTGTAGACCATCAATCAACCAAAACTGGATGACAAAACTCCGATAAAAACTGAAGTGTTGGCATTGAGACTTCTCGATCTTTGCAAAAGGATGACACATTTGGCTTTTTCGCCCATCGTTTGCATGCTGTATGTTCGGCTTACGTTGCTGAAATTTGAATCCAGTTTAATTCGACGTTTCCTGTACTAAGGCAATTGTGATACCAACTTCCGGTGAAAATACTCATCATTTAAGTACCGTGAAGACAACAGTGACATGGACTGGTAAATCCATTTTAGCTGTGTTAGTATCGACGCCTTATAGCCTTGATGGTATTACAGACTATACTTTTGTTGAGATCATGGAGGTTACATCCATGGGGCAGACTACTGATTACACAGAAACCAGAATGAGAGTTGACATAGTTCACACAGACACCAGAATGAGAGTTGGCATAGTTCACACAGACACCAGAATGAGAGTTGGCATAGTTCACACAGACACCAGAATGAGAGTTGGCATAGTTCAAGCTTGGAGAGGAAACTGAGTCAGAGAACATATTCGCTTCAGGACAAAATGTTAATATTTAAGACAATCGTTCCATCCATTCTAACAGATACATTCATCCAGTGTTACGACTCTATGGTCTAAAAAAAATGTAACAGAAAGAAAGTGAAACCAACAAATCAAGTACAAAATCAACAAGCAATTTATTACTAGATAATTAAAATGAAAAATCAAAAAGTCACTTACAGTAATGTGTTTTGAAATCCTAATAATCCAATAAGAATGATTGTTCTAATCACAAGTCCTAAATATAGAATGTTCCGAATTGACGGTTGTGTCCTTGAATGTTATTATGTGCCAATGGTCTCCAAAGTCCTGATGTACTAGTAATCTTGATGTGCTGATGTCAAAATGAAGTATTCCAAAATATCTGAATAAGTTCACATAAATTCCAAAATCATCAATTAAAAATCCAAAATCCAAAAGTTTATGAGCACTGTTATAATCCAATGAATATTTAAAATAATTCCTCTCTTAGAATTTGGAATGCATTTTCACAACTGTAATAGCTCTTTACAAGACTGATGGTAATGTCAAAACTGAATAAATGTCCACCAAACATGGCATATATAAAGATTGGTCACATGACAGAATGTTCTAGAATATGAGTCATCTTAATGGAATTTTACTTGTAAACAAAAATTCAACCTTGACCTTCAAATTGAGAAAACATATTGATCAAAACAACCTAATTCAAGGACACTAGTTAAACATGTTTTTCCTGATAAACATAAAGATTTAAGCAAATATTAAAGTGAAGAAACATTTATAATTTCCTAAAATATTTATAATATTATATAAACATCATACATAACACCAGTATCATTGTTAATCAAGACGTTTTTCGCTGCAAGAAGATATCTACTGTGTGAATGTATCCAGTATATTGCTGTGTGTGAATGTATCCAGTATATTGCTGTGTGTGAATTTATCCAGTATATTGCTGTGTGTGAATGTATCCAGTATATTGCTGTGTGTGAATGTATCCAGTATATTGCTGTGTGTTAATGTATCCAGTACATTGCTGTGTGTGAATGTATCCAGTATATTGCTGTGTGTGAATTTATCCAGTATATTGCTGTGTGTAAATTTATCCAGTATGTTGCTGTGTGTAAATTTATCCAGTATATTGCTGTGTGTGAATGTATCCGGTATATTGCTGTGTGTGAATTTATCCAGTATATTGATGTGTATGAATGTATCCAGTATATTGCTGTGTGTGAATGTATCCAGTATATTGCTGTGTGTGAATGTATCTCAGTATATTGCTGTGTGTGAATGTATCCAGTATATTGCTGTGTGTGAATTTATCCAGTATGTTGCTGTAAATCAAAAAGGAAAATGGGGATCTCGGTAATTAAGAGCACTATCTCTTAACGATCTCTTATTGTTACCATTTTGCAATAATGGAGCTGGATTGTATGTTGCGTGTTCGTGTGTGTGAATATATATATATATATATATATATATATATATATATATATATATATATATATATATATATATATATATATATATATATATATATAATGAAATTAATGAATTAAACTAGAACTGAAAGTACAAGTCAAGAAAATGATCTTGCTTATGTTCGTTCATGAAATGTCGGAATTGCCTCTTCTGATCAGAGGTAAGAAACCTGCCGTCAACTCTAATGTTACGTCTTTTAAAATCCCTCAACTCTAATGTTACGTATTTTAAAATAGCTCAGTCATATATGGATGAGAAGAGCGAAGACAGAGAGGATATTATTTAATTTGACAACCCAACTGCTTCATGATAGGTTCAGACATTTTGTTGATAAAGTCATATCGAATTATATATTTCAATTCTAGCCATTTATTTTCCGTCAAGACCATAATTATGAATGACACTATCAACATGACCAACAGAGTTTATGTCAGTTTAATCATGAGTTATCTACTCAGGTTGTTAGTCTCATGCAGTGAATCCATTAAGACTGACAATATTATCTTTAAGGAGAATATGGGCAAGAAGTGCAATCCAAGATTTTAAATTTTTGGAACTTGCGGAGAAATGTACCAATTTATATAAATGGTAAGCTTTATTTCGAAACAAATTGCAAAGTTATTAGTATTCCACTTGCATAGCTAAAGCACGTGAGTTATATCCTTGCCATAGCTAAAACATGTGAGTTATATCCATGCCACAGCTAAAGCATGCGAGTAAGCATGCGAGTTATATCCTTGGCATAGCTAAAGCATGTGAGTAAGCATGCGAGTTATATCCTTGCCATAGCTAAAGCATGTGAGTAAGCATGCGAGTTATATCCTTGCCATAGCTGAAGCATATGAGTAAGCATGCGAGTTATATCCTTGCCATAGCTAAATGTGAGTAAGCATGTGAGTTATATCCTTGCCATAGCTGAAGAATATGAGTAAGCATGCGAGTTATATCCTTGCCATAGCTAAAGCATGTGAGTTATATCCTTGCCATAGCTAAAGCATGCGAGTTATATCCTTGCCATAGCTAAAGCATGCGAGTTATAACCTTGACATAGCTAAGGCATGCGAGTTATATCCTTGCCATAGCTAAAGCATGTGAGTTATATCCTTGCCATAGCTAAAGCATGTGAGTTATAACCTTGACATAGCTAAGGCATGCGAGTTATATCCTTGCCATAGCTAAAGCATGCGAGTTATAACCTTGACATAGCTAAGGCATGCGAGTTATATCCTTGCCATAGCTAAAGCATGCGAGTTATAACCTTGACATAGCTAAGGCATGCGAGTTATATCCTTGCCATAACTAAAGCATGTGAGTTATATCCTTGCCATAGCTAAAGCATGCGAGTTATATCTTTGCCATAACTAAAGCATGTGATTTATATCCTTGCCATAACTAAAGCACGCGAGTTATATCCTTGCCACAACTAAAGCACGCGAGTTATATCTTTGCCATAACTAAAGCATGTGAGCTGTATCCTTGCCATAGAGGAGTTTTGGTCGGTAACATTATATTAGGAACTAAAGCTAAGTAGGCAGATAGGTTGTTAGATAGGTTGATATACAGATAAATAGGTATAAAGCTTGTTGATTGTTAATAGTTAAGTGGCTTCGTGCCATTTGTCGAGAAGTCTTTATTTGATTGTTTACTTGAAAGTAGGTTTCAAAGTGTATGCTTTTTGATGACTAGAAACGCGGAATACATTATATATAATTGGTACTTACAGAGGCAAGGCAATGGGTACCATAATCCGTGGATCCGGGTTCGAATATCAGTAGAGTACGAATTAAAATTATCTATCCTGTATGATAATATTATTTATTCGTATGTAAAAATTATGTTAATGTTATCAAGCATTCTCGTGTAGTACCCAAGGATAGCACTTTCAGCTCTGTTTGGTGTATATTTGTAATTCTATATAAGAACCATTATATACCTTGATTTCTGTCGTAGGAATCTAAAAGGACTGTGTACTTAGATGAGAATTAATTACTGGGTTTACATGCGGGTATGTCTGCTACGCACGAATGCCTATACCACCGTAGCATCATTTTTTGTGAGCAAATGTAATGCGTATTGACACATATTTGAAATAGTTACTAGATATGTACTAATAATCAAACATGTCTACATTATTTATGTACTAATAATCAAACATGTCTACATTATTTATGTACTAATAATCAAAAGTGTCTGCATTATGTATGCTTACCAGAGACCAGGTAAAACTTAAGTTATGGGCCGTACAGAAAAGGAAATAATACGTTTTTGTTTTCTTCATTTTTAATTTTCTGCTGTACTGTGTTTATCTGTACGAGGATTATAGATATTTTGTTATAGCCAATTTTGAATTTAATTACCCAATTTACATGGAGTTCTCGAATTCTAATATTTTGGCCTTGCCGTCTTGGTATCCCCCCCCCCCCCCAAAAAAAAAAAAAAATGAATGTAACTACTACCGTTTTCGATGTAATAACATAACTGAGCCCTTATAAATGATCATTTGGGTAAATTTCACTTGGTTGAAGCTCATCATAATGACCGCACATACATCATGTCACTAACAGTGCTCACATCATGTGTACATATATACATGCTGCAAGCGTTAGCTCTATTTGTCGATGTTGGGAACTGTCCACTCGAGAGGTTAAATCTCTCTCCCAGTATGAACCACAAGTAAACTCAGTAAGACTGGTTTAATATCTCTGCCAGTATAAAGCACAAGTAAACTCTGTAAGACTGGTTTAATATCGCTCCCAGTATAAAGCACAAGTAAACTCAGTAAGACTGGTTTAATATCGCTCCCAGTATGAACCACACGTAATCTCCGTAAGGCTGGTTAAATCTCGCTCCCAATATGAAGCTCAAGTAAACTTAGTAAGACTGGTTTAATATCTCTCCCAGTATGAAGCAAAAGTAAACTCAGTGAGACTGGTTTAATATCTCTCCCAGTGTGAAGCACAAGAGAGCTCCGTAAGACTGGTTTAACCCACAGGGGTAAGTGGTTACGATACACCAGGCGTGCATGAAGGTAGGTTCTTGGTGGATCTTGGTGCGTACACCAGGCGTGCATGAAGGTAGGTTCTTGGTGGATTTTAGCAGCCACTTTCCTGCCACAAGGCGTACTAGAATCGCGACTTGTGCACTTAGATGTGGTTATATGTATGTAAGTTTTGTCTAAATAGATTATGTGCCCTTATTAAGGTACATGCGGATACTATGCTGAATATGGTATACTTACAATGATTACCGATATTGCTAACATTGAGACAATGATTATCGATATTGCTGGCATCGAGATCATGATTATCGATATTGCCGGCATGGAGACAATGATTATTAATATTGATGGCATCGAGACAATAATTATCGATATTACCGGCATCGAGATAATGATTATCAATATTCCTGGCGTCGAGAAAACGATTATCGATATAGCTGGCATCGAGACAATGATTATCGATATTTTGGTCATATGGACAAGTTATATTTTTCAATGTATTAGGAGCAGAATAATAAAAGCTTATCTTTACATAGGCTAATGATTATTTACCATGAGAGTTTCACTAACTGAAGCTGAAACAAATAAGTGGTTGTTTTCGTTTTTCCATCTTATTGCCTCCATGTCAGGTGTAAAAAAGGTATCAAATTTGCCCTCAAACAAGAGCACAGAATTAGTTACACTAAGCAAGTTGCATGTTTTGTGTGTGCGTGTGTGGTTGTTTTGGTTTTTGTTGTTTTTTGCCTGAAAATGTCCAATTTTTAAACTTAAAATCAATAGTTACTAAGCTAGTCGCTAATATTGACATCAAGCAATCGTGGTAACGTTTAAAAGTCATATATAATTGTGAAATTCTAAATCAATGGCATCTGACAAGTGTGTCTCATGTGTGTACACATTAACGGAAAGAGGCAACAATTGTACCACCCACACGTCTAAAACGTGTCACCTATGTGAAAATGATGAGGCGTAACTCTTCAGGCAACATAGGAACAGTAATACATTGGTAGTAAATAGTAAAATGAAATTGTACGAAACTGTCAGAAGCACTCCTGATGACATTTGTTAGGACTACTAATTAGATTTATGGAGAGCACTTCCTATAGAATATAGGAAGTGAGGAAAGCCAGTTTAAAAAGCTTGTCATGTTCATATTTGCCTAAATGATGTGCATTTGGTGCAATATACAATATGTATTCTAACACAAATTGTCTTTTTTAGAAATTATTTCTGACATGGGTGGTCTTATAACACCAACTATCACTGAAACTCTTCAATTATTGTTGTGGAATATTTAGATTTCCGACTTTACGTAGAATAAAAGAATATATGTAATTGATAGCATGGGTCGAAATAAAATTACAAAATAATATGTTATTTCTTTTTATTCTTGTTTTATAAACTAAGAGAGATGTGATATATTAATAACTAACTGATTTAGTTAATAAGATTGTATTGGTCAGTTCCCACATTTGTGTCCTTTGTCCTGTGATTCATTCATTCTGTCTTCTTTCATTTCTTCATTTACTTTCTTTCTTCTCGTTTTATAAGTTATATGTTTGTTCGCTCAAAAATGTTATATAAATCTGGTCTCATTTTGTTTTTGAAATTAGAATTTTTAAATTGTTGCTATTGACTCTTTTCTGGGGGGGGGGGAGGGGATTCATGGAGTGATAATGCGTGCGAATTTGATAGAATGAGTACTAGTCTTATATAAATAAATATTTGAATTGCGAGTTCGAAACAGCAAACATATAATATCTGAGATAAGATTTAGTGACCGACATGAATTCAAATGACGGTCAATGTACTTCCGTTTCCTTTATATGACTTATGTCAGTACGATCAGGATATAGATTGGGACTATTATCGATACTAGAGCATTAAGCAACTCATTAAACCAGTGGACGTCTAAATTTACCGGATCAATGGAGAGCCCCCTACCAATAGAGTTGTTTGCGTAAATTTCATAAAGTATCTGTGCTGAATAGATCTCCATTCAGTTTACGGAACGTCAACAAAAATCACTGATATATCCATCAAGTTTGTCGGTAAATAAAATAAAATGAAAAAGTATTGCAGGTACCTCATATTTCCATGAGAGTGTAAAATTGCAATCATTATAGTGGGTGTAAAGATACAAGTATTTTATGACTAAGCTCGTTTGAAGTTAATGATTGAACAAACGCTGATTGATTTCGTATGCAAAATACAACCTTACTCAAGTTTACCTTAATTTACAAAAGTTTATCTTCCTAAATTTGTTTGCGTAATTGTTTATAATTACCTTTTTAGAACTGTTAATCGCCATCAAATACCCTTTTGTATGCTCACGTGCCTTTAAATCCATATATATATATATATATATATATATATATATATATATATATATATATATATATATATATATATATGTGTGTGTGTGTGTGTGTGTGTGTGTGTGTGTGTGTGTGTGTGTGTGTGTGTGTGTGTGTGTGTACTCTGTATCATTGATATACCATAAGATTGTTTTAACCCTCCCTCTCTCTTTCCCCTTTCCGTTGGTCTTTTTATCTGTAAATTTTACCATCATTCATTGGTCCAGAGACATCGTCGCATGACAGGCGAAAATCCGCTATGCTCGTTTTTTCACGGATTTTCGCCCGTCTGGTTATTTTCTTATATCGATACAGTGGCGTAGAGAGGCAAATTGTCGCCCAGGGCCAACTACAATAAGTATCCCCCACTCCATTTGTATTATTTATGATATATACGGTACTCTTACCAAATTGCCGCCCCTTAGAAAGTGCCGCTCGGGTCCGCCGCCCCCTTCGTCCCCCCCCCTCGCTACGCCACTGTGTCGATAATGATTAATAAATGGAAATTCATCACTGATATAGAGAGTACAGAAGCAATAACCACTATTGAAACCATGTTTATATATGCGTATTCATGCGCCATGGGCGGTTCACAATTTGATATACCAACAGTATTGGTATATCAAATTGCTTTATACCAACACTTTAAAAGTCATGTTATTTTAATATATATATATATATATATATATAAATATATATATATATAAATACATATATACATAAATAAATATATATATACATACATACATACATACATACATACATACATACATACATACACACATACTATTGTTTTTATCGGTATATTGCACTCAAAGGTATTCCCACTGATATAGTTATCAATTTCCAGTCTGGTATAAAGGCTCGATTTTAGTAATCCATTCCGAGTCTGGTATAAAGGTCCGATCTGGGTAATCCATTCTGTGTCTGGTATTAAAGACCTGATTTGGGTTGTCCATTCCGTGTCTGGTATTAAAGGCCCGATTTGGGTAATCTATTCCGAGTCTGGTATAAAGGCCCGATTCGGTAATCCATTCCGTGTCTGGTATTAAAGGACCGATTTTGGTGCTGATGCCTACTCAACAACAACCTTTAATAAGTTGTTTCAGATAATTTCATGCATATTGTTTAAGCTGTACAACGTTTTCCTATTATTTACAGACTAAGGCAATGTAACATATTAATACAATGAGTTTCAGCCTATTTTACTGTATAAGTATTCTCTCTCGGAGTCTAATACATGTCGGATAACCTTCCTGTATAAAAATGAATATGTCCATGTCCGATAAGTGTCCAATAATTATATTGTATAAATAATATTGATCCGTGTCCTATAAATGTCCGATAATTATATTGTATATATAATATTCATCAGTGTCCGATAGGTGTCCGATAATTATATTGCATAAATAATATTTATCCGTGTCCGATAAGTATATTGTATAAATAATATTTATCCGTGTCCGATAAGTACAAAGTGATAGAATGCATGCATATAAAGTCCCTGATATATTAATTAGTCTTGACAGAGGAAATAGGAGTTTATTCATTCCTCCTTTCTTGGAAGACGTATCTTCAATTGACAGGTTTTATTGTCGCGTGTTGTCCGTGCTGGTTGAACTGTTCCGCTCGGGTAATGGGACCGTACCGTGCCGCAGTTTCGGTCTTAAGAACGTGGTATACAATGACCTGGGTCTGATCACGCACTAAAAATAACATTGCACTTATTATTTACTCCGGTCTTCATAATTTAAATTTGAAATTATTATACTTGTATAATATACTTAAAGATCCTTACGATGTAAATGATTATCACCTCTTCCTTTACGCATCAACTTCTCGTCTTTCTTATCGTAAATTAATCAGTTTTAATTAGTCTCTTTATTTGCAACTGTATGCAATAAATTAAATTCATTCTTATTTATTGTGATCTTTGCTTAGTATATGAATGTGTAATGTACGATTTGTATAGGCATTACATGTTGCCCGATCCCGATCAAAATATGTAATTAAAAAAAATTGAGTTATGTTGGACTTGTAATGAATCGCATTTTTTTTTTTTTTTTTTTTTTTTTTTAATATCAGCTTGGTCTTATTCTCGTGAAGTGTATGTGATTTGACCGCTTGACAGTCTGTGTGATTTGACTGCTTGACAGTCTATGTGATTTGACCGCTTGACAGTCTATGTGATTTGACTGCTTGACAATCTATGTGATTTGACTGCTTGACAATATATGTGATTTGACTGCTTGACAGTCTATGTGATTTGACTGCTTGGCAGTCCATGTGATTTGACTGCTTGAGAGTTTATTTATTTGACTGTTTAACAATCTATGTGATTTGAATGCTTGACAATCTATGTGATTTGACTGCTTGACAATCTATGTGATTTGACTGCTTGACAATCTATGTGATTTGACTGCTTGACAATCTATGTGATTTGACTGCTTGACAATCTATGTGATTTGACTGCTTGACAATCTATGTGATTTGACTGCTTGACAATATATGTGATTTGAATGCTTGACAATCTATGTGATTTGACTGCTTGACAATCTATGTGATTTGACTGCTTGACAATCTATGTGATTTGACTGCTTGACAATCTATGTGATTTGACCGCTTGAATAGGTTATTATAACTCTTATTTTAAATAAAAATCGGGTTTTCTTTCGATAGTTCAAAAAAGTATTAAGTAACAGTATATATAATAGAACAAAAATGGATACGGAGAAAAAAGGCTATGTGCTTTTAATCGATAATTCCAGAAATATAAACAAAGCATATAATCAAAGACTGGCAAACACTGAATTTGGTTACTTGCGATTGGAACAAATCTATCTGCAAAGCCAATTAAGCTCAAATAACATTTCATTTTCTCATCACCTATAGCCAATGGGAGGGCTATCAGCTGATATATGGCGTGAATAGTTATATAATGCTATATAATACAGGTTAGTTGGTGGAAACTAGTCCCACAACTGGATCAATGTTTAGAAGATAAAAAGCAACTGCAGCTAAAAGACTCGAAAGGTATTGTATTCATTTTGCTCAAATTTTAAACTTTTCTTTCTTTGGGTTGATTTGCTATGTCTGTTGAAATTTTCTTAGTCTATTTATGTTTATAATTAAAGTTAGGTGAGGCCTAGAAAAATTCTGAAATGTTCACTTGAAAAGGTGATGTTGCAATTCGGAATTAAGTTTTAATATAGCTACTGCATATCAAATACTTTCTCATGAATACATTGTTTGTATTTATTGCCTCCCGTTTAAAACTACTTCTTTGCCAGAGTTATTTTATACCCACCCACGAACATGTGTAGTTATGTTGACATTGTGATGATTATCTGCTAGAGGGGTATCATTAATGGCTCTCTCACCTCGGGTCCCTGGGAGAGGGGTATCATTGTAGGCTCTCGCACTTCGGATCCCAGGGAGATGGGTATCATTGTTGGCTCTCGCACTTCGGATCCCAGGGAGAGGGCAAACGTCAAATGTACAAACATTTCAATGATAATTATATTTTCAAATATTTTCGATCCAAGCTTTATACATGCAACCACAGCAGGAATGTGCATCGTATACTAGACGTATTTTTTCATTATGATTCCTGGGTCACGGTATGGCGGTGGGTCGAAAGAGACGAGTACCTAGGGGTTGGGGATGTGGAGATGGGAGGTGCAGTGAAAAACGTAGGGATTTGCTACTGCGAACCATTACAGTTGTTAATGTAAGATTTATAAGGGACAAAAAGTCATTACTTTATACCGCTGAAAATTGTTTGTTTTCTTGTACGAGGTAAATATGATAGATTTTTACTGATTCCTGCATGAATCTTAAGAAACAATAATTGATGGCATACGTATGTATGAATGTATGTATCTTTGTGAGTGCAATGGTTTCCTTTGCGTCCTAATTTAACTACTAACTACCGTTTAATTTTTTCTTTGTAGTAAGGCAAACATTTGAATGCCATATTGTATGTCCATTACCATTAGAATATATGGACTGTTCGACAATTCAGAATTCCTTTGCTCTTTTCTTTTTCTTGCCTTATTGAGGTCGAATAATATATATAATCCCAACTAATATACATTTCCAAATACTTCATCAGGCTGTAAATATGTTGCACTGAGATGAATGATGCTACTAAGTACAAGATAGACAAGGCATGTAACGTGTTGTAATGAGGGAACAAGAACAACTTGCACCAGATGATTTGTGTGTCATTGACACACTTAGACTCTTGGGATTAAAGAGACAGGTTTAATGCTGCATTCCCTTCCAAAGTCAGTTTCTAACTGATGTGACCGTTTTGTTATTTGTAGCACATAACTATGTAAAATGATTGTCATACCACGAAAATACACCCAGATCGTTCTTCGCGTGCTTTTCTTTTTTTTTTCTTTTTTTTTTTTTTTTTTGGGGGGGGGGCCTAAAAGAAGTATTTAATTACACTTTGTGGCGTTAAAAATGCACTTTGTTCCGATGATTGACTTAGCGCATCTATCCAATGTATCAATTAGGACTAGCAAGCTTATGGTATGGCCATGTGTCCGTCGTTAGTCGCTCCTCTGTCGTCTGTACGCAACAATTAGCTTGTTACCACTCTGTCGTCTGTACGCAACAATTAGCTTGTTACCACTCTGTCGTCTGTACGCAACAATTAGCTTGTTACCACTCTGTCGTCTGTACGCAACAATTAGCTTGTTACCACTCTGTCGTCTGTACGCAACAATTAGCTTGTTACCACTCTGGAGCACATGTTTTTGATCCAATTTCAATCAAACTTGGAATATAGGTTTATATCATCAATATCTCAGACGAATTCGAATAAGAGTAAATTGTATGTATATTAATGAGGTGATTTTACAGCTGATTCCCTGGGCTTGATATCAATCTGCAGGCAATATTTCTGATATCATTTTCATCAAACTTGGAATATATGCTTATGTCATCATGATCTCTGCACAATTTGGTAATGAGTGAGATATACACATATTAATAAGGTGATTTTGCATCTGGTTGCCTGAGTTTGTTACCTCTCTGAAGGCTGTATTTCTGATCCGATTGTTTAACGACTTTATATATCTTTAACAGAGTTTTAACATTTTTACTTTTATATTTTATATTGTTATCCTTCATGTTTACATTTTGTGGAAGGATTCATCTTCCTATATTGTTTGTGCGATTCTTCATTTTAACATTTTTCGAACTAGCCTTTAGTTGGCACCATATAGCCACTATAGTGTTGGGTGCCTTGAAACGCTACTACATGCAGACATACTGATCCGATTTTGATCAAACATGGAATATAAGCTTATTTCATAAAAACTTCTGAAAAGTTTGATAATGAGCGAGATCCACGCATGTTAGTTGGGTGATCTTGCATCTGATTACCTAGTCTTGTTATTACTCTTTAGTCCGTATTTCTGATCCGATATTTTGCAAACTTGGAATTAATGCTTATATAATTAAGATCTCGAATAATTTTGATAACGAGCAATATAAACTAATATTAATGATGTGATCTTGGATCTGATTTGGCTGAGATTGTTACCATTCTGGAAGCCATATTCATGATCCGGTTTTTGAACAAACTTGTCAAGTAGGCTTATATGATCAAAAACTCGCATGCGTTAGATAATTGGCGAAGATCAGACGATCTAACATCTAATTGCTATACTTGTTACATATCTAGAGACTGCATTTCTGACCAGGTGAAAAGTAGTTATGAATCTGTATACTATTTAAGCATTTATTTTTCATTAGTCTTTAAAGGAAAGCGGGGGAGTAATCCCTGATATTGACAATTGAGAATCACGGGTTTCGGGATTCACATAGTTCTTCTCATTGGAAAAATATGCAGGCAATATATATATATATATATATATATATATATATATATATATATATATATATATATATATAACACAAGATGCTAAAATTACATTAGAACTATTTTTATTGCTATTTTAAATAAAGAAAAACACTAAAACAGTCTAGCATAACCATGTCCAATAGTTTTGTTAGGGATACGACTTAGCAAATAATTCTGTTTTTCTTTTCCTTCCTAAAAATTTATTTTCCTCCAGTGCGAACATATTTCTTCGAAAATTCATACCAAAGTTAATAAATAGATCTCCAGAGAATTATTTCAAAATCTTTGCCACATTTGAAATTTTTCAAATATTTGGAAGCAAATGTTATATGGTTGATGAGATATACTTTGACAGTTGCTATTATTGCCATGTTAAAGTGCCAGAAACGTTTGTTATTCATATCTTATCAAATGGAATATGTTTTTAGGTTGGAGCAAATTATCTGGTAGCAACACTGGAACAGTGAACGCTCGTGCTTTACACTTTGCAACCCATTGAGTTTATTATGAGTGAGCTGCGTAGGGTTGCATATACCATGCTGACGCTTTCTCTAGTTTGCTTACATCTGGAATTATCAAATGTTTATCAAATGTTAATGTATCGTAGTGGTTCTAATAAACTTCACTAAATGAACAAATATTCTTCTATAAAACATTACAACTAAACATCCTTTGGATTTGAAACCAGACTTGGTTTTAAAAAGTCTTGTGACACACACACAAAGCCTGATTTCGCCTTAACAATGTAGACATAAATGGTAGATATAATGATAACTGCTGGCTCCGTAGTACGTTGTGATTGATCAAGTTCCCTATATTTAACACACAATAGTTATACGAATTAGTGATTTATAATGTTATCCACAGAAACATTAAACAATGAAAACAGAAATTGTTTTTTTTTTAAGGAATATCATTACATTTCAACACATAACACTGATACTATGGAGATGGGCTGAGAAACAGTAGTAACGTGAAAATAGTCCATGGAAAAGCGTGGAGATAATACTCTATCATCTGTATTAGCTACACTTCTATATTGAATTTATTTATGGGACTTGCAGGAGAAAAATGCACGCATGTAGTCCCCGTTTCTTTGCAAAAAGGGAATAGACCCCAAAGGCACAAACCAGACAGGAGAATTCAAATAACGTTATTTTGCTGCACAACACATCGAGATACGACATATATTTTTTTTTAAATCGCATGAATGCGAAAGTATATCAAACAGTGTTTGGAGTTTATCAGAAATCTAATTTGTGTACGTCATGCAATGACTCTATTCGATTTTAAGGTATGTATTTGGGTGGGCAATCACAGAAGGATTTGCGTAATCACTGTCTTGTGCATGATGGATGGTTATTTCTCCGCTAGTAAACGGACAGTTACTGTTTGATAATCATCCTTTGTTCTCTGGTCGATAGTTGATCACGAGGTGTAATCTGCTATATATTTTGCATATAGTGTGTAAGGTGCCAGTTCAACCGACCAATGAAAACTTTATAATTACGTGAAGTTGCACCCTCTTCTACTTAGATAATTATTATTGTATTACATTGCCATATGCTGTAAACCTTCTTGATCATAGTTTTCATGATTGCCATTCCTGTCTACCTATGCAATATCATAGTTTTCATGATTGCCATTCCTGTCTACCTATGCAATATCATAGTTTTCATGATTGCCATTCCTGTCTACCTATGCAATATCATAGTTTTCATGATTGCCATTGCTGTCTATCTATGCAATATCATAGTTTATGATTGCCATTCCTGTCTACCTATGCAATATCATAGTTTTCATGATTGCCATTCTGTCTACCTATGCAATATCATAGTTTTCATGATTGCCATTCCTGTCTACCTATGCAATATCATAGTTTTCATGATTGCCATTGCTGTCTATCTATGCAATATCATAGTTTATGATTGCCATTCCTGTCTACCTATGCAATAACATAGTTTTCATGATTGCCATTCTGTCTACCTATGCAATATCATAGTTTTCATGATTGCCATTCCTGTCTACCTATGCAATATCATAGTTTTCATGATTGCCATTCCTGTCTACCTTTGCAATATCATAGTTTTCATGATTGCCATTCCTGTCTACCTATGCAATATCGTTCACCAAAGAGATGCTGACAGTACTCCAAATTTAAGTTCAGTTTGAATTAGAAATTACACTAATAAATGTCTTAAATGGATGAAATCTTAAGACACTCTTACAGGTCTAAGTAATATAACTACCTCCTGCTTTTCTCTGCATATACATCTTTTTCAACAATACATTTTTTAATACAGTATGATATTTTATTTATTTTTATGAGCGCACTGAATGCTTGCGTATTTCGAACTTGAAACTTTGTTTGATTTTCAGAATAATTCAATTCTTTAGTGTTAAGTCAAATTGTTGTCACATTGTGCTGTATATACTGTATATATTGTACATAACAGAAGGCCTCAAGGTAGATTAGTTCTTGTAACTAATTGAGTTACCTTCTCAAAATAAAGTCATTATTATTATTATTATTATTATTATTATTATTATTATTATTATTATTATTATATACATAAATGCAACATTTTTTCTTCTTCTTCTCATTCTTTATCTCCAACGTAGTCTGAACATATGATTGTTCTTACGTCTGTGTAGTTATGTTTTGCATTAATACTTTACTTGTATACATAATATCCCTAACTGAATAGTGTGAAAAGAAATCGTTAAATGTCATCTGTCATAATTTCTATTAGTATTGACATGAAGCTGTAATATTTAAGTTTTCTGCATGAATTGGAGTGAGCTAATTGTTCCCATCTGCATAGTCGGAATAGAATGCTCATATCATTTGTCATTGCGTGCATTATTTGCCATTACATTTTTCATACAATGATTGCTCTTTTTGAATTAGTCATTTGAATTGTAATTTAAATGTGCATTAATTTTCAATACATGACCTTAGCACATTGTACGAGCTTCTCACATGTATCCCACTGCATTCAAGTAAGGCTGTATCCCAGTTACACTACATGTTGGAACATAAATAGTGTTTTCTTGTTGACGTATATTAGATGTCGTGGATGCATTCAGATGTAGAGTAATTAGGTCTAAGACAGATGTATTGCAAAAAATATTCAGAATTTGATGCCAAATGTATTCTCATTTTTTTATGACATACCGTGATACTATTCTGGGCAAAAGTACAATTTACAAACATATATATCAAATTCAATAGTTAATATATTACCAGTGTCCGTCTGTCCGCCCATGTACATATATTTTTTTTCAGAATTTGTTTTTAAGTTATATGTTAGGATCTGTTGCTCATTATTGTTTGCTGCAGGATTACGTTGCTTTGTCTTGTGTTTGGATGCCTGTTGGTTCGTGGAACACTCTTTTTCGAAAAGTAGATCAATGTGACCCATATTTCAAACGTTATTTACTTAGTTAAGTTTTGTATTTACGTTGGCTAGAGGATTATACAACTTTATGTGTATATGCCATTTTCAAACTGCAACACACTTTCACCAAAAGCAGGTTAGTGTGGCGCACATATTTTGCATCGTTTTCTTTGGGAATATTTTGTATGGTATGGTTGGAAGGTTATTTGTGACCTGGGAAATAGTTTGCATAGTATGGTTGGAAGGTTATTTGTGACCTTGGAAACGTTTTGCATAGCATGGTTGGAAGGTATTTTTGATCTACCAACACATTTCCAGTTCCTATCAATTTTGCTGGTGTTTTACATCTAAGTTGGCTACATGTATTTTTCTTGAAAACTCTCACATGCAATCGAACAATTTCAAGACATCAACATTATATATTTACCAAAGTGGGATACCTTCGAAGGAAACTAATGTTATCTAAAATTTAAGTAAAGAGATAGTGCAGTTCAAGGGATGTCATAGTGCGGTAAAATACAGCGATAAGGTCACACTTCTGTCTGCTAAGTACACAAGAGATGTCATAGTGCGGTTAAATACAGCGATGAGGCCACACTTCTGTCTGCTAAATACACAAGTTTGAGTTGATCATAAGTTTTAACACCTTGATCATCTGCCTGCATCCGGAAAGGTTTAGATTAAACAAACATAAGGGATCGTTTATGTCGCTATGTGCAAAATAGGTCAGATCATTCTTACATACACGGTGGACGGAGTAGGAATACAACCGATTTACGATACCATGGAAACGGACGTTTGAGTATAACAAAACATAGAACTGTGTAACAAGGATGAAAACTTCAAATTTATTTATGATTTTAAAAATGTGTCTGGCATTGGCTCAGACAAACCATCACCTATCAGATATTGATGTAAAACTCTGTCTAAGTAAATGAAGAGATATATGTATAAGATTGTGCATAAATGCTCAATATTCTTAAAAGATGTCTTGTAGTGCGTAAATGCTCATTATTCTTAAAGGATGTCTTGCGAGAACACGTTGGACAGAGTGCTAAGATTCTCCTATTGCAATCAGATCCAAGGAGTTCCAGGGAACTATTAAACATATTAAATAAATCAATGGTTATGTATTTATCAAGGTTTTCAGAAACACCTGATTGCCAGAGAGAGAGAGAGAGAGAGAGAGAGAGAGAGCAGTAGTGCAAACAAAGAAGGACGAAGAAGGATATTTTGATACATGCATTAGCAAACAATTCGGTTTCCCTATAATTCTAGCCCAATAGGCTTTTATTTAAAAACTAAGAAAACGCACATACGGTAAACAGAGAATAAAAAACAACAAACACATAAAACAGATGAAATATCTGCATTTTCATCAGAAAAGCGAAAACGTGCAAATGTAATTCAATAGCAAACAACAGTGCCACAGGAAAAATGAAACAAATGACAAATATGTTGTAAATAATGTATGGAAACTAAGGAATTATAATTAAACACATCCCTTTTAAGAGAACATCATTTTGTCGTGACATATTCTTCATCAAATCGGAATCAGAGATAAATAGTACACCAACTATTGTGTCTCTTGGGGCTCCAGGATCAGACTGAGTAATTGCTTTTCTTGCTATCATTAGCTGTTTGCGTTTAGTGTAAATTTATCTGATGCTGGAGTTTCTTCCCTTGCAGCAGTTGTAAACCCGAGTGATAACAAACCCGTAGTAATGACCCGTAGTAATGACCTCTTTCATCGGAATCTGTTTTTTACTATATCAAAACTGACAGAGAACGTTAAATGAGTGTACTTCAATGTATAACGTCATGCTTGATATGGTAGATTACTTATAATTTTAATTATAATCAAAATACAGCGATTTTAAGAAAGCATCATTTTTCGTGACTTATTCTAAATCAAATTGTGATCAGCGATAAATAGTATACCTATGATTGGGTCTCTTTTTAGCCGCAGTCTTACTAGATAAAAGGATAAGAATCAGTAATTGCTTTTCTTGCCATTATTTGTTGTTTGCGTTCAATGTAAATATTTCAAATGCTGGACGTTTGTTTTAGCTTGCATCAGTTGTAAAACTGAGTAATAACAAGCCCTGTAGCGACTTCTTTCATCGGATACAGCTTTTTATTTGATGGCAAACTGAAGAATAATGTTTGTAGACCATGTTTCAATGTGACATTTGCTGCTTGATTCGGTAGATTACTGCCTGTTGTAATCAAAGTTTCAATAGGAAAGCAAGGGTGGCAAACAATTTAATAGCGAACAACTTTAACACAGGGAAAATTGGTATCTTTAGAATCTAAACATTTATACAGAAAAGTCAAAAAAAGATAACAACTTTTTGCCATGCATTATTTGTTTGTGTTACATATAAATGTGTCTGACATTCAAATTCTGTTTCCGACGGTTACTAAACTATTCAATACAAATCCAAAAGTAATGACACTTCTTTCATCGGATTCTGCTTATTACTAGATGACAGACTGACAGAAAACTTTGGATGAGTATACTTCAGTGTATAACGTGCTGCTTGATTTGGTAAATTACTGACAGTTTTAATAAATTACTAACAGTTTTAATTAGAAATAATTTCAACCCTTTTAATAAAGCATCATTTTTCGTGACATCATCCGCATTAAATCGGGATCATAGATAAAATATTACACCTACGATTTTGTCTCTTGGGACACCAGGTTTACTTCAAAAAGGGACCAGAATAGATAATTGCCTTTCTTACCATTATTTGTTGTTTGCATTCACTGTAACTATGTAAAACTGAGTAATAACAAGCCCAATCCCATAATAATAACTTCTTTCATCGGATACAGCGTTTCATTGGATGGGAAACTGAAGGATAATGTTTGTAGACTAGGCTTCAGTGTGACAGTTGCTGCTTGCCATTTATTATTTGTTTGTGTTAAATGTAAATGTGACTAACATTCAAGTTCTCAGTTTCTAACGGTTACTACACCAGGCAATAGAAAGCCAAGAGTAATTTCTTACTTTATTGGAATTTGCGGTCGAAAAAATAATACACTCACTGCAAGGAGAACTTCTGTACAGTATAATATGCTGTTAGCTTTTATCGATTACTGCAGGCGTTATACTGTTGGATGCCGAAGGCCGAGTCGTTGATATAGTATATTGCAAGGATACCGGAGAGAATTTGTACAAGCTCGTTAAAAACATAAAAATGCCATAATTAATCAATAAATCAGATTGCTAATATGTAATGGATAACATTACGTGTCATTCAACAATATTATAATGGGGATCAATTATGCTTTGGATATACATGTTTAACTTAGGTAAGAAAAAACATTTTGAAAGGATTATATAAAAAATGTATCTCAAGAATCCATGCGAACGAATGTATTTCATGACGATGACGAAAAGATAAATAGTGCTTACTTCTATCTAAAGAATTTTAAGGACACAGTAAAATATATATCGTTCTTAAAAAAGCACTTAATTTGTAAACAAAATAATTTCATTTTTATGGCAAGTACTTATACCACATAGTAAACTCTCTGCACTTCTGGAAAGATTTAAAATTGATTTATGTGTGTAACTTAACCAATGCACATCTGGGAAGTCTGCAAGGATATATGCATGTGTATTTCAGAACCCCCCAAAAAGGTGAAAGAGAATTTAAGCAGCAAAACAGTTCTGAATGTCTAATGTGTGAGTAATAAATGAAGCGTCTGGCTAATTTGTACTAATAAATAATAATTGTTGCATGAAAAATCCCTCATTTATGTCTACACATTTTATTTAACCCTTTTTATATTCTTTTACAAATTCACTCTGTAAAAGTCGGTATTGTAACCAAATGCACACATCGGAGAGTTAACCAAGTTTACCCTGTAAAAGTCAGTATTGAAATGGCTACATATATATATGTATAAGCTTAGTGTATATAAAGTTTATTTTACGATACAACAAAAGATCTGCAATATATTTGTTCATATTTCGACACTATGTGAAATTATTCAATTAATTTAATGTGAAATTGAACTAAAATTATGGAGGGGGAGGGGGTAATCCCCTTTTGTAAAAAAAATCAACATATATGTTATTGGCAATGTATAATCCGAATATATAACATAGAACGAATTTATATTTTATAAAATATTTCTGGACCGACTTGAGAGCAAGAAGACGTGACTGCCGCAACACATCCATCGAGATTTTTAAGACACGATATGCTTTTAAAATATTAATTAGACTGCAGTAATTAACAAGCCACTAGTACCCCAGATAAAGTAAGAGACATGCACAGTTACTGGCTAAGGGAATTGATTGTGATTTCCGACAGTAAATACAATCAGGAAACCATTTTATGATATTGACATTAGAAATCAACAAGGTTGTAGAATTACAATTATTCCTGTGGTTGCCTGAGTGGGTTACGACTAAGTTTAAGGTTCATGAATCGGCAGCCGCTGATTGATTTACCATGTAAATACAGGAGTTATTTATGTCTCGAGGTGATTTGAAATTGCGTTCTGTTTGTAGTTGTGTATTGCCCTTATTTCCTTACTGCTCTCATTAGTAATGCCGTTAATCTAATATCCACGTGTAGTCCCGACTTTTGAATTTCCCCAGATTCTAACACTGATGCATGTTTCACAATTTGTTCTGAATGTGTGTATCTAGCAAGTTGATATGTATTGGTAAATGCAGTTGTTTTGCATTGTTAAAGACCATCTAATAGATTTAAGTAAATACTGAAAACTGAAACATTCTTCTCCATGAATCTAAAAATGTATCTCAATAAAGTATTTAGACAAATTTATAAGTATCGAGAAAATGGAGACAGGAGTTATCTTACTGGGAGGCGTATGTTACTAAACATATAGGTACAAAATTTCAATCTTACATTAAAATGTGTGCGCAGCATTGTTGGAACAGTAGATTTCGCACATCACGCATGCCCGGTATGTGTTTTTATACTTATCTATTATATATTTCATAATGAAATATTGACATGTATCAATGTGAGAAATATTGATAGCGTCACATTCGCGATAAAAGAGGCATCGTGACTGTGACCATATCAGCTCTGGAACTAACCACCTTTTCCATTAAGAAATATATATGTATTTGCATATGATATATTTCCACACTTAGGCTTCATCCTTTCATTCATTCATTCGTTCATTCATTAATTAATTTATTCATTCATTCATTCTTCTTCTTCATCATCATCTTTTTCTTCTTCTTCTTCTACTTCTTATTATTAATATCTTTCTTTATCTCCTTCAGGATCAACATATTTTAAATGCCAACACTGTACATTTATAAAAGCAATCAGGAGATGCCATAAAAAGCCTGAAAACAAACTCCGACCAACGACAACAAGTAGGATTTAAGTATTAACTTATTTAGAGTTGTTTTCCAAATGAAATGTGCACATTACCGTTGACTGAACTTAGATTATCTGTTTATATTCAATATTCAGTGTTACTCATACCTGTTTATATTCAATATTCGGTGTTACTCATACCTGTTTATACTCAATATTCAGTGTTACTCATACCTGTTTATACTCAATATTCGGTGTTACTCATACCTGTTTATACTCAATATTCAGTGTTACTCATACCTGTTTATATTCAATATTCGGTGTTACTCATACCTGTTTATACTCAATATTCGGTGTTACTCATACCTGTTTATACTCAATATTCGGTGTTACTCATACCTGTTTATACTCAATATTCAGTGTTACTCATACCTGTTTATACTCAATATTCGGTGTTACTCATACCTGTTTATACTCAATATTCGGTGTTACTCATACCTGTTTATACTCAATATTCACTGTTACTCATACCTATATATATTCAATATTCACTGTTACTCATACCTATTTATACTCAATATTCAGTGTTACTTATATCTGTTTATATTCAATATTCACTGTTACTCATACCTGTTTATACTCAATATTCAGTGTTACTCATACCTGTTTATACTCAATATTCGGTGTTACTCATACCTGTTTATACTCAATATTCGGTGTTACTCATACCTGTTTATACTCAATATTCGGTGTTACTCATACCTGTTTATACTCAATATTCGGTGTTACTCATACCTGTTTATACTCAATATTCGGTGTTACTCATACCTATTTATACTCAATATTCGGTGTTACTCATACCTGTTTATACTCAATATTCGGTGTTACTCATACCTGTTTATACTCAATATTCGGTGTTACTCATACCTGTTTATACTCAATATTCGGTGTTACTCATACCTGTTTATACTCAATATTCGGTGTTACTCATACCTGTTTATACTCAATATTCGGTGTTACTCATACCTGTTTATACTCAATATTCGGTGTTACTCATACCTGTTTATACTCAATATTCGGTGTTACTCATACCTGTTTATACTCAATATTCGGTGTTACTCATACCTGTTTATACTCAATATTCAGTGTTACTCATACCTATATATATTCAATATTCACTGTTACTCATACCTGTTTATACTCAATATTCACTGTTACTCATACCTATTTATACTCAATATTCAGTGTTACTTATATCTGTTTATATTCAATATTCACTGTTACTCATACCTGTTTATACTCAATATTCGGTGTTACTCATATCTGTTTATATTCAATATTCACTGTTACTCATACCTGTTTATACTCAATATTCAGTGTTACTCATACCTATATATATTCAATATTCACTGTTACTCATATCTGTTTATATTCAATATTCAGTGTTACTTATATCTGTTTATATTCAATATTCAGCGTTACACATACCTGTTAAACTCTAGTAAAAATCGTAAATTCGACGTTACTCATACCTGTTAAACTCTAATAGAAATGGTAAATCTTTTAATGGCAAATCTCGGGATTAAATATAACAATACAACTTTGTATTTAGCTACTCTCATCCCATTCATAACTATGTTTTAAAAAGTTGGAGAAGTCGAAGATGGGTGAGCGTTGATTGCGAAACCAAAATTAAGTGAGCATTAAAAAATTAGTTCAACCGCTGTTAGGGAACTAGAAAGCAGGTTTGCCAAAGACCAGATAATTCAATTTGAATGCAGAAATAAACAGAACAAATATCGGCAAAAACCTAAAAGATAAACTCACAATCATTAAAATCTTTAGTTTAAAGATGTCACACTTTGAAAGCTATCTAATCCGACCGCCTTGTAATGAATAATAAATTGCTACCCCCACCCTACAGTGCTCACTGTATCAATCTGGACAAGAAATTTGTTAACGAAAGAAAAACTGGTTTCATTTTTCCTATGAAAATCGTCATTAACTGGACAAAAGTCACAATTTAAAGCATTACATAAAGGACAGAATTTGAAAAAAAAGCACCTGTCCTAAATTATTGTATTTCGGAACTTCTTTTATTGATGTTGTAAGAACTTATTCGACTATTGTGTTCACCGCATTGACACAGAATGGAAAAAGAATTAAAACATAAATAAATAAAAAAATAAACCCTCTATGCAAGTCCACGTGTTCCGCCATCAAAAAGGATGTAATAAAAAGAAACTCGGCTGTTTTAAATATTTGACGAGTCAGGTGGAACCATTTAGTTATGTAACTTGTTAAGACACAATGATTCCTGTTCTCTCTTGAGATATTTCTTTATATTACTAAAACAACTAGATATCCTTTATCTCTTGTTTGGGCCTCACCTAAAACCATTGACTCTACATTCCACATATCGTGCGTACTGAGTAAAAATGTATGCAATCGTAATGAATTTTAAAGACTGTAAGAAATATTACGAGGAGAGAAATAAGAAGACGTTTTTCTCCAGTACATTTTATTAATTCAAATCGAAAGGAGTCTTGGGAGATTTTGATGAACTCATCTGCTCCACAATAACCGCTGTGTATTTTCAAGTATGGTTCATCATGAGTGTAACTACATGTAATTACTCGCCATAAATCTTTATTCATAATCATGCACCTAATACCAAACGAACCTGCTTTATGCATATCTAATATTTCGTTTTGTCATATTAGGGGCAAACTTTTTTGAAGCATGAACGTGGCGAATATTTTTTATTGATTCAAACATGCCCATACAGTATTTTCTTGAAAAGTTATTTCTGTTTTTTTAATTATATATATATATATATATATATATATATATATATATATATATATATATATATATATATATATATATATATATATATATATTGGAAACTTTTTTGCACTGTGATATACATTCTTTTTTTCTACGTATATTTACTCAACATGCCTGTGAATTCAAAATTTTTGAATTTTTGTTTTCTAAACAAAAATACCCTTTTAACTTTATCGACCAAGGATATGATATCTTCCAAATTCGTCAGCCTTCCCATGGGTTTATCATTGTGATAAAACTCGTCAGCCTTCCCATGGGTTTATCATTGTGATAAAACTCGTCAGCCTTCCCATGGGTTTATCATTGTGATAAAACTCGTCAGCCTTCCCATGGGTTTATCATTGTGATAAAATATTGACGATCTGCTGTACTGAGTGACAAAATATTTTCATCAATGTCCGCCGGAGATGGTCGTCTATAAAGCCGACACCAATTTGTCTGACATTTGACATTAGCCTATCCATTCGGGCCCTCGTTGCCGTCATTCCAGGAAAATGGCTTTTACACTCATTAGCAAAAGGACAATCTACGTCCGCACGGATTGCCATTCGGTCTTTATAGAATCACGCATTTAGATTCGACCAAATCTAACTTTTTCTTGTAGTGAAGGCATGGACTGTTTGATACCCACAACGGTTGTCTAAGAAGGTGCATATGATTAATCACTCTTAAGTTGTTGACTCTGATGGAACAAGGACTGATTATCTCCTATTGCAAAGCTCTCCAGTGGCAATGCCTCCTGTTTATATTGTTCATGAGATCCTGAGCAATGCATCGGCATGACTGACATGCATTAGTTTTTTGCAGAAAAAAGCTTTCTGTCTTGCAGCTACGCCATTTGGGTGCCAAAGTATATCCATCCATATATAAAATGGCTTGTTCATGATTATGTTTGTTTGCATGTACTTCAGTTGCGAAAAGAGAACACATTATCGGAATAACAGTACAAGAAATATAAAATGAGTAAAACCCAAAGAGCGAGACCATGTGGATGATATTGTAAGCTATTCAATATCATGCCAAAGAATTGCTCTAGCCAATCTGTTTCGGCATTTGTACAGTTCCGTATTGATATTGTAAAGTATTCAATAACACGCCCTAAGACATTGATTTTCCCAATCTGTTTTGGCATTTGTACACTTCCATGTGGATGTTGCAAGCTATTCAATATCATGCATTTGTACACTTTGCAATGAATAGCTTTTACCTGGCTTTAAATGTTCTTCAAATGCTAAATTAACATTGGAAATGTATCCTTGAGGCACTGTGTCACAGCTCTCCATCAAAAAACCTTTACATTAAACATATGTTATACTGTGAATGCTGCCATCCTCACAACATGTAAAAAAGTACATAAACTCTTCAAAACTTCCTCAGTATCACTTGAGTGTATTACCCAATGCATCAATGGATTTTTATCCGTCACCCAATTGGTTCAGCTATAAGACGGCAATTTTTTTTTTAGGAAAACTAATACTTGTGGGCATTTATACGTTAGAAAGCAGAAGTGCACAAATGAGAGCGTAAATTATGTCATTGTTGAAACTTTACAGAAAGAGTTCAATGGGTGGTAAACATGAACACTCTTAAAGTTTTAAAAATTGCCAGACACGTATCTTGTAATGATTATTAACGTTTCTCTAAAATGTTAGACAATTATTTTCTCTTTATTAAACAGCAGGCTCGCTGATGATGTACTAAAATAATATTAGAACAAATAAGAAATCACAGTGCATCCAACATGGGCGGCACGTTCAAATATTAAACGAAGGTAATGATCGTTTATTTGAAATTGAAATAAATATTAGAGTGATATTATTGCTTTACTACTAGGAAAGCCGATCCATTTTGTTGATGCTCTGGACAACTCTTTGGGCCAAAATCTTTTACATCTATAAATTCTGTCATCATCGATATTACTTACGCTGCCAGCAAAGTGCAGAAAAATTGGTTAATTATATACAATCCAGCCATAGGCACGTACGCTGTCTCCACAAAATGCATATTGATAACTATTTAACTCGGTTGATCAACATGGTTAGTGAGTGGGACGAATTACTATGATAAAACTATAAATGACATAAATAAAGACCTCAGATTCTCTCCTAAAGTATTAAATACTTCTATGCATGCATTTTACCATTCAGTCAACAAAATATATAGGCAATGGACACAGTCGAAACGGCACATTGATGTTTTTCTCGATTATAAAGGTAATTTTAAAAAAAAAATAATAACAAAGGGGGAAGAAAATGAACACTCTACATGACACTATGTTTAGTCAAACATTGTTGATTGTTTGTAATTAATATAGTATTTGACAAATGTTTAACTGAAAAATATCCCTTTGCCTAGAATGGGGTACATTTATTATGAAAATATCAATGTTAAAATTGCATGAAGCCTATGTCAATTGAATTGACATAGAAGTGAAGCAAATAAGACGCATAAAGGGACATTTGTTGTAATTAAAATATGCCTTGCTCAGTTTGTAGGTAGTTTTGACCAGTTTAATCAATATTGCAAGCGAGAAATCTATTTTCTGGGACAGGCTTTGCTGTACCATGTACAGCATAATTCCAGGATCTGGGCCGTCAAGAACGCGTTTGTATCAGTTGCAAAAATTTCGTCTTGCTTTGTTCGTCCTTTGCTCATTTCAGGTGTAATATAATCAAGAATTCATAGGATCTATTCGTATTAGGTATGGTCTGGCCGAAAAGGAAAGCTGCTTATGGTCTCTATCTCCTAGATAAGTAGATGTATTATTATTCTGTGTATTCTTTTGACTTAACACTCGTCTTTAATCAAAAACCTACATTCAAAATTCAAACATGAAATGGTTACTACGAGGAAATGTTTTGCAAGCTTGAATTCCATTTTAGATGAAATCTAGTCATATTTTTTATTTTTATCTTTTATGTTGCAAACATATTTTATTTAGCATGCAGTATATTGTGTTTAGTTTGTATAATCTTGACAAAAATGTATAAAATCGTGTGTCTCTTTCTAAGATATTATAGTAAACAGTCATTTAGAAATGTGTAATTTAAAACTCGATATGATTCAACGGTCAAAGTAATAACAGCTTTTGTTATCATGGCCACTCAAGTGCAGGCATATTACCATCCAAACTCATCAACCATCTGTCACATAATCTGTGTTCTCTACATGAAATACAGTCCAAGGAAATAGCGGGAATTTCTATAAAGCTGTCAATAGCGTATAAAGATGGGGTGTAAAAGGAAGCATTACTAAAAAAAAATTATTATATATTAACCTCTCTATATACTTATTATTGGTTGTGGTTTGTTTTGCAGGTCACATGATTAAACCTTATGAACAGAATAATGTTAATTGTTCCAATCTTGAATCTTGTCCAATCTGTAGAGAGATAAGGGACTTGTCTTGACCCAGGATAGTCTCAGACCTTGTTGTGAATAAGATATCAAGAGGCTGAATTAAAATTAAATTATCAACACCAACGAGGCTGTCAAATCAGTGTTGGAAGCAAAATATATGGTGTCAAATGAGTGTTGGAAGCAAAATATATGGTGTCATGACAGAGGAAATTTTTTTCATTTTAATGAGTCTAGGTTCCGGACTTTCACTAAACTCAAGTGATTGAAACCTGCATGTGACATTTCAGTCGTAACTGATTGCCAAAACATTTAGTCTACCTTATAACCCAGTGTTACCCATGACAATAAAATAAATGGCATGCAACAACAATACATTTTTAAAATAAAACTTGCACTTTGTTGATATAGGTATTATATCTTATATTCATACTTCAAGTAAATTGTCAACGAAAATCCACTCTAGAAATAGCTCAGTGATAGATTTGCCACTAGAATATATGCATGAAATTTATTTTGGTGTAAAGTCTTTGTTCACAAGGTTATACTATTGTGACAAAACATGATTACCAGAAAGAAGGAAGATCAAACGAAAGTTCGGTATTGTCGTATAAAACATTTTATCAAAGATTTCAGCCTCTTATTTTATTTATTTTTTCGTTTTCTTTCTCTCTCTCTCTCTCTCTCTCTCTCTCTCTCTCTCTCTCTCTCTCTCTCTCTGTTTAGTCGTTGTGAAACAGAGAATTTGATGTTTATATCATAGTGAATGCTTTATTTCTTTCTTCACATTCTGCGATTGTTACACGTCGAGTGCATCGATCTTTCATCGCTCTAAAGGTCTCAAAAGACAACATCCGAACAATAGTCATATATATATATATATATATATATATATATATATATATATATATATATATATATATATATATACATTTTTGCAAAGGCGTCAAGCGTCCCTAAGGTCCGCTCTTCATGAATCAGTGACTAGTAACAGCATTAACCGAATAGCATACCAATTCAGTTCTAATTTAATTCTTCCAATGATCTTGCTTTTTGGACAAGGTATAGTGCAGCCGTCAAAAAGCGATAAGTCGTCACCAGTAAGGAAGTAGCACCTCGACTCAAACATGGACGTGGAGCCATGATTCAGGATGACAGAACTGCAAGAACACACACGTTTAGACTAGTTGCCATGTTAATTATTGTGTGTGTGTGTGTGTGTGTGTGAAAGAGACAGACAGACAGAGTGTGTGTGTTTGAACTCTTTTCTTTTACAACAGTTATTCTAACTCCCTTGCATTGTAAAGGCTGTTTTGGATCAAGTAGTGTAGTATGTATTCAAATATAAAAAAACATATATTAAGATCCCTTTAGCTTGGGTATTTGCAACAGTTTGCAAAATTGCTAATGAATTTGATTTCTGTTCTTAATTATTTGGATGAATCAACGTTTACTGATATCAAGACTTTCGTGTCCTTATTTAAGAATTCGTATTAGGGCCAAATAGTCTATCATTTCCCAACCATATGGATATACACTTCTGTTTAGTGGAAGCTGAAAATAGAATAAACTAGCATAACTTATACGCAATCACGATCCGAATTGCTGACATACCTTTCCATCGTAAGATAATTAAAACAATTTAATGAGAGCATGCATGAGTAAGTAGCATCAAGAATGTGTAAAATCTGTATTGGCCTTTTCATCATTTTACACCCTGAATAAATTCTAAATTATAATTATAAACTATTATACTAAATTCAAAATTTTCATTTGACGCATCGAAATAAATGTCTGTGGTTTATGTGATACGATAAATTTGTGAAATGCAAGCAAGAATAAAAAGGATTTTTAACTTTTCATTAGTAGAGTAATAGGATATAAATACGAATTTCATCTTTGCTTTGAACTAGAGGACTATTACACTGCAAATTATAAACTTTATTCCGTCTCCTATAATAATGTCCATTGCCTCATGTTGAACATATACATCTAACTTAAAAATATACAGCCTATATACAATAATTTAAAATACACAGCCTATATACAATAATTTAAAATATACAGCCTATATACAATAATTTAAAATACACAGCCTATATACAATAATTTAAAATATACAGCCTATATACAATAATTTAAAATACACAGCCTATATACAATAATTTAAAATACACAGCCTATATATAATAATTTAAAATATACAGCCTATATACAATAATTTAAAATCCATTTAAAATCCATTTGTTTTAGAATTCTTATAATTAAAAAAATATTTTATAAAATCTGATAATTGTAAAGAACATATATGTCAGATTTCAGGGAAAAAAAACATCGCTTTTAAGCATTTACACGTCCGAATCCTAGCAACGCTTTAAACCATCTACACGTCCGAATCCTAGCAACGCTTTTAAGCATTTACACATCCGAGTCCTAGCAACGCTTTTAAGCATTTACACGTCCGAATCCTAGCAACGCTTTTAAGCATTTACACGTCCGAATTCTAGCAACGCTTTTAAGCATTTACACATCCGAATCCTAGCAACTCTTTTAAGCATTTAAACGTCCGAATCCTAGCAACGCTTTTAAGCATTTACGCATTCGAATCCTAGCAACTCTTTTAAGCATTTACACGTCCGAATCCTAGTAACACGTCTGAATACTATAACCTATGTGAACTTATTACGGCAACTACATCATACAGCAAAGGAAATGTATGTTACCATTTTCATCTGTACATATGTAACAAAAGAGTGTCAGGTAAACAGCGTGGAACTTTTCATGATAAGATTAGCTCGCAACCGTCAACTGTTACAATAATGGAAAACATGAGTGAGGATAGCAAAAAACACAACTTATCATGGCTTGAACGATATATTTTGTTGATATATGCCAGCACTTGTGTAAGTTGATGCCTAATAAAAATGTGTTCCAACTGAAACTCGACATTTCTAGTTATGGAATATATTTTGAGTATTGACTTTAAGTTGAATGGAAGAAAATCTGTAAAGGCAAATTTAGGTGGAATTAATGTAGAAAATAGTATACGTTATTTGTTCCTATTGTTTGGAGAGAATCTACGAGTGAGAGAGGTATGATTTTAATTATTAACTTTGTTATCAAATTATATGTGTTTATTTATTCATTTGTTTACTTCAATGTCCACTGATTTCTTTTTTTATTTCTGATTGTTACTGACTGATATTATAACGCATAACTGACTGATAGTATAACACATAACTTACTGATATTATAACACATAACTAACTGATATTATAACGCATAACTGACTGATAGTATAACATAACTTACTGATAGTATAACACATAACTGACTGATAGTATAACGCATAACTGACTGATAGTATAGCACATAACTAACTGATAGTATAACACATAACTAACTGATATTATAACACATAACTGACTGATAGTATAACACATAACTTACTGATATTATAACACATAACTTACTGATATTATAACACATAATTGACTGATATTATAACACATAACTTACTGATATTATAACACATAACTAACTGATATTATAACACATAACTGACTGATATTATAACACATAACTAACTGATATTATAACACATAACTGACTGATAGTATAACACATAACTTACTGATATTATAACACATAACTTACTGATAGTATAACACATAACTGACTGATATTATAACACCTAACTTACTGATAGTATAACACATAACTGACTGATATTATAACACCTAACTTACTGATAGTATAACACATAACTGACTGATATTATTACACATAACTGACTGATATTATAACACATAACTGACTGATATTATAACACATAACTGACTGATATTATAACACATAATTGACTGATATTATAACACATAACTGACTGATATTATAACACATAACTGACTGATAGTATAGCACATAACTGACTGATATTATTACACATAACTGACTGATATTATAATACATAACTAACTGATATTATAACACATAACTGACTGATAGTATAACACATAACTAACTGATATTATTACACATAACTGACTGATAGTATAACACATAACTGACTGATATTATTACACATAACTGACTGATATTATAACACATAACTGACTGATATTATAATACATAACTTACTGATAGTATAACACATAACTGACTGATATTATAACACATAACTGACTGATATTATAATATATAACTAACTGATATTATAACACATAACTGACCGATAGTATAATACATAACTAACTGATATTATAACACATAACTGACTGATAGTATAACACATAACTAACTGATATTATAACACATAACTGACTGATAGTATAACACATAACTGACTGATATTATTACACATAACTGACTGATATTATAACACATAACTAACTGATATTATAACACATAACTGACTGATATTATAACACATAACTGACTGATAGTATAACGCATAACTGACTGATAGTATAGCACATAACTAACTGATAGTATAACACATAACTAACTGATATTATAACACATAACTGACTGATAGTATAACACATAACTTACTGATATTATAACACATAACTTACTGATAGTATAACGCATAACTGACTGATAGTATAACACATAACTAACTGATAGTATAACACATAACTTACTGATATTATAACACATAAATGACTGATAGTATAACACATAACTAACTGATAGTATAACACATAACTGACTGATAGTATAACGCATTACTGACTGATAGTATAACGCATAACTGACTGATAGTATAACGCATAACTGACTGATATTATAGCACATAACTAACTGATAGTATAACGCATAACTGACTGATATTATAGCACATAACTTACTGATATTATAACACATAACTAACTGATAGTATAACACATAACTAACTGATATTATTACACATAACTGACTGATAGTATAACACATAACTGACTGATATTATTACACATAACTGACTGATATTATAACACATAACTGACTGATATTATAATACATAACTTACTGATAGTATAACACATAACTGACTGATATTATAACACATAACTGACTGATAGTATAATACATAACTAACTGATATTATAACACATAACTGACTGATAGTATAACACATAACTAACTGATATTATTACACATAACTGACTGATAGTATAACACATAACTGACTGATATTATTACACATAACTGACTGATAGTATAATACATAACTAACTGATATTATAACACATAACTAACTGATATTATTACACATAACTGACTGATAGTATAACACATAACTGACTGATAGTATAACACATAACTAACTGATATTATTACACATAACTGACTGATAGTATAATACATAACTAACTGATATTATAACACATAACTAACTGATATTATTACACATAACTGACTGATAGTATAACACATAACTAACTGATAGTATAACACATAACTTACTGATATTATAACACATAAATGACTGATAGTATAACACATAACTAACTGATAGTATAACACATAACTGACTGATATTATAAGACATAAATGACTGATAGTATAACACATAACTGACTGATATTATAACGCATAACTGACTGATAGTATAACGCATAACTGACTGATAGTATAACGCATAACTGACTGATATTATAGCACATAACTAACTGATAGTATAACGCATAACTGACTGATATTATAGCACATAACTTACTGATATTATAACACATAAATGACTGATAGTATAACACATAACTAACTGATAGTATAACACATAACTGACTGATATTATAACACATAAATGACTGATAGTATAACACATAACTGACTGATATTATAACACATAAATGACTGATAGTATAACACATAACTTACTGATATTATAACACATAACTGACTGATAGTATAGCACATAACTAACTGATAGTATAACACATAACTTACTGATATTATAACACATAAATGACTGATAGTATAACACATAAATGACTGATATTATAACACATAACTGACTGATAGTATAACGCATAACTGACTGATAGTATAGCACATAACTAACTGATAGTATAACACATAACTTACTGATATTATAACACATAACTGACTGATAGTATAACACATAACTTACTGATATTATAACACATAACTTACTGATATTATAACACATAACTGACTGATAGTATAACACATAACTGACTGATAGTATAACACATAATTGACTGATATTATAATACATAACTGACTGATATTATAATACATAACTGACTGATATTATAACACATAACTTACTGATATTATAACACATTACTTACTGATATTATAACACATAACTGACTGATATTATAACACATAACTGACTGATATTATAATACATAACTGACTGATATTATAACACATAACTGACTGATAGTATAACACATAACTGACTGATATTATTACACATAACTGACTGATATTATAACACATAACTGACTGATATTATAACACATAACTGACTGATATTATTACACATAACTGACTGATATTATAACACATAACTGACTGATATTATAACACATAACTGACTGATATTATAACACATAACTGACTGATAGTATAACACATAACTGACTGATATTATTACACATAACTGACTGATATTATTACACATAACTGACTGATATTATAACACATAACTGACTGATATTATAACACATAACTGACTGATATTATTACACATAACTGACGATATTATAACACCTAACTTACTGATAGTATAACACATAACTGACTGATAGTATAACACATAACTGACTGATAGTATAACACATAACTGACTGATAGTATAACACATAACTGACTGATATTATTACACATAACTGACTGATATTATAACACATAACTGACTGATATTATTACACATAACTGACTGATATTATGACACATAACTGACTGATAGTATAACACATAACTAACTGATAGTATAACACATAACTGACTGATATTATTACACATAACTGACGATATTATAACACCTAACTTACTGATAGTATAACACATAACTGACTGATAGTATAACACATAACTGACTGATATTATTACACATAACTGACTGATAGTATAACACATAACTGACTGATAGTATAACACATAACTGACTGATATTATTACACATAACTGACGATATTATAACACCTAACTTACTGATAGTATAACACATAACTGACTGATAGTATAACACATAACTGACTGATATTATAACACATAACTGACTGATAGTATGAAACATAACTTACTGATAGTAGAACACATAACTGACTGATATTATAACACATAATTGACGTATTATAGCACATAACTTACTGATAGTAGAACACATAACTGACTGATATTATAACACATAATTGACGTATTATAACACATAACTTACTGATAGTAGAACACATAACTGACTGATATTATAACACATAATTGACGTGTTATAACACATAACTTACTGATAGTAGAACACATAACTGACTGATATTATAACACATAATTGACGTATTATAACACATAACTTACTGATAGTAGAACACATAACTGACTGATATTATAACACATAATTGACGTATTATAACACATAACTTACTGATAGTATAACACATAACTTACTGATATTATAACACATAACTTACTGATATTATAACACATAATTGACTGATATTATAACGCATAATTGACTGATATTATAACACATAATTGACGTATTATAACACATAACTTACTGATATTATAACACATAACTTACTGATATTATAACGCATAATTGACTGATATTATAACACATAATTGACGTATTATAACACATAACTTACTGATATTATAACGCATAACTGACTGATATTTTAAAGTATAGCCGACTGATATTACAACGCATAACTAACTGATATAACGCATAACGGACTGATATTATACCGCATAACTGACTGATATTATACCGCATAACGGACTGATATTATACCGCATAACTGACTGATATTACAACGCATAACTAACTGATATAACGCATAACGGACTGATATTACAACGCATAACTAACTGATATAACGCATAACGGACTGATATTATACCGCATAACTGACTGATATTATAACGCATAACGGACTGATATAATGCATAACGGACTGATATAACGCATAACGGACTGATATTATACCGCATAACTGACTGATATAATGCATAACGGACTGATATTATAACGCATAACCGACTGATCTAACGGATAACTTACTGATATTATAACGCATAACTGACTGATGTTATAACGCATAACTGACTGATATAACGCATAACCGACTGATCTAATGGATAACGGACTGATATTATAACGCATGAAGATTTGTCTGCCCCTTCCCCTATGCTTCTTACAATTTAAAAGTACTATCAGGACACACTTATCTCCGCGCTTTTCAGAGAAAAAAGAGGGGTTCGAGATTCTGACAGTCCGCGCATGCGTGCGTGTGTTCCTTCGTGATGTTGTGCAACTCCAATTGTACTCCGACTTCAGTCTGTGAAAGGGATATATGATTGTGGCTGGTGTGTGAATGGGATATATGATTATGGTTGGTCTGTGAATGGGATATATGATTGTCGTTGGTCTGTGAATGGTATATATGATTGTGGTTGGTCTGTGAATGGGATATATGATTGTCGTTGGTCTGTGAATGGGATATATCATTGTCGTTGGTCTGTGAATGGGATATATGATTGTCGTTGGTCTGTGAATGGGATATATGTATGTCGTTGGTCTGTGAATGGAATATATGATTGTGGTTGGTCTGTGAATGGGATATATGATTGTGGTTGCTCTGTGAATGGGATATGTGATTGTGGTTGGTCTGTGAATGGGATATATGATTGTCGTTGGTCTGTGAATGGGATATATCATTGTCGTTGGTCTGTGAATGGGATATATGATTGTCGTTGGTCTGTGAATGGGATATATGTATGTCGTTGGTCTGTGAATGGAATATATGATTGTGGTTGGTCTTTGAATGGGATATGTGATTGTGGTTGGTCTTTGAATAGGATATATGATTGTGGTTGGTCTTTGAATGGGATATATAATTGTGGTTGGTCTGTGAATGGGATATATGATTGTTGTTGGTCTGTTAATGATTGTTGTTGGTCTGTTAATGGGCATAACGCTCTTATTATTTTAATGCAACACTAGATCTCGCTTGCCGGGGGAAGGGCATGAAAAGACGAATTAAAATATGCAGCTCACATTGTCCAATGGTCTATTCTTACCCCCAGAGACATGACCCTAAGAGCACAGATTTTGAGGTGGGTATGGCAAAGCGGGGAAGCGCGTGAATACTGTTTCACAAAGAAGCTACTTTCTAAATATTGTTTTAGACTGTTGTAATCAAACATCCATTACAAAATAGCACGTCTCAGCTGTCCAGATTACTCGCGATTGTTAAGAATATACTTATACAAGAAATCTTGATGACAAAAAAACAACCTCTGCTGCATTCACTGAACGAGAAAACAATAAGTATCCCATTTCCAGCAAGTATGTCGCGAAATAACATTGATAGATATGTCTCGGGTTGATATGAAATTATGGACTGTTTCTTGTTGTCTAGTGTCCTTATGTCTCGGGTTGATACGATAGTCTGGACTATTTCTCGTTCTCTAGTGTCCTTATATCTTGGGTTCATACGAAATTATGGTCTGTTTCTAGTTCTATAACAGCCTTATGTTTCGGGGGGTTGATACGAAAGTTTGGACTGTTTCCTGTTGTCTAGTGTCCTTATATAACGGGTTGATATGAAATTATGGACTGTTTATAGTTGTCTAGTGTCCTTATGTTTCGGGTTGATATGAAATTATGGACTGTGTCTAGTTGTCTAGTGTCCTTATGTCTCGGGTTGTTACGAAATTCTGGACTGTTTCTAGTTGTCTAGTGTCCTTATGTCGTGGGTTGATATGAAATTCTAGACTGTTTTCTAGTTGTCTAGTGCCCTTATGTCTTGGGTTGATACGAAATTCTGGATTGTTTCTAGCTATATAGCATCCTTATGTTTCGGGTTGATACGAAATTATGGACTGTTTTTAGTTGTCTAGTGTCCTTATGTCTCCGGCTGATACGAAATGTTGGACTGTTTATTGTTGTCTATTGTCCTTATGTCTCCGATTCATACGAACTTATGGACTGTTTCCAGTTGTCTAGTGTCCTTATGTCTCAGGTTGATATTAAATTCTGGACTGTTTCTAGTTGTCTAGTGTCCTTATGTCTCGGGTTATTTTGACAGTTTATTGTCCCTATTTCTTTACTGCAATCAAAGGTATTCTCATAGATCCATTCCTGATTTTTTTTTTATCTTAGCCCGATATTAGTGCTGGTATCACTAGATCAGTAACAATTTATAATTTATATCGGATAATTACACATATATTGTATGTTTTACATGTTCAGGTTTTCCACTTATATTTTGGTTAAAACAAATAATAAACTAAGACATTTGGTATAGATCCTCAATATTGCAGCATATTGTTGGCATAGATCCTCAGTGTTGCATCATATTTTTGTCATAGATCCTCAGTGTTGCAGCATACTTTTAGTATAGATTCTCAATGTTGCAGCATACATTTGGCATAGATCCTCAATGTTGCAGCATACATGTGGCATAGATCCTCAATGTTGCAGCTTTCTTTCATGTATAAAACATCTCAGACCGTGTCAACTCAGTAGAGATTAAAATAGGACACGCATAAGACACGCATAAGTTGCTCCTCGTATATTGATTAGTGTTTTGAAAACTGAAATAAGAATGTATGAATTAATCCTGTCTGGAAAGATATATCATCAATTTCCTTTTTCCTTGGGATTACAATGAATTAACAATGAGAATAATGAAAAATATTTTATGCTGTTGCCTTGTAAATAAAACTGCATCGTTTGTTTTAAAGTCTGTGTGATTTGGCTGCTTTCCTGATGACAATTATTCTGAAAAAAACTCAGTCATGTTTTGCCATAGTTAGAACTTTCAGTTCAGAGAAGGTATCGTCCAACGGCCAGTTGTCGCGGGCCTCCTTTAATCGTGCGCCATGACGTCATCAGCGGTGTCACCAGCGTTCTGAAAGAGTGACCGGATTGATATAAACAGTAAAATCAGAAAAAATGAGATTTAAACAGGTAATTTCATGTAATTTAAAAAATCACAATGAAAATCTATGTTTTCATTAATGGCGTATTTGTGTCAGACATTTTGGGCTTGAATTTTCTATTATATGCTAAAGATAGCGCCGCCGATCACATGGTGCCTTTGTTTACATATCTTGAACAGGATAACCCACTTTGGTAATTTCTACAACTGGATAGCCAATGTAAATATTTGGTTTTAATCATGTGGAGTTCTTATACAACGTAAGAAAAATGTTACACTCGAAATGTATATTCACTACGGACTTTTTCGTTTCAGTATTATTTCATAATAAACATATATTTTACATCAAAAGACATTGAATCTATTATAATAAAATGTGTATCCATTCACCAGTGTCTATTTTTAAATTTCTCTCTCCCTCTGTCTCTCTGTATGTCTGTCTGTCTTTCTCTGTCTATTGAATCATATATCTATATGGTAAAGAACAAGCAAGCAGTAATGTAAGTGCATAAACTGCATATAGAAATACCGGAAAAAAATATTCATTTGTAAATTTAATTTTTTTTTTAATTTCAAAAACACGGAGACGCTATAAACTAATAATATCCATTCCTTGGTCTAACCGGCACGGTCGGGTCATATGCCACGTGACTTTTTAGTGAGTGTCCCGAACCATGGATGTAACTTCCGGAAATAGGTAAACATACACAAACTCGGAAAAACGGTAATTATGAACTAATGTACATGAATGCCAAAAACAATTTCACGCTGATTAAATGAAGTAGATATAGTTGAACACTTTTTATGGTTTATTTGAATAGATTATCATAATATTATAACGAAAGCGCTAAAATTCACGTTAAGTAAACGAAAGGTGGTTACTCGAGGCTATTATAGAAGGAAAGATTATACGGAAAGCATAGGTAGTGGGTTTTCAATTGATAATTTAGAGCCGTAACACGACCTCTCAACATAGATTGGCGACCACTAAACGCCTCTTCATTTCCATAGGAGCACACCTTTCCGCAATTTCTATCAATCTTGCATAGCATCTTCTTTTGTCATTATCTGTAACCAATTGGAAGGCTACAGTAGCAGCTTAGGTATGTGTGAATAGCTATATAACATTGCATACTGTAGGTGTGTGAAGTAGTCCTACAACTGGATGAATACATAGGATATATGAAGTAACTAAAAGACTCACAAGGTACTGTATTACTTTTCCTCAGATTTTGGGTTAAATTCCTACGTCTGTCAAATTTTCAAAATTTGTATACCTTACATTTTCATTTTAAATAAGCGTAGGCTTGGACAAGAGAAATGTCTGAAATGATCTGAATCCTAATTCAGTCTTGTCAATCAAATTATTTCATATAAATCCGATCTTACCATTCACTAGGCATTATCTCACGTTTAATGATATACTTTAGAAGGGTTAATTTAACATTTATTAAGGAAAAATATTATTTTCTGCCGCAGAACAATCGATTATTTTCTTATATGAGTTAGTTTTGATGCAGATTTTGACAGATTGCTGTACACTAAAAAATTTATAAAGAATAACAACTTAAGAATCCATAAGCAACGCCACAATTTTTAGTATTATGTACCTTTAATCTGAACTGAGCATCTGTCCAGCATATTTAAAGGTGGAAAAATAAAACGAATGAAAAACAATTAAGTTGTTACGGGTATGATTAAAATCAGAAACTAATTCATAGATGGCGCTCTTTTATTCTTTATGTCTTCACTCTTGTTAGTGTACGTAACAATGAAATTCAAACCCGGCTTGTGACGTATAAGCTTCAATATAACTCTTCATAAGGACCTTAGTATTTCAAAGTTTATTCAAGTCTTTTTTCCACTTTTTTGATTTTATAAAAGTAACTGATCTATGAGTGTAGCCTGAATTCATATGTTTTGGAATATGGAGCTGCTTTTGGTTAATACGTCACACCTGATGCATGTATAGGTAAACTTATTAGAAGAATAATATACACAGACAAAATTCACATTCTATAGATAAGATAGAAGTTTTGGCTCATATGTACATATATTTGGTCATGTATGGTAATAGAAGATAGAATTACATGTAAACTATTGTAATTTCCAGACTGTCTCTTTAATTAGTTTATTGATCTAAACACCTTTTAGTTTTCTTTTGCGCTAAGACAAATATCTGAAAACCATTTGCATGTCCACTACAATTATAATATATCAACCTTTCAACTATTTTGTCTTCTTATCTATTCTTTCCGTTTGTAGGGTGAAGTAGTATAATACCAAGTGTTATACATGTACAAATACTCAATTACAAGATAGACAAAGCAAGGGAACGTATTATTACAGTTAGTTAGCACTAAAAAGTGCATGAGATGATATGTAAGTCCTTGACACACATGGAATGATCTGATTGAAAACACTTGCTTTAAATAACCAGGTTTTTATATTAACTATCTTCAACAATACTGACTTGGGAGAGAAACAGAAATGACATTTGTGTCGTATATTAGTGAGAGAAATTCATGTTATTTCTAAATAATAAAATGAATTTAACCTGGCAGATTTATATTAACTATATTAAATATATGTTTTTAGTAATACAAAAAATAATGTGCGAGATCGATGTTTCCATGGATATAGCAGATATCAATAGAGTTTATGGACTAGCATATGTGTAATATACATTGCTTAGCAACAGATACACCACTTATCAGATACACACTTTGTCAGATACACTCCTTATCAGATACACACTTTGTCAGATACACACTTTGTCAGATACACCTTGTATCAGATACACACTTTGTCAGAAACTTCTGGTTGGATACACCCCTTGTCATACACACCCCTTGTCAGATATACCCCTTGTACACCTCTTGTCAGATACACACTTTGTCAGATACACCTCTTGTCAGATACACACTTTGTCAGATACACCTCTTGTCAGATACACACTTTGTCAGATACACCCCTTATCAAATACACACTTTGTCAGATACACCTCTTATCAGATACACACTTTGTCAGATACACCCCTTATCAGATACACCCCTTGTCATACACACCCCTTATCAGATACAACCCTTGTACGCCTCTTGTCAGATACACACTTTGTCAGATACACCCCTTATCAGAAACTTCTGGTTGGATACACCCCTTGTCATACACACCCCTTATCAAATACACCCCTTGTAGACCTCTTGTCAGATACACACTTTGTCAGATACACCTCTTGTCAAAATTATAATTATACTTTGATAATCATATATGCTTCGATAACTCATCAATTTTGATAACTCATCAAAAACTCAAATATCTAAGTGAAATTTGTTTTGCAAATAAAGCTAAGGAGATCAGTAATTATTAAAGTTCTTGCCATTAACTGCGATATGTTATGGGCCACGCCATCGTTACGACAATTTTATCTAATATTAATTTACCGTAAGGTCCTAAGAAATAAAAAAATAGATATTCTTAAATAAAACAAAGTGCAACTAGAAGTCCTTTAACTTGAAATTGCATTTGGTTTTTAATAGTCCTGTAACACCTATGAAGCGCGTTATATCGTTCCTGGTGTGGCTAGGAATAGAAGATAAAATGAAAACATTGCACCTGGTTCGTGTAGATTCTGCTGTCTCCGTGGTACGTTATAAGTGGACATGTTCAGTCAAGGTATTTGACACACACTAATCTTCTGAATGTATGTTTCATAATGTATGACTCATTCTACATTGTTATCCACATAAACATTTAACGACTAAAGCCGAATTGGGGGCCTTTAGAAGTCTATCATAGTAATTAAAGTTATATATTGTCAACCCTTAATTGGAATCTATATAGATAGGTTGACCTGACATAAAGACCGGGAAAAACGCGTGGAAATACTGTTTTCCTTTGGATTTGTATTAACGTCACTTCTAGATTGTATTTTTTCTCGGTCAGGGAATACCAGGAGCACATTGCACGCATTTATTTCCTATTTATATACAATTGGGAATAGAAATAAAAAGCACATGGTCAAATTAGAAACGCATGAAGGAATGTTCAAATCACATGATTCAGTTTCAAACATACAATATAGGACCAGCTTTGAAGATAAACGTTTAGAAAATTATTAGTATGATTGGAAAACTACGTAAAGAGAGCATTGTTGACACCTTAATGTCATTTAGGGCTGTGATATATGATTACTGCAATAATTCTGTAGGTTTTTTGTATGAAAGTGATGTATATGTTTCTTTGCAATAATTGAACCTTTTGTACCCAAAGACACATATGCATCGTATACATGGCTTGTCACATATAGAACCGACACGATTGCGTATTCAAATTATTACTGCTGACCTAATGTTTTAGTCAATTGCAAGATCAAATGAATCATTGCTCGTATAGAAAAGTCCTTTCTACTTTAATTAACAAGGTGTATGAATGCTAATTACTGTTGTATATTTTACCTACTGAGATTTTGTCTCAACAACTCTCTCATGTGCCAACACTTATAATGAAATATATTGAACGCTTGCAGAATTAAGCAACACCAGGCATCATTTTAAATTTGAAAATCAAAATTACATCTACATCTACCTGATAAGTTTTATACAAACCCATATCTCGATATGTAGTATAATAAATGAACTCTCCTGGGTTTACGTATGATATCACCCAAAGCCAAGTTTCATTGATGTTTTTAAAATGTTTTCTACAAGAAAGCTGAAGGCCTCACGTTTTGGGTACTTTCGTAACTTTTCTCCAAAAGAACTTTTTAACACAAGTCATGCTTTCTTTATACTTTTTATAGCTGGATATATATATATATATATATATATATATATATATATATATATATATATATATATATATATATATATATATACATAGAGAGAGAGAGAGGTAACAGCTGTACATTGATAACCATAACTTCTTCTTTATTTGGAGGAGGGGGGGGGGGTAGGGTGAGGTTACTACATCATGGATAACTGTGAATTCGATTCAGTGACATAGCGTTTAGGAATAACCCCGCTGGTATGCTGATAGAAACAAAACCTGCTATTGTTTCTGGTGTACTTAAATCTCGCACACAGCAGATCAGATATTAAAGCCGATATTTTACTGTAGACTACTGGGGCCACTAATATGGGTAAATTTGCTACATTTTTTCAATGGGTAAAATTGTAATATTGCAAAAGAAAAATTTGATCACAAGAGTGTTGCGTTCAGCTGTAAGATATGTAATGCAAATACTGATATTTGATCTCAAAATACTGTAGAGTTGATGCGCATAAATAATACGCAATGACACTATGGACAAATAATGCCAATTTACTAACAACAACCCTGATATAAATATAACTCTCTCTTTGACCTCTCCTTTTCCCATCTCTTTTGGTCAGTTTGTTCTTCTGAGTCGCCTACAGCTACTTTTCTTCCTAACCGTCACTGCCAATGAAACGGATGCAAGACAACAACATCATGTCAATACCTTCACTTACAATGATACACGTGCAAGACAATAGCATTATGTCAATACTTTCACTGACAATGAAACATATGCAAGACAATAACATTATGTAAATACATTTATTGACAATGAAACACACGCAAAACAACATTATGTCAATACCTTCACTGACAATGAAACAAAAGGAAGACAACAACATTATGTTCATGGAAGCGTGATAAAATCAGAAAAAATCAACAACATTTTAGATGGGAAATTTAGCTCAAACAATAAAACAGTAAAATATAACGATGCAGTCAAACTTCTGTCTGGCAAAAACACAAGATTTAAATGGAAAGAGCGTAAATATTGAAATATATATCGTATATTTGTATACAAACTATTTCAACCAAACACTCAGCAGTCATAGCTACAGTTTGTACTGCACAATGGGCTCAACCTAAGCTACAGAGAGGGTAGATGGAGTAGGTATTAAACAGAAACTGGAAAACAACAATATAATAGACATGGATTTTAGTACCGAAACCTTGCGAACTGTGCAAAATGATTGTAAATAAACAGCTTTTATTACTGTGCAAAATGATTGTAAATAATCAGCTTTTATTACTAGGATAAATCTTTAAAATGTCTGTCTAGTATAGGGAAGAGCAACGAACGACTTTTCAGATACACAATTAAAACTGTCTAATTAAAAAAAGAAATCAGTATCGAATACCGCCTGTAAATGCTAAAGTATTTATTACGAAATAGATCCCTGATTCATTGGTCCAAACTGTTAGCTTCTTTCCCCAGCAAGCATATTAATGCCGTAGGCACCTTACTCACATATTGTCCATACCTGAGGTGTGCTAGGATAATCTGCTATAGGGCACATGGGACTAATTAAACTCCTGCAGTAAACCCATGGGAATGCACTCAAATTGAAAATTCAGTAACTTTCATTTTCTAAAAGGTCAGGACCAAACCTATCGCTCACAGTATAAAACCGTCCTTGTTGTATATTTCCGTGAGAAAACTGCGGCATTTTGTAAAACTGCATGTGATTGATACATGTATCACCGATGTTGCACCTAAGAATAAACCGCTACTTTCTTTACTGGAGTTCCTAACCAAATATAAACCAACTGACAGTGCATCAGCAAACATTTTTTCAATCTCTTTTCGGTTAATGATCGGATCAGCTCTTTAAAGATGCTTTTACTTAATGTTTACTTCTCGTTATCAACCAAATGCAGCCTGTCAGACCCCGTATATTCTATACTTTATATTCACCCACTTCTAGACTGGTTCTAAATTTTGTTATATAATTAGTACCGTGAGTCATATAGACAGCTCTGATACAGATATATCACAGGTTGTTTCCTCTCCTATCTTTTTCTTCTGGGGTAGTCCTTGAGTATATAGCTCGACAAGACTTACCTGTCTGTTGGACATTCTGCAGTAATCCTTGAGAAGATCTTAAGCTCGACAACACTTGCCTGTCTGTTGGACCTTCTGTGGTACTCCTTGAGTAGATCTATAGCTAGACAAGACTTACCTGTCTGTTGGACCTTCTGTGGTACTCCTTAAGTAGATCTATAGCTAGACAAGACTTGCCTGTCTGTTGGACCTTCTGTGGTACTCCTTGAGTAGATCTATAGCTCGGCAAGACTTGCCTGTCTGTTGGACCTTCTGTGGTACTCCTTGAGTAGATCTATAGCTCGGCAAGACTTGCCTGTCTGTTGGACCTTCTGTGGTACTCCTTGAGTAGATCTATAGCTCGGCAAGACTTGCCTGTCTGTTGGACCTTCTGTGGTAATCCTTTAGTAGATCTATAGCTGTTTGATCTTTTATTAGCATAGATACTAAAGCATCGTCGGTTTTATTAAGTACAAGTAGGTCGCTCTGGAAAAAAATATGTTATCATTTAAATCCAAATCAAGCTGACCTATAGGCAACATTGCTTTTGGGGGCACTTCGTTTTACATAACCCAATAATATCTCCAGACGTATGATCGGCAGAAAATACTATTTAATTTATCTATAATTTCCATGTGTAATTGCTCAGCTTAAATAATTGCCTGCTAAGGGTTTGTGCAAAAGTTACTCGCAATACCATACGATAGTTTAGAAGCTTTTTCTGCAAATTCTTTGCATAATTATTCAGTTAACTGGTTAGGCAGCAAAATACAAATGAATATAAGATATCTATGGTTTCTGTCAAGTGCATTGAGATGCATTAATAATGCGTCGCGTTATATCTAGCAAATGTCGAAACATAGCTCGGGATATGAAACATTAAGATCGCTTCTTCAAAAACAATTATTGAAATAGACGAGCTGCCAGGTTTCGATCTAAGTTTTGGAAAACGCCGGATAGAGTTCGAGAGAGAAAATAACGGGAGTGAAAACCAACATTACAGAAAAGCTATATTAAGATACAAATGCTGTTAGGCAAATAACAACGCTTCCATATGAGTTTGCCTTCAGGGCACTAATAAAACGCACACATAATATACACAGATATAAGTTCCACAACACAAATTGAGCCTCTCGGGACCTTAGTGTGAGTAAGGACCACAATAAGTCAACGTTTTTTACCATTATGAGCAGTTTTTGTTAAAGATCAATTTGTCTGATGAGCTGTAAAACGGAAAAATAACAAGCCCATAGTAATGACTTCTTTCATCGGATTCTGCTGTTTACTACATGGGATACGCAAAGGGAACGTTTGTAGATTAAAATATGTAACTAACTACCTGATTTGGTAAATTACTGTCCGTTTTATTTACAGTTTTAATATAAAAGCCCAGATATACAATCTTAATCTAATAGCAAAGACCACTGACACAGGAAAAATGTGTCTCTTGGGGTCCCGTCTTTTCTAAAGAAAATACTCTTATCACGAAACGTTGATTATCATTAGTATTTGTTTGCGTTAAAGATAAACGTGTCTGATGTTCAAGTCCTCAGTTTCCAACGGTTGTAAAAACTGAGCAAATCAAGTCAGTATCAATGACTTCTTTCACCGGATTCTGCGATCAACACAATAATACAATCGGAGAGAACTTTTGTAGAATGGATTTGAAGTTATAATTTTTGATTTGATAGATTAACCGCCAGTTATAAAGACTTAATGTATAATCAATGATATCATACTTCCTTAAAGATACCAGGAATACTTCTTACAAGCTCATTCGAGGCATATTAATCGCATTCTCGGTCCTAAAGCATTTTGTCAATTCCTGACGTAGGACTCTCACTGTGAGAGGTGAAATAATTTACCAGCTGTCTTCAGGCCATAATAAAATATATCAATGTAGGACATTCTTTCTTGATAAATATTGCTAAACACAGCCTAAATTAAACCCTTTCCTTATTTCCTCTTTTGTTTCCTGTGTGACGGTCTGAAAAAGTGTTTGGCAAAACTTTGAATTTATTTTGTATTATGTGTGTATGCCAATTTTCAAAAATGTATCTGGGTTAACTGTGCTGTTCAAGGCGCAAAGACACATATTTCATAAACTTTTAATGTCGTAGCACCCATCTATATTCTGTGGATACAGCGGGAACCATGAATTGTACCTGTCATAGCACCCATCTATATTCTGTGGATACAGCGGGAACCATGAATTGTACCTGATAAGTAGTAAATACTGTAACACACACAAGGGTTCCTCTACCGAGCGAATCTAACACCTGCATGAGGTCGGGCTGGAAGTCACTTGTTTTCCCCTATTTCCAATGACTTCCCGACAACATTCGTTGTCAACTGGAAGTTCTCGTAATGCGCCCAGACTATGATAGCTACAATTGTTCTCTAGTCAATCAATAAATGACCACAATATCACAACTACTACTTGACATTTGCATGGCTTTTCTTCACATTTGCATGGCTTTTCCTTGTTAGCATTGCCGTGGCATGAAGCATACATAACACAATTCAAACACCCAATGCAGGGAAATACTAAAACTCCATCAACAGAATCTTGTCTCTACTTATTTTTAGGTACAGATAGGATAAGCTCTAAATATAATTCTTTACTAACATTGAACTTTTCATTATTAACCAATGATGGACCACCAAACCCGTATATTCTCTATTGCATCTGAACCCATTTCTAGACTGGTTCACAGTTGTTCTTACGAAACCAGTTCATGTCACTGCCAAGTCTCTTAACAACTCTAAGTATGACGTCTGTTCTTAGAAATTGGCTAATTACTCGGGCTTGGAAATATTTTCCCAACACCGACTTCCCATAATCAAACAACTAATCACCAAAATCTAACGAACCTATAAATGGAGACGTAAATACAAATGGAACATACCCAAATTTATTACAATATTTTTAGCATTTTGCATCTTTTAGCTTTCCATGCTTATTCGCATCCCCACCCCCACCCCTCCTCGTCATTCATAATCAATACTTTCCTTTCAATCCCGTGTCGCGCATTCATGTACAGTTATGTTGTAAATAATGCTATTTTTTATTCTGCTCTGGTCTTACACACGTTAAATCTTTATATTTCCAGGCCCATCTTTTCTTCTTTCTTCATAGGTATTTCCCCTAACATCGATATATTATCTACGTACAGTTTTGATATTGATACATTATCTACGTACAGTTTTGATATTGATACATTATCTACGTGCAGTTTTGATATTGATACATTATGTACGTACAGTTTTGATATTAATACATTATCTACGTACAGTTTTGATATTGATACACTATCTACGTAGAGTTTTGATATTGATACATTATCTATGTACAGTTTTGGTATTGATACATTATCTACGTACAGTTTTGATATTGATATATTATCTACGTACAGTTTTGATATTGATACATTATCTACGTACAGTTTTGATATTGATAGCTGTTTCTTTCACAGTAACGTATACCTACCTTGAACCGTTGCATTCCTGGTTGTTTCCCGTGACATCCATATATACCTACCTTCAGCAGAGATGTTTATAGTTGTTTATCCAAGTAGCAATGTTGAGCTATCTATAGCCTTGACATTGGATAGTAGAAGTATATCATTTCAAATGTTCTCTTCATACAATCTTATTGATTCCTATGTGGATGTATATTTGTTTACATATGTATCTTCGACAGAAATTTGTTTAATATAGTCTGAAGCAGTCACTATTTTGTCTATAATAATATCTTTCACTAACCTGAAGAAAACTCAAGAGTTGACAAATGTGTTTCTCGAAATTGCTTTATTAAGAGCTGCAGAGAGACACTCGGAGTTAAATTTGTTTTTAAAATTGAATACAATTGTATGCTCTAGAAATGATTTAAATTCATATGATGTTTTCTTAGTCCATATATATTCTTTCTTTACTTTCTTCCTATCTTCTTCAACATTTGATACGTTTGTCTTTTAAGTTTTCTTTTTCTTTGATACATTCTGCTAAATTTGATTTGGTGTTGTATTCTTATTCACTAACACATTCCTGAAAAATCTCATCTAATCTTGGGTTCAGTTCACATTTAGGTACACTTGATCATTTACCTTTTTGCTCATTTTTTAGGGAAGAAAATAGTTAAATTTGATTTAGTGCAATTCATTATAACGTATTAACACTTTCCTGCAGAATTCCATAGAATCTTGTGTTAAGGCACCTATAAAAAAAAGTTCCTAGAAACAAATCCTTTAAATATATTATTAGACCAAATCAGTAAGGCTAGAATTTCTATGGAAAGTACTTATTTATGTAAATAAATATACACGTAACAAACAGTAAACATCGCTGTAAAGGATCAAGTCGTCTAAACATCGCTGCAAACGCTCTAGACATGTAAGCATCGCTGTAAAGGCTCTAGACATTAAAACATCCCTGTAACGGCTCTAGCTATGTAAATATCGCTGTAAAGGCTCTAGCCATTTAAACATCGCTGTAAAGGCTCTAGCTATGTAAATATCGCTGTAAAAGCTCTAGCCATGTAAATATCGCTGTTAAGGCTCTAGCCATTTAAACATCGCTGTAAAGGCTCTAGCCATTTAACCATCGCTGTAAAGGCTCTAGCCATTTAACCATCGCTGTTAAGGCTCTAGCCATTTAAACATCGCTGTAAAGGCTCTAGCCATGTAAATATCGCTGTAAAAGCTCTAGCCATTTAAATATCGCTGTTAAGGCTCTAGCCATTTAAACATCGCTGTAAAGGCTCTAGCCATTTAAATATCGCTGTTAAGGCTCTAGCCATTTAAACATCGCTGTAAAGGCTCTAGTCGTGTAACCATCGCTGTAAAGGCTCTAGCCATTTAAACATCGCTGTAAAGGCTCTAGCCATGTAAATATCGCTGTAAAAGCTCTGGACATGTAAACAACGCTGTTAAGGCTCTAGCTATGTAAATATCGCTGTAAAGGCTCTAGCCATGTAAATATCGCTGTTAAGGCTCTAGCCATTTAACCATCGCTGTTAAGGCTCTAGCCATTTAAACATCGCTGTAAAGGCTCTAGCCATTTAACCATCGCTGTAAAGGCTCTGGACATGTAAATATCGCTGTAAAGGCTCTAGCCATTTAACCATCGCTGTTAAGGCTCTAGCCATTTAAACATCGCTGTAAAGGCTCTAGCCATTTAACCATCGCTGTAAAGGCTCTAGTCGTGTTAACATCGCTGTAAAGGCTCTAGCCATGTAAACATCGCTGTAAAGGCTCTAGCCATGTAAACATCGCTGTAAAGGCTCTAGCCATGTAAACATCGCTGTAAAGGCTCTAGCTATGTAAAGATCGCTGTAAAGGCTCTAGACATTTAAACATCGCTGTAAAGGCTCTAGCTATGTAAAGATCGCTGTAAAGGCTCTAGACATGACTGTAAAGGCTCTAGTCATCGCTTTAAATGCTCTAAACATCGCTGTAAATGGTCTATACGTCGCTGTAAAGGCTCTAGACATTTAAACATCGCTGTAAAGGCTCTAAACATGACTGTAAAGGCTCTAGTCATCGCTTTAAATGCTCTAAACATCGCTGTAAATGGTCTATACGTCGCTGTAAAGGCTCTAGATATTAAAACATCGCTGTAAAGGTTCTAGACATGTAAACATCGCTGTAAAGGTTCTAGACATTAAAACATCGCTGTAAAGGCTCTAGTCATGTAAACATCGCTGTAAAGGTTCTAGACATTAAAACATCGCTGTAAAGGCTCTAGTCATGTAAACATCGCTGTAAAGGCTCTAGACAATAAAACATCGCTGTAAAGGCTCTAGACATGTAAAGATCACTGTAAAGGCTCTAGACATGTAAACATCGCTGTAAAGGCTCTAGACATGTAAAGATCACTGCAAAGGCTCTAGACAATAAAACATCGCTGTAAAGGCTCTAGTCATGTAAAGATCACTGTAAAGGCTCTAGACATGTAAACATCGCTGTAAAGGCTCTAGACATGTAAACATCGCTGTAAAGGCTCTAGTCATGTAAACATCGCTGTAAAGGCTCTAGACAATAAAACATCGCTGTAAAGGCTCTAGTCATGTAAAGATCACTGTAAAGGCTCTAGACATGTAAACATCGCTGTAAAGGCTCTAGACATGTAAAGATCGCTGTAAAGGCTGTAAACATCGCTGTAAAGGCTCTAAACATGACTGTAAATGCTCTAGTCATCGCTGTAAAGGCTCTAAACATGACTGTAAATGCTCTAGTCATCGCTGTAAAGGCTCTAAACATGACTGTAAATGCTCTAGTCATCGCTGTAAAGGCTCTAAACGTCGCTGTAAAGGCTCTATACATCGCTGTATGGGATCTAGTCGTCTAAACATCGCTGTAAAGGCTCTGGGTATGTAAACATCGGTGTAAAGGCTCTAGACATGTAAAAGTCGCTATAAAGGCTGTAGACATTAAAACATCGTTGTAAAGGCTCTAGCTATGTAAACATTGACGTAAAGGCTCTAGACATTGCTGTAAAGGCTCTAAACATAGGTGTAAAGGCATTAGACATTGCTGTAAAGGCTCTAGTCATTTAAACATCGCTGGAAAGGCTCTAGTCATCGCTGTAAAGGTTCTAGACATTGCTGTAAAGGCTCTAGTCATCTAATCATGGCTTTAAAGGCTCTAAACATCCTGTAAAGGTTCTAGTCATCGCTGTAAAGGCTCTAGTCTTCTAAACATCGTTGTAAAGGTTCTAGACATTTAAACATCGCTGCAAAGGCTCTGAACATCACTGTAAAGGCTCTAGGCATGGCATCGCTTTAAAGGCAGTCAACATCGCTATAAATGCTCTAGTCATCGCTGTAAAGGCTCTAGTCATCTAAACATCGCTGTAAAGACTCTAGAGATGTAAACATCGCTGTAAAGGCTGTAGACATTAAAACATCGCTCTAAAGGCTCTAGCTATGAAAACATCGCTGTAAAGGCTCTAGGCATCGCTGTAAAGGCTCTAGTCATTTGAACATCGCTGTATAGGATCTAGTCATCTAAACATCGCTGTAAAGGCTCTAGACATGTAAACATCGCTGTAAAGGCTCTAGACATGTAAACATCGCTGTAAAGGCTCTAGACATGTAAACATCGCTGAAAAGGCTCTAGTCATCGCTGTAAAGGCTCTAGTCATCGCTGTAAAGGCTCTAGTCATCGCTGTAAAGGCTCTAGTCATCGCTGTAAAGGCTCTAGTCATCGCTGTAAAGGCTCTAGTCATCGCTGTAAAGGCTCTAGACATCGCTGTAAAGGCTCTAGTCATTTGAACATCGCTGTATAGGATCTAGTCATCTAAACATCGCTGTAAAGGCTCTAGACATGTAAACATCGCTGAAAAGGCTCTAGACATGTAAAGATCACTATAAAGGCTCTACACATTTAAACATCGCTGTAAAGGCTCTAAACATGACTGTAAAGGCTCTAGTCATCGCTTTAAAGGCTCTAAACATCACTATAAAGGCTCTACACATTTAAACATCGCTGTAAAGGCTCTAAACATGACTGTAAAGGCTCTAGTCATCGCTTTAAAGGCTCTAGTCATCGCTTTAAAGGCTCTAAACATCGCTGTAAAGGCTCTATACGTCGCTGTAAAGGCTCTATACGTCGCTGTAAAGGCTCTATACGTCGCTGTAAAGGCTCTAGATATTAAAACATCGCTGTAAAGGCTCTAGATATTAAAACATCGCTGTAAAGGCTCTAGACAATAAAACATCGCTGTAAAGGCTCTATACGTCGCTGTAAAGGATCTAGTCAACAAAAAATCGCTGTAAAGGCTCTTGCTATGTAAACATCGCGGTAAAGGCTCTAGACATGTAAAAATCGCTGTAAAGGCTGTAGACATTAAAACATCGCTGTAAAGGCTCTAGCTATGTAACGATCGATATAAAGGCTCTAGACATCGCTGTAAAGGCTCTAATCATTTAAACATCGATGGAATGGCTCTAGACATGTAAACATCACTGTAAAGGCTCTAGACATCACTGTAAAGGTTCTAGTCATCGCTGTAAAGGCTCTAGCCATAGCTCTGAGAGCTCTAGTTATGTAAACATCGCTGTAAGGTTCTAGACATTTAAACATCGCTGTAAAGGCTCTAGCCATAGCTCTGAGAGCTCTAGTTATGTAAACATCGCTGTAAGGTTCTAGACATTTAAACATCGCTGTAAATGCTCTAGACATGTAAACATCACTGTAAAGGCTCTAGACATCACTGTAAAGGCTCTAGACATCACTGTAAAGGCTCTAGACATCACTGTAAAGGTTCTAGTCATCGCTGTAAAGGCTCTAGTCATCTAATCATGGCTTTAAAGGCTCTAGTCATCGCTGTAAAGGTTCTAGTCATCGCTGTAAAGGCTCTAGTCATCTTACCGTCGTTGTAAAGGTTCTAGACATTTAAACATCGCTGTAAAGGCTCTAGCCATAGCTCTGAGAGCTCTAGTTATGTAAACATCGCTGTAAGGTTCTAGACATTTAAACATCGCTGTAAAGGCTCTAGACATGTAAACATCACTGTAAAGGCTCTAGACATCACTGTAAAGGCTCTAGACATCACTGTAAAGGCTCCAGACATCACTGTAAAGGTTCTACTCATCGCTGTAAAGGCTCTAGTCATCTAATCATGGCTTTAAAGGCTCTAGTCATCGCTGTAAAGGTTCTAGTCATCGCTGTAAAGGCTCTAGTCATCTTACCGTCGTTGTAAAGGTTCTAGACATTTAAACATCGCTACAAAGGCTCTAAACATTACTGTAAAGGCTCTAGACATCGATTTAAAGGCTCTAAACATCGTTGTAAATGGTCTAGTCATCGCTGTAAAGGCTATTCACATCGCTGTAACGGTTCTAGACATCGATGTAAAGGATCTAGTCATCTAAACATCGCTGTAAAGGCTCTAGAGATGTAAACATCGCGGTAAAGGCTGTAGACATTAAAACATCGCTGTGAAGGCTCTAGCTATGTAAACATCGACGTAAAGGCTCTAGACATGTAAACATCGCTGTAAAGGCTCTAGCTATGTAAACATCACTGTAAAGGCTCTAGCTATGTAAACATCGCTGTAAAGGCTATTCCCATCGTTGTAAAGGTTCTAGACATCGATGTAAAGGATCTAGTCATCTAAACATCGCTGTAAAGGCTCTAGAGATGTAAACATTGCTGTAAAGGCTGTAGACATTAAAACATCGCTGTAAAGGCTCTAGACATCGCTGTAAAATCTCTAAACATCGCTGTAAAGGATCTAGTCATCGCTGTAAAGGCTCTAGAGATTCAAACATCGCTTTAAAGGCTCTAGCCATAGCTCTGAGAGCTCTAGTTATGTAAACATCGCTGTAAGGTTCTAGACATTTAAACATCGCTGTAAAGGCTCTAGACATGTAAACATCACTGTAAAGGCTCTAGACATCGCTGTAAAGGTTCTGGTTATGCAAACATCGCTGTAAGGCTCTAGACATCGCTGTAAATGCTCTAGTCATCTAAACATCGCTGTAAAGTCTCTAGACATGTAAACATCACTGTAAAGGCTCTAGACATGTAAACATCGCTGTAAAGGCTCTAGCTTTGTAAACATCACTGTAAAGGCTCTAGACATGTAAACATCGCTGTAAAAGCTCTTAGACATCGCTGTAAAGGCTCTAGACATCGCTGTAAAGGCTCTAGACATCGCTGTAAAGGCTCTAGACATGTAAACATCGCTGTAAAGGCTCTAGACATCGCTGTAAAGGCTCTAGACATGTAAACATCGCTGTAAAGGCTCTAGACATCGCTGTAAAGGCTCTAGACATGTAAACATCGCTGTAAAGGCTCTAGACATCGCTGTAAAGGCTCTAGACATCACTGTAAAGGCTCTAGACATGTAAACATCGCTGTAAAGGCTCTTAGACATCGCTGTAAAGGCTCTAGACATGTAAACATCGCTGTAAAGGCTCTTAGACATCGCTGTAAAGGCTCTAGACATCACTGTAAAGGCTCTAGACATGTAAACATCGCTGTAAAGGCTCTAGACATCGCTGTAAAGGCTCTAGACATCGCTGTAAAGGCTCCAGACATCGTTGTAAAGGCTCTAGACATGTAAACATCGCTGTAAATGCTCTAATCGTCTAAACATCGCTGCCTGGAGAAAGAACTATCTTCGGAAAGGCTAAAGGCGTGTATATATGATGTCAAGGGAAATAACTTGCAATATCCTGGCTGAAGAGGGAATAGCTGTCAAATATCAGTGCTGAAGGTAGATATATGGTTGTCAAGGGAAACAACTAACAATGTCAAGGCTCAATGTATGTATGTTAAGGAAACGGCTTTCAAGTAAGGGGAAAATAACGCACTGGAAATATAACGAGCTAACCGGTGCGAAAAACAAATTAGCGTTACCTACATCATTAATTTACGTGAATACGTGTCGGTCGCCATTTTTATATTGTGTGTCACGTGTACTACATTTGCATAGCCTTAACTTAGACCCATACCAAATTTTGCAAGCACATAAAATTTACTGTATTTCATGGTGAGTATGATGGACAAGGTTCTCACCTCTAGCTCATATTCCAAGTATGAAGGACAAGATAGATAGTTCTCACCTCTAGCTTATATTCCAAGTATGAAGGACAAGATAGATAGTTATCACCTCTAGCTTATATTCCAAGTATGAAGGACAAGATAGATAGTTCTCACCTGTAGCTTATATTCCAAGTATGAAGGACAAGATAGATAGTTCTCACCTCTAGCTTATATTCCAAGTATGAAGGACAAGATAGATAGTTCTCACCTCTAGCTTATATTCCAAGTATGAAGGACAGGATAGATAGTTCTCACCTCTAGCTTATATTCCAAGTATGAAGGACAGGATAGATAGTTCTCACCTCTAGCTTATATTCCAAGTATGAAGGACAAGATAGATAGTTCTCACCTCTAGCTTATATTCCAAGTATGAAGGACAAGATATATAGTTCTCACCTCTAGCTTATATTCCAAGTATGAAGGACAAGATAGATAGTTCTCACCTCTAGCTTATATTCCAAGTATGAAGGACAAGATAGATAGTTCTCACCTCTAGCTTATATTCCAAGTATGAAGGACAAGATAGATAGTTCTCACCTCTAGCTTTTATTCAAAGTATCCTAAATAAAACTGTATCATGTTTCTAGCAAGCAATGACGCGAAACAGTTAAATCTAAGTAGTGTAGAGAATAAAATATAATCGCCATATGTGTGTTAGATAATTCTTGTAAACATAGGAGGCATGCAGGAGAAAGTATTTTCAAGAAAATCTCTTTTTCTGCTCTCAGTCGTCATAAAATTGCATTAAAAGCAATTATTTTTGAGATTTCGCACTTTAATGTCCTGAATTTTTTACTTCTTTCTTCGTGTCGATAAAATAATCTTCTATCCAAGATAAAACATTTATATTTCCAGATAAGATTAGAATTTGTATAAAACAAAAAAGATTGAGCTTTGCGCATCAACTGCGCCCTTTAATAACAGCAATATAGGTAGGTGATGTAACTGTAATTTTGTCTCCCTCAGTAGAAAGCAAAGCACAGGTAAATATGCATTGTTGAGTTATGCGGATAAGTGGCAACTCCATATGTTTGACAGATCAGGTAAGACAGAAAGATAAATATGGCATCACTCTAAATTCTGAAGAAAAAAACTGCTTTTATAATTTTCGGATTAGAAAATACAGTTGTGCCTGCATGCGAATGGATTTCATTTACAAGAAGGTATTTAAATTCTAAGACATAGCATTTGTATTCACAGAAGAAGAAAAAATCATTAAAGACATTTATATGAAAACGGTTAGAACTATATATATACTTCGAGGTTGTCATCGGTTTCTCGGTTCGAATAGAAAAGGAAAATGAAAAAAGCCATCATTTTTATCTCACCAGTCTTGCATAAGGTTCTCTTAAAGCATTTTAAATATGTTAAGTTGTAAAAAAACATGGTTCTCTTAAAGCATTTTAAATATGTTAAGTTGTAAAAAAAAATTTTTGTGACTTTCAAAAATCTTAAATATGTTAGTTAATGAAAATATATGTTCTCGTGTCGCTATACGATGATAGAGTTGAAAAGTATTTTGTTCAATGAGACTAGAAGCGTACCATCAACAGACAAGCAAGTCTATCAATATTAATAAAATGTGCATATGCCTCATTTGCCAATGAGCAACACTAGAAAATTATAATCAATTGACACTAGCGAAAAATAAGCCTTTATTTTACATACCTAATTAATCTGATATGGGTCATCTAACGTTTAATACGGATGTTCAATGCGTAATACAAAAATCGCACGCCCAGATTTGAATTATTTGGGGGGCTTTACTGACATCCACGCGTCGATATTCTTAAAGCAAGCTGTTATACAAATCCTAATTTGTTTTGAATTCCATTCACACTGTATGGATAAAATATTCGCAAAACGTTAAAAAGGGTATATGTAATAATACAAGACTGTATTTGCATTTTGTTCAGAGACAGTAGAAAGAACTCGCTTGATATGGATCATGAATGAGTCTCGACCTGACGGCCTCAACGTATCACCACACAATATCAAACTCGTTCTTTCTGCCTACTCGCAACAAAACACTCATATTGTCTTGTATATAGGACATCCCTAATGCAAGTCGAAGCACTATATGTGACTCTATTTTACTCGCCGTCAAATATTATAGTTAATTTAATCAGTCGTGTTTAGTGAATACTTTCTGTTAAACCAAATAACACGGTGTCGTCTTCAAAAGAATAGAAAATATTTTTGCAAGCAAGCTATCTTTTGAAGCATGAAGATCTGGTTAAAAGTCCATTTTCCCACTCTTAAGGGTAAGTATCGTTGTAAACAAAACTGAGTACCTTCATTAGCTTGAACAGATTTCGAGAATATGCATCTACAAAACTGAGTGCCTTCATTAGCATGAACAGATTTCGAGAATATGTATCTACATCAAAGGAACCGCAAGCACACATTTCTATAAGTATTAGCGTAACAAAAAAGGTTTAAAATGTTGTAGCTGCGCAGAATTACTTTCTTTGCCGTTTCATATGGAGTGCATCTTAAAACAAATAGCCAAGCAACAAGTAGGTAAATGAAAAATGTGATGGGCGTATGATGTCTTCTGCAAATTTTTGCCAGCAGTGTGTACAAACATGCAGAATAATACATTTAATCTGACGTAATCCTAACCTGAACAAGACAGGATTTGGAATATCGATTGATTGATGAGTTTTACAGAGCATATAAATGCATGGAAAGAAAACAATACAATACTAGTTCTTTTTTCAGTTATATTCTTTGAGATGAAAGTAAATGTATTTTTTTATCTTTGTTTAAGTTTCTTTTCTTGTTTCTTCCAAAGATTATATAAGCTGTATTTTACAATCTAATATCAGACCGATTATGTATTTGTTACTGTTTCAAAACAGTCTGAAATTAAACAATTTATGTAGTAAAAAAGTAAAATAGCTTGCCTTCCATATAAACACATGTAAAACATAAAAAGAGAAAAAAATAAGTAATTGGCGATTGACACCTTAAATACGCAACAGATAAAATTATTTACAATTTAGGTAACATTTAGAGACATAGATGAGACTGAATATTGGTGACTTATACCTTGAGATTTTAAAGACACATCATAAGAGACGCAATATTGGTGACCCCATACCTTGAGTTTTTGAAGACATAACATAACGGACTGAATGTTGGTGACCCCATACCTTGAGATTTTAAAGACGCAACATAAGAGACTGAATATTGGTGACCCAATACCTTGAGATTTTAAAGAAACATCATAAGAAACGCAATATTGGTGACCCCATACCTTGAGTTTTTAAAGACATAACATAACGGACTGAATATTGGTGACCCTATACCCTGAGATTTTAAAAAGAGAACATAATATACTCTATATTGGTGACCCTCTACCGTGAGATTTTGAAGACACAACATAATTTTTAAATATGAATTAGACTTATGTAATAAACAAACCATTAGCGCCTTCAGAGTACTGCACATGGACTTATTCAGGGAACTGATTGTGATGCGTAGGTTTCTGTCGAATTGTTGGGAAAGTAAAAGTGAACAACGACCGTATTACCATCACATTATCATCAATCCTGAGGGTAAATACAACCCGGAGACCATTCTGTGATAATTAAAACGCAAATCAACAAGGTTTCTAAATTCAAATTATTAGTGTGAGTGTTTACGATTAAGGTTTAAGGTCCATGAATCGACAGTTGCTGATTGATTTACCATGAACAATGCTGATTGATTTACCATGAACACTGCTGATTGATTTACCAGGAACACTGCTGATTGATTTACCATGAACAATGCTGATTGATTTACCATGAACACTGCTGATTGATTTACATGAACAATGCTGATTGATTTACCATGAACACTGCTGATTGATTTACCATGAACAATGCTGATTGATTTACCATGAACACTGCTGATTGATTTACCATGAACAATGCTGATTGATTTACCATGAACAATACTGATTGATTTACCATGAACAATGCTGATTGATTTACCATGAACAATGCTGATTGATTTACCATGAACAATGCTGATTGATTTACCATGAACAATGCTGATTGATTTACCATGAACACTGCTGATTGATTTACCATGAACACTGCTGATTGATTTACCATGAACAATGCTGATTGATTTACCATGAACAATGCTGATTGATTTACCATGAACAATCAGTAGTTATATATGTCTCGGGGACATTTGAAATTGCGTTCTGCTTATAGTTGTGTATTGCGACTTAGTTATGTATTGCTTACAGTGGAATTGTATATATTAGTATCGGTGCTTAGTCCTGACTCATCAATTTCCCCAGATCCTGAAAGGGTGCATATTTCACCATCAACTCTAACTCTGACACTTCAATGTGAATTGGTAATTGCAGTTGTTTAACACTGCTATAAACAACCACATGAGTGTGAGTAAATATTAAAATCTGACAAACTGGCTGGAGTTCACCAAATGGTCATTTTTCCCCCTTAATTTGTATTTATGTGTATTAGCCATATTAGGAAAATACACAGGTGATGTCAGTGTGGGCGAATGTGCAACATTAATTTATGTTTCCCTCCTCTATTGGTTTCCCTCCTCTATTGGTTAATTTTAGTGTTGCATAAATCTTGCAAAACGCGGTGCCTTTATATAAAAACAAGAATTGGAATGGTCAAAGATGCATTCAACAAGAAGAAAGAATTGCTAACAAAACAAAATGAGCAAAGACCTAAAGAAAAAGATTGTCAAAACCGTTGTATGGAGTGGAGTGCTCTATTGCTCAGAAATGTGGACGCTGAGAAAGGAAGGAAGAAAGAGGCTAGAAGCATTTGAGATGTGGATATGGAGGCGCATGGAGAAAGTTAGTTGGAGTGTGACCGAAAGACAAATGAAGAGGTCCTAAAATTGGTCGATGAAAGAGAACTTTATTGAATGTTATACTCGAGAGGAATTTTAAGAGGTGAAAGTCTGTTAATAGAACTCATAGAAGGCAGAATGGAAGGAAAGCGACCAAGAGGAAAGCCTAGAATCATGCTACTGGAGGATCTCAAGTAGAATAACTCATATGCAAACATGAAACGTAGAGCCATGCCAAGGGAAGAGTAAAGAAGATGGATGCCTCAAATCTGCCTTAGGGCAGAAAATCAATGATGATGTCCCGACTTATGTAGAATGTAAATGTTGGTAACTTGGTTGCCCCAGGTATATAACTACAAAGAAAACTAGTACGAGTATACGCGAAAACAAACGATATGAGTGTTTTACATGTAGTCAGTAGCATATAAACATATTGTATTACCTGGACAATAGTAGTTTCGATGGATATTAAACCACACGTGTACAAAACATAATCATCATGTGCATTTCCGCAGCTGATAGTCGAGATATTATCCCACCTCATATACATTTCTTTGAATACCATTAAATAAGCTAGGTCACGTCGAGACAGTATAAATGCCGTCCACGTCTGGGTCAGTTCATATCCAGCGTATTTCCGCCATATTAGATTTTGTCAAATTGACATGTTTCCCTTACCTTCTTTACAATGGCAACCAAACGCTTCGGAGATCTTACAGCGACAGAATTGCTGACAAAAGTAGAAAAATCAAATCAGACAATACTATAACATCAAATAACCGTGCTGCTAATAGACTTAGTCTTTTCTTTTTTGTCGCTATTATTTCAGTCAAATGCAAAGGATTTTCGGTGGGATAACTTAACTTTATAGTTTGTTAATGACCGTATACGAGATGCATGGGTTAAGTGTGAAATTTGTATTGGACTCGGCGCAAGTGCCTCATACAATACGAATAGCATACTGACCTCATACAATACGAATAGCATACTGACCTCATAAAATACGAATAGCATACTGACCTCATACAATACGAATAGCATACTGACCCCATAAATCTCGTATAAGGTCACTAGCAAACTATATAACTAATAACATACAGATTGCATGCACTATACAGGTAAATACTCAACCCAATTAATACCAAGGCCCCATATAATGCATATCGGTTCTGTTCCGAGTGCCTCTAAAGCTAATAGGCGTACATCAATATTTACACTCCAGAACAGTCAAGGTCCGAACAAGTACCACTTATACTCGATAATAAGTCGGATTCAACTGCAGAATACATGGACCCAGATCAACCATCGCATAATGCGACGGCAGATCTTGGTATATGCAGTTTGTTAGGAGTAATCAGTCGAACTAACAACATTGGCTCAGGTCTGCCGGTGCATTATGATCAGAATCTATCTTGTTTGCAATTGGACTCGACTTATCTTTGCCATGATGCACTTTAGAATGGCATAAATAACAGAGTCCGTAACTTTATCAGACCTACTTAGAACGAACATGTTTTTCATCAAATTCTCTATGTCGTTTTATTTTTTAAAATAAGTAACCAGTCCCATTACAATCATTTAAAACGTCTAGAGCTATAAATGAGCAGAATCTTACAAAGGGACCTATATTGTAACTAAAATATACCTTGGCATATTTGGATTCATTTTTCACCAGTTTGATCAATATTTGCAGCTAGTCAAGTGACCTCAGAGGCAGGCTATGAATTGTTCTGAATTAATAGTGGTGAGCTTTTGTTGTATTCTCCCTTTATTTAATTCTGATCGTAGACAATGTACAATTCAAGGATCGCTGATCTCTCTGTTCTTGAGTACGATCAGATCTGTTCTTGGGTAAGGTCGGGTCTGATCGTAGACAATGTACAATTCTAGGATCTCTCTGTTCTTGGGTAAGGTCGGGTCTGATCGTAGACAATGTACAATTCAAGGATCTTTCTGTTCTTGGGTAAGGTCGTGTTTAATAAATGCCTCTTTAGGTTGTGTCCTCCTTGATATTATTTGTATTATTTGTCGACGCAGTCTTTGACTTAACAGTCGCCTTTGATAAAACCTGCATTGGAACGTCACAGATGAAACTATTGCTCATATAAAATACAAGGCAAGATTGAAAGATTGGATGTTACTGGTGTGTAAAGAGATAAATCAATGAAACATGTTATACCATATTGACCTCTATGTAGACCTATTGCTAGTACTGGTTTGTTTTGCATGTCACTTTATTAACCTTTATGCACACATCGAACCAAATAATACTATTTGTTTAAATCCCAAATCTGTAGAAAAATAAGGCTCACCTTTAGCCGTGAAAGTCTCTGTCATTTTTGCGAATAATAGTTAGAGGTCAATTAGGACTGCCGACCAGTATGTTCAATCAATGTCGGAAGTAGAAAGTATAGTGTCATGACAGAGGAAAAATTGATTCATCTTAATGAGTATAGGTTCTGGATTTTTACAGAGCTTACGTGCTTTAAGGCTACACGTGATATATCAATCGTAACTGATTTAACAACATATACTACAACCATTGGTCTACTAACAAAGATATGATTCAGCAAAATGGTTATAACTGCCCATGCTTTCAGAGACAATATAAATGGTATGTAGTGACCATCAGTTTTGACATACAACTAGATTCTGCGGATATAAGTCTTATGTCTTATTTTCAAGCTTCAGGTAAAATATCAAAGAAAATGCATGCTATAAATAGCTCCACGTGATGCATGAATCTCTTTTGTTGGAATGTCCATGTAAATAATCTTTGTTTGAATTTCCACCATTTTGACAAAACGTGATTATCAGAGAAAAAGGAAGATCTGAAACGGTCGGTATCATCGTACAAAATTTTGTAAAAAAAAGGTTCGGCGTCTCTCACTAGTTTGTATCCGTTTACGGTCCCTCTAAAGTGCTCAAATGATGATAGAAGTGGCAGTTAATGTTGGTAACATTCGCTGACTCTGTCACTATCGAAAGATACTAACGTCGTCAACATTGCAAAGTCCGCGCCCACTTCTTATAAAAAATAAATGGCAGCCTCGAGCATTAAAAACCAAATGAATGGTATACAAACTGAGTTGTAATCAAAATTCTTATGATCTATACAGTACTTATAGACAAGGCATATCATAGCCATTCGAACTGAACATGTTTCACCAATGTAATAGTAACACCTGCACTCAAACATGGATTTGGGTCCTTAACGTGTATTCAGTATTAAATCACCTTCGTTTATACCAGTTGCGGTGTTAATTCTTTTTGTGGCTACTCTTTTTTCCTGAGCAGTTACGCTATAAGGCAAACTTTTTTTTCCACCCGTTTTTCTTTTCCCATTTTTCCTGATCGAGTACTTAGAGGCAGTCATAACGATTTATGGCAACAAACACACATCAAGTGTAACCGGGCATGATTGGGGTACAATATTTGTGTTCTCCTGAAAGCGAATATCAGGGATTCTAAATAAAGACTCTGTTATATTAAAATTCGAGCACGGAGCGTTGCGTCCAATGCGTTCCATAAAAATAGAAAGAATAAAGTTTGCTTAAATTGAACACACAGCTCTGGGAACTATTACTATGAGCGTGATGTCAGCACTATTAGATAATTTCATGATCCCTTGGATTTGTTCGACCGTTTATAACAGAGCGAAGGGAATTTGACTTGTACTTAAGTGTCTATAGAAAGCACTGTTTAATGATATCACGACTCTCGTTTTGTCTCCTCATATCAATAGTCATAAGTTAATTTTCCTTACGTTTACGCAAGTCTGCTAATATCTGAATGTCAAGGATGAGTGTCACTTGACTGTCTTAGATGAGTGTCATTTGACTGTCAAGGATGAGTGTCATTTGAATGTTAAGGATGAGTGTCATTTGAATGTCTTGGATGAGTGTCATTTGAATGTCTTGGATGAGTATCATTTGAATGTCAAGGATGAGTGTCATTTGAATGTCAAGGACGAGTGTCATTTGAATATCTTGGACGAATGTCCTTTGAATGTCAAGGATGAATGTCATTTGAATGTCAAGGATGAGTGTCACTTGAATGTCAAGGCTGAGTGTCTTTTGAATGTCAAGGATGAGTGTCTTTTTAATGTCAAGGATGAGTGTCATTTGAATGTTATTTGAATCTCATGGATGAATGTCATTTGAATGTCATGGATGAATATCTTCTGCATATCAAGGGAGTGTCATCTGTATCTCAAGGATAAGTATCATTGGAATGTCAAGGTTGAATGTCTTCTGCATGTCAAGATTTAGTATCATCTGCATATCATGGATGAATGTCATTGATGAGTGTCATTGGAATGTCAAGGTTGAATGTCATCTGATAAGTGTCATCTAAATGTCAAGGGTGAGTATCATCTGCATGTCATGGATGAATGTCATTGATGAGTGTCATCTAAATGTCAAGGTTGAATGTCATCTGATGAGTGTCATCTAAATGTCAAGTGTGAGTATCATCTGCATGTCATAGATGAATGTCATTGATGAGTGTCATTGGAATGTCAAGGATGAGTATCATCTGAATATTAAGGGTGAGTGTCATCTGAATGTCAATAACTAATGTCATCTGTAGAGTGTCATATGAATGTTAAGGATGAGTGTCATCTGAAAGTCTATGGTGAGTGTCATTGATGAGTGTTATTTGAATGCCAATGATTAGTGTCATTTGAATGTCATGGATGAATGTCTTCTGCATATCAAGGGTGAGTGTCATCAGTATCTCAAGGATGAATATCATTGGAATGTCAAGGATGAATGTCTTCTGTTTGTAAAGGGTGAGTGTCATCTGAATGTCAAGAATGAGTGTCATCTGAATTTTAAGGATGAGTGTCATCGGAAAGTCAAGGGTGGGAGTCATCTGAATGTCAAGGATGAGTGTCATCTGATAAATGTCATCGGAATGTCAAGGATGAATGTCTTCTGTATGTAACGGTTGAGTATCATCTGAATGTCAATAACGAGTGTCATCTGAATGTCAACGAGTGTCATCTGAATGTCAAAGGTGAGTATCAGCATAAAACAACCACTGATTGTTTGCCTACAGAATATACACAATTTTTGAAGAAATTCAATCTGAAATATACCAGTTTTAAAATTAATCAAAATGGTTCAAAGGATTATAATATTTAGAAGTTAGAAATATTTTCTCTTTGTGAGATTTTTTTAATTATACCAACGGTTTGATCTATTTACAAGTAACTCTGACATTAATAAAATTATAAATATCAATGCCCAGTTATCGTCAAGATATTCTTGCTTCAGAAATGACCTTTCTCAATGGAAACTGAAAACGTGAATCATAATTACTGGAGAGAAAATGACCTTTTCAATGGAAACTGAGGACCTGAATCTAAATTACTGGACAGAAAATTACCTTTTTTCGATGGAAGCTGAGAACGTGAATCTAAATTACTGGACAGAAAATGACCTTTTTTAATGGAAACTAAGGACCCGAATCTAAATTACTGGACAGAAAATAATTTTTTTTCAACAGAAACTGAGTACGTGAATCTAAATGACTGGACAGAAAATGACCTTTTTCAAAGGAAACTGAGAACGTGAATCCAAATTACTGGACAGAAAATGACCTTTTTCAATGGAAACTGAGAACGTGAATCCAAATTACTGGACAGAAAATGACCTTTTTCAAAGGAAACTGAGAACGTGAATCTAAATTACTGCATAAAAAATGACCTTTTTCAAAGGAAACTGAGGACCGGAATCTAAATTACTGGACGATCGTTCGTGATATAATACATATTGCTGAAAAAAGATGGACTGTTGTTATCGCAAGGATCGGGTGAATGAAATTTTTTAGAAAAAAAGATAATTTATAATCCACAAGGACTGTATATGGAATATCAATAAATTAAATCCCTGATACAATAAAACTGTCAGAGCAATAAGGCGTATAAAAATTATTATACACTGGATGAAGCATTGATCTTGTATTCTAGACTGTATGGTGGACTATTATACAGTGGATGAAGCATTGATCTTGTATTCTAGACTTTATGGTGGACGGGATTCACGTTGAAAATTATATTAGCGATAATAGAATTATCCCTCTTTTCTCTGTTGTTTTGATGAAATCGGGCGATAGTGTTTCATGGTGTCATTGGGCGATAGTGTTTCAGGGTGTCATTGGGCGATAGCGTTTCAGGGTGTCATCGGGCGCTAGCGTTTCAGGGTGTCATCGGGCGATAGTGTTTCAGGGTGTCATTGGGCGATAGCGTTTCAGGGTGTCCAGTCCTGCTCAACAGCCACATAATGCATTATTGTACCATTGTAACCTTTTTACGGAATTACAGTACAATGGTATGACCTAACTGTTCAGTTGTCTTCTTTTCAACGAATTAAAGACAGAAAGAGGTAAAAGCGCTGTCAAACGTAAATAAATGTTCGCAGCTTTATATTTGTGGGGGAAGAGAACCAAACGTGTAAAAGTTGGCAAGCAAAGATCAGCGCCGAAAAATACCCGTTATATAGGTATGTGATTAGAAAGATGCGTGTTCTTAGAGAAATTACTCCAGATGCGTTCTCTATCACCCTTAGTCTAGGTCAGTAAATGAAAAGATGTTTTATTTCAAGAATAGATACAGACAACCCATCGTCTTTTCAAGCTACCTCTCTTTAAACCCCATCCTTACCAGTCGTTTGTTGGGTCCATCCACTACCCCGCGTCACTATCGCTTTACCAATCAAGTTTCTGTCTCTGTGTCAGACATCTGCCATAATCAATCAAAATAGACATGTCCCATAGGGTCTGCTTAGGGAAGTACGATATGTTCCATAGGGCCTGCTTACGGACGTATGATATATCCAGTAGGGCCTTCTTAGGGAAGTATGATATATCCAGTAGGGCCTTCTTAGGGAAGTATGATATGTCCCACAGAGCCTGCTTAGGGAAGTATGATATGTCCCACAGAGCCTGCTTAGGGAAGTATGATATGTCCCACAGAGCCTGCTTAGGGAAGTATGATATGTCCCACAGAACCTGCTTAGGGAAGTATGATATGTCCCACAGAGCCTGCTTAGGGAAGTATGATATGTCCCACAGAGCCTGCTTAGGGACGTATGATATATCCAGTAGGGCCTTCTTAGGGAAGTATGATATGTCCCACAGAGCCTGCTTACGGACGTATGATATATCCAGTAGGGCCTGCTTAGGGAAGTATGATATGTCCCACAGAGCCTGCTTAGGGAAGTATGATATGTCCCACAGAGCCTGCTTAGGGAAGTATGATATGTCCCACAGAGCCTGCTTAGGGAAGCATGAGTTGCTTTTTTAAATGATGACATTTAAATATAATTTAAGTCATCAGATGCATACAGAGTGATTGATAGACTTCGTAAACTTACGATAAAGATGTTTGACGGGCATTCAAAAGCAATATTATTGAGGTTACGTTTTTTATTATTCTATTGGTATTTATTTCAAGTTCAGTGCCCTTCCTTGCCACAACATGTATATAACGTATATGGAAATATATCCACTTTGTTTAGTTTTGCACATTTTTTGTTACTAAAAATTTTGTGTACTTAACTTTCTCTATCGTGCAAATTTACTATGTATGACCAGGCCGCAAAAATCGCAAGAATTAAATCCTGCCGAGTTTTCACTGACTGCGGTCTTGATTTCGGAAGTCGGGCATAAGATAATGAATTCTGGATAACAACATTGCAACAAATGTCAGATACACAATTGTCGATTAAGTTCGTGTTTCACACTGCAACGTGTATGACAATTCACTAATTATAATGTTTTTCCTTTCCAACTGCCTTGTGTCCTGGATTGTTCTATTGTGACAGAACGCATTTATCAAACAGCATCCAAATGACAGTTCGTAATTGTAGAATTTGGTGGCAGGAAGAATTCCTATATGTCAAATAGTGTTCTTTCGACTGACGCATCCTTCATTTGTCAATTTAATTGAGAAGATAGACACTGCAAACGGACGAAATAAGCTTTACTTGATATACATTCGTCGACGGGAATTAAAGCGTCACTTTGCGCTTTTCTGCGTTATATTAAATTAGACATTACCTCTATATGTAGACAAAGTGCTGCAGCAGAGCATGTGAAACTGCAATAAAGAGTTTTCTAAATGACATTTCTCCTACATCTAGTATAATGTTTATTAATTACAAATTTAGTACGCAGTATGACATGATGTTTCAAGATGATTAAAAAAGGCGGAACCTTTTAAGATCTCAATTCTAGATTATTTCTGCATTTAAAATGAGAGGCTCCGATCTTTTCAAAACTATTACAAAACGCCCGTTGGAAGACGCTGAGTTTTGCTGACTAGATGTGCTATGAAAAAGAAGAATGGGGTCTCCTTTTTGTTTCCTGTTTGTTTGTGTGTTTCTGTTATAAAACAAAGCTGATGATTAAACAGTTTCCTTTTTTTCCAGATTGTCACCCGACGACATAAAAAAATGGCAAAAATATACGCTTCAAGAAGTAATGCATTCGTTCTCTATTACAAACATTTCAGGGATCTCATTGTGGCGTCGGGAAAAGGTATGGGCATTCTTGGTGTTTATATTATCTGTCTCTTGACGATCAACACCCGATTTAAATATTAGTTGCAGCGGTAGGAGGGATTATCTGTAAATACTGTACTTACGATTTGATCAATAAAGATTAATACAAATCAATGACAAGGAAGCACACTCCTCGTTCTCTTGTTCTAAATTAATAAGAAAAAATGCATAGTACACAAAAAGAATCTAAGCTGAAAATGGGGTATAACACTAGCTGGAGAGTACACTATTGGTAAGAAAACAATTGAAACTAGGATATTAGAAATACTAATTTAATTTGCAATTAAAATAGACAATTTATCTTTTAGCGGATCAGACCAAAACATGAAAATTTCTGAATAACGTTAGCCGAAGTAATTCGATAGCTTATCTTTTCGATGTACGCCATATACTGGACACACAAAAAAAAACCAACATAGCATCTGTGTCAGTTCCGTGTTAGTTTCTGTGTCAGTCCCTTTTAAGTTTCTGTGTCAGTCCCGTGTAAGTTTCATGCTCCAGCTTCAAAGTTTCTTATTGATATTAGAATACCATTTCCTTCTACTTGACATTGATACCATCTTCTATGAAACCTTTCTTAAATATTGACATAATAAACATGACCAGTTATTACCATTACTTGATTTTTTTAAATTAATGTATTGAAGCAATATATCTTGCCCATTATTTGTTATACCATTATTGTTATAAGATTAAAACTCAACTTTGTTGACAGATATCAGTGTTGAAAAACCTGAACAATATACTTTTATTTGTTTATACAAGAACAAAAATAAAATGTTAGAGAGTTGTAATTCCCGTGGACAAATCTAGAGTCCACTCAACGATAACTCGACCTATCCGAGCAAAGCACCAGGATATAAATGTTGGTCTAGTTTCTGTATCTGTCAAATAGTGTTCCAGGTGTAGCATTAATCCAATGCGTGTCAAATGTAATCCGATACCTAATTCAATAAAGCAATATTAATCGCGTGTCAAATATAATCCGATACCTTCTGCAATTAAGCGATATTAATCTTAAATGTCGATGGCAATATATATTATCATTCGTTATAAGAAGAGATAAGTCAACTGCATGAAGCATATACAACCTTTAGGATATGAAAATAGAAGAATGGTTCATTAAAAATTGAAAATTTTATTACTGATTTATTTATATCGATTCTCTGTGCTTCGATCACTGAGACGAGTATACGTCAATGTTGTAAAAATGTCGTACTCGAAACTTGGTGTCGAACCGTTAAACCTTTGGCTTTGATATGAAATGACAATTTGAACATATATTAAAGGTCAAACAGTAGAATGAGCACATTTTCATCATTATTCTAGAAGTGTTCAGGTAGACATCGATCAGTCTGATTGTCTATATCTCTGAACGAGAGACCTCGTGGTATGAACGAGTTGAATTGTGAATCAGATATCATAGCAAAGGAAATCCATAGACTTTTGTAGATCATTTATGTATATACTGTTATGGTGTTATGGCATTCGAAATTTTAAAAATTACCCCTCCTCCCCCCCCCCAAGTAAAACAAATAAATATTAAAAAACATATTAATAATGACAATAAAAAATACTAACAGTACCTTTCAAATAATTCTCTCTCTGCAACTTTCATGATGAAGTAGTACTAGAACATTAAAACATTACTTAGGACATATCCAATTGTTTCTGACAGAAAAAAAAACCAATCGAATAAAGACTGAACTCTTTATTCTAAACATTCTTATACAGTTCTATACATTCTTGTACAGCTCTAAACAATATATTACATCTCTAAACATACTTCTACAGCTCTAAACATTCTTATACAGCTTTAAACATTCTTATACAGCTCTAACCATGCTTATACAGCTTTAAACATGCTTGTACAGCTCTAAATATCCTTATACAGCTATAAACATGCTTATACAACAACAAACATACTTGTAAAGCTCTAACCATTCTTATACATCTCTAACCATTCTTTTACATCTCTAACCATTCTTATACATCTCTAACCATTCTTATACATCTCTAACCATTCTTATACATCTAACCATTCTTATACATCTCTAAATATCCATATACAGCTCTAAACATTTTTATACAGCTCTAAATATCCATATACAGCTGTAAACATTTTTATACAGCTCTAAACATGCTTTAAACATTCTTATACAGCTCTAAACATGCTCTAAACATTCTTATACAGCTCTAAACATGCTCTAAACATTCTTATACAGCTATAAACATGCTCTAAACATTCTTATACAGCCCTAAACATGCTCTAAACATTCTTATACACCTCTAAACATGCTCTAAACATTCTTATATACAGTGTTAAATATCCATATACAGCTCTAAACATTTTTATACAGCTCTAAATATTATTATACAGTTCTAAACATTCGTATACAGCTCTAAACATTCGTATACAGTTCTAAATATTCTCATACAGCTCTAAACATTCATATACAGTTCTAAATATTCTTATACAACATTCTTATACACTTCTAAAAATTCTTATAAAATTCTAAATATTCTTATACAGTTCTAAATATTCTTATACAGCTCTAAACATTCATATACAGTTCTAAACATTCTTATAAAGTTCTAAACATTCTTATACAGTTTTAAATATTCTTATACAGCTCTAAACATTCTTATTCAACATTCTTATATAGTTTTAAACATGCATATACAGCTCTAAACATTCTTAAAAAAACATTCTTATACAGTTCTATATATTCATATACAGCTCTAAACTTTCTTAAACAGCTCTAAACATTCATATACAGCTCTAAACATTCTTAAACAACTTTCTTATACAGTTCTATATATTCATATACAGATCTAAACTTTCTTATACAGCTCTAAACGTTTTTATACAGTTCTAAATTGTCTTATACAGCTCTAAACATTATTATACAGCTGTAAATATTTATATAGAGTTCTAAATATTCTTATACAACATTCTTATACAGCTCTAAATATTCTTATACAGTTCTAAATATTATTATACAGCTCTGAACATTCTTTTACAGCTGTAAATATTCCTATTGAGTTCTAAATATTCTTATACAGTTCTAAATATTCTTATACAGCTGTAAGATTTCTTATGCAGTTCTAAATATTCTTATACAACATTCTTATAAAGTTCTAAATATTCTTTAACAACATTCTTATAAAGTTCTAAATATTCCTATACAGTTCTAAACATTCTTATAAAGATCTAAACATTCTCATACAGTTCTAGATATTGTTATTGAGTTCTAAACATTCTTATACAACATTTTTATACAGTTCTAAATATTTGTATACAACATTCATATGAAGTTCTAAATATTCTTATACAGTTCTAAATATTCTTATACAGTTTTAAATATTGTTATACAAACATTCTTAAACAGTTTTAAATATTCTTATGCAACATTCTTATAAAGTTATACGCATTCTTATGCAAGATTCTTATACAGTTATACGCATTCTTATACAACATTCTTATACAGTTATACGCATTCTTATACAGTTATACGCATTCTTAAACAACATTCTTATACAGTTATACGCATTCTTATACAGTTATACGGATTCTTAAACAACATTCTTATACAGTTATACGCATTCTTATACAGTTATACGCATTCTTAAACAACATTCTTATACAGTTATACGCTTTCTTATACAGTTATACGCATTCTTAAACAACGTTCTTATAGAGTTATACGCATTCTTATACAGTTATACGCATTCTTAAACAACATTCTTATACAGTTATACGCATTCTTATACAGTTATACGCATTCTTAAACAACATTCTTATACAGTTATACGCATTCTTATACAGGTATACGCATTCTTATACAGTTATACGCATTCTTATACAACATTCTTATACAGTTATACGCATTCTTATACAGTTATACGCATTCTTAAACAAGATTCTTATACAGTTATACGCATTCTTATACAACATTATTATACAACATTCTTATACAGTTATACGCATTCTTATACAACATTATTATACAACATTCTTATACAGTTATACACATTCTTATACAGTTATACGCATTCATATACAGTTATACGCATTCTTATGCAACATTCTTATACAGTTATACGCATTCTTATACAACATTCTTATAGTTATACGCATTATTATACAGTTATACGCATTCTTATACAACATTCTTATACAGTTATATGCAGTCTTATACAACATTCTTATACAACATTTTTATACAGTTATACGCATTCTTATACAGTTATACACATTCTTATACAGTTATACGCATTCTTATGCAACATTCTTATACAGTTATACGCATTCTTATACAACATTATTATACAGTTATACGCATTCTTATACAACATTCTTATACAGTTATACGCATTCTTATACAGTTATACGCATTCTGATGCAACATTCTTATACAGTTATACGCATTCTTATACAACATTCTTATACAGTTATACGCATTCTTATACAACATTCTTATACAGTTATACGCATTCTTATACAGTTTTAAACATTCTTATACAGTTCTAAATATTCTTATACAACATTCTTATAGTTCTAAACATTATTTTACAACATTCTTGTACAGTTCTAAATATTCTAATATAGTTCTAAAAATTCTTATACAACATTTTATACAGTTCTAAATATTCATATACAGTTCTAAACATTCTTATAGTTATAAACATTCTTATACAGTTCTGAACATTCTTTTACAAAATTTTTGTACAGTTCTAAACATTCTTATACAACATTCGAATACAGTTCTAAACATTCTTATACAACATTCTTGTACAGTTCTAAATATTCTTATACAGTTCTAAACATTCTTATACAACATTGTTATCCAGTTCTAAACATTATTTTACAACATTCTTGTACAGTTCTAAATATTCTTATACAGTTCTAAACATTCTTATACAACATTGTTATCCAGTTCTAAACATTATTTTACAACATTCTTGTACAGTTCTAAATATTCTTATGCAGTTCTAAACATTTTTATAGAACATTTGTATACAGTTCTAAATATGCATATACAATTCTAAACATTCTTATAGTCATAAATATTCTTATACAGTTCTAAACATTTTTATAGAACATTTGTATACAGTTCTAAATATGCATATACAATTCTAAACATTCTTATATTCATAAATATTCTTATACAGTTCTTAACATTCTTATACTGTTCTAAACATGCTTATTTTGTTCTAGACCTGATTGTACAGTTCGAGACATGCTTATACAGTTTTAGACATTCTTATATAGTTGTAAACATTCTTATACAGCTCTAAACAAACTTATACAGTTCTGTACATGCTTGTACAGCTCTCAACATGATTATATTGTTCTAGACATGCTTGTACAGTTCTAAATATGCTTTTACAGTTCTAAATATGTTTGTACAGTTCTAAATATGTTTGTACAGTTCTAAATATGTTTGTACAGTTCTAAATATGTTTGTACAGTTCTAGACATGCTTGTACAGTTCTAAACATGCTTGTACAGTTTTAAATATGGTTGTGCAGTTCTAAACATGCTTGTACAGTTCTAAATATGTTTGTACAGTTCTAAATATGTTTGTACAGTTCTAAATATGTTTGTGCAGTTCTAAACATGCCTGTATAGTTTTAGATCATAGGTGAGTTGCTAAGTATTTAAGAACAAAATCTCAAGAGATTATATTTTATATGCCAATAGATAAATTCTTATATCAGATGTATTGGATGAATTTCAGAATGCAATATTTCTTTATTTGGTAATATTAATTACAAATATGAATAAACTAACATTTTCGTACTCATTTCGACTTTCTCATATCAAATATGAATAAACTAACATTTTCGTACTCATTTCGACATTCTCATATCAAATACGATAAACTAACATTTTCTTACTCATTTAGAATTCCTCATATCAAATATGAATAAACTAACATTTTCGTACTCATTTCGAGTTCCTCATATCAAATATGAATAAACTAACATTGTCGTACTCATTTCGAGTTCCTCACATCAAATATGAATAAACTAACATTGTCGTACTCATTTCGAGATCCTCATATCAAATATGAATAAACTAACATTATCGTACTCATTTCGAGTTTCTCATATAAAATACGAAATATTTTTAGGACACCACCATTATAAAAAATATGAACTAGTTATGAAACAAATTATCATTTCGTTTTTTTAAATTTAAAAAAACCCAAAACATAAATGACAATACATAAACAACTTTGAGTCTGCGGTGAAAAGAAGTCATACGAATACAATCTTCTATCAATCCATGGCTGATTTCATGGACAAAGTATTCACTAGGGTGTAACTTCACATAGTGACGTGATAACTCGTTTTCTGATAATAATTTAATCAAGTAATAAGTACAGCGTTTATACATCAGTTATATGCATAATCGGTCAGCTAAATTACTTTTCTTGGGGATTCTTTGCAAACAACTGACAGTGGATACGTTAAGGTATGTTCACTAAGTACAAAGGGTTCAATAACAGCATATACATATAGTAGATAGCTACAGTAACGTCACATATACAGAGTAGATAGCTACAGTAACAGCACATTTGCAGCAGATAGCTATGGTAACAGCAACATACACATCAGATAGCTATGGTAACAGCAACATACACAGCATGTAGCTATAGTAACAGCACATACACAGCAGGTAGCTATAGTAACAGCACGTACACAGCAGATAACTACAGTAAGAGCAACATAAGCTGCAGATAGCTACAGTAACAGCAACATACACAGCAGATAGCTATGGTAACAGCACATACACAGCAGATAACTACAGTAAGAGCAACATAAGCTGCAGATAGCTACAGTAACAGCAACATACACAGCAGATAGCTATGTTAACAGCAACATACACAGCAGATAGCTATGGTAACAGCACATACACAGCAGATAACTACAGTAAGAGCAACATAAGCTGCAGATAGCTACAGTAACAGCAACATACACAGCAGATAGCTATGTTAACAGCAACATACACAGCAGATAGCTATGGTAACAGCACATACACAGCAGATAACTACAGTAAGAGCAACATACGCTGCAGATAGCTATAGTAACAGCAACATACGCTGCAGATAGCTATAGTAACAGCAACATACACAGCAGATAGCTATAGTAACAGCAACATACACAGCAGATAGCTATAGTAACAGCAACATACACAGCAGATAGCTATAGTAACAGCAACATACACAGCAGATAGCTATGGTAACAGCACATACACAGCAGATAACTACAGTAAGAGCAACATACGCTGCAGATAGCTATAGTAACAGCAACATACGCTGCAGATAGCTATAGTAACAGCAACATACACAGCAGATAGCTATAGTAACAGCAACATACACAGCAGATAGCTATAGTAACAGCACATACACAGTAGATAACGACAGTAAGAGCAAAATAAGCTGCAGATAGCTATAGTAACAGCACATACACAGCAGATAGCTATAGTAACAGCAACATACACAGCAGATAGCTATGTTAACAGCAACATACACAGCAGATAGCTATGGTAACAGCACATACACAGCAGATAGCTATAGCAACAGGAACATACACAGCAGATAGCTATAGCAACAGGAACATACACAGCAGATAGCAATAGCAACAGGAACATACACATCAGATAGCTATAGCAACAGGAACATACACAGCAGATAGCTATAGTAACAGGAACATACACAGCAGATAGCTATAATAACAGGAACATACACATCATATAGCTATAGTAACAGGAACATACACATCAGATAGCTATAGCAACAGGAACATACACAGCAGATAGCTATAGCAACAGGAACATACACAGCAGATAGCTATAGCAACAGGAACATACACAGCAGATAGCTATGTTAACAGCAACATACACAGCAGATGGCTATGGTAACAGCACATACACAGCAGATAGCTATAGCAACAGGAACATACACAGCAGATAGCTATAGCAACAGGAACATACACAGCAGATAGCTATAGCAACAGGAACATACACAGCAGATAGCTATAGCAACAGGAACATACACAGCAGATAGCTATAGTAACAGGAACATACACAGCAGATAGCTATAATAACAGGAACATACACAGCATAAAGCTATAGTAACAGGAACATACACATCAGATAGCTATAGCAACAGGAACATACACAGCAGATAGCTATAGCAACAGGAACATACACAGCAGATAGCTATAGCAACAGGAACATACACAGCAGATAGCTATAGTAACAGCACATACACAGAGTAGATATCTACAGTAAGAGCAACATACACAGCAAATAGCAATTGTAACAGCACATACACAGCAGATAGCTACAGTAACAGCAACATACAATACACAGAGCAGATAGCTACAGTAACATCACATACACAGCAGATAGCTATAGTAACAGCACATACACAGCAGATAACTACAGTAACAGCAACATACAATATACAGAGCAGATAGCTACAGTAACATCACATAAACAGAGTAGATAGCTACAGTAACAGCAAAATACACAGAGTAGATAGCTACAGTAACAGCAACATACACAGAGTAGATAGCTATAGTAACATCAACATACACAGAGTAGACAGCTACAATTACAGCAACATACACAGAGTTGATACCTACAGTAATATCATATAAACAGAGTAGATAGCTATAATATCATATAAACAGAGTAGATAGCTACAGTAACAGCAACATACACAGAGTAGATAGCTACAGTAACAGCAACATACACAGAGCAGATAGCTACAGTAATATCATATAAACAGAGTAGATAGCTACAGTAACAGCAACATACACAGAGTAGATAGCTACAGTAACAGCAACATACACAGAGTAGATAGCTACAGTAACAGCACATACACAGAGTAGATAGCTGCAAAAATTATCGATTCATAACAGCAGACATATTTCTTAGGGAAAAATAACTAAAACTGTAGTATGTGAAGTAAATCACACCTAAATCGATATCGCAATGGATGTTATAAGGTATTATGTTTAGCAAACTACACCTAAACTGACATCAGTTAGCATATGATGTTATTAGATATTATGTGTAGTAAATCACACCTAAGGTATTATGTTTAGCAAACTACACCTAAACTGACATCGCATATGATGTTATTAGATATTATGTGTAGTAAATCAGACCTAAACTGATATCGCATATGATGTTATTAGATATTATGTGTAGTAAATCACACCTAAACTGATATCGCATATGATGTTATTAGATATTATGTGTAGTAAATCACACCTAAACTGATATCGCATATGATGTTATTAGATATTATGTGTAGTAAATCACACCTAAACTGATATCGCATATGATGTTATTAGATAAAATCACACCTAAACTGATATCGCATATGATGTTATTAGATATTATGTGTAGCAAATCACACCTAAACTGGTATCGCAAATTATATTATTAGATATTATGTGTAGTAAATCACACCTAAACTGATATCGCATATGATGTTATTAGATATTATGTGTAGTAAACTACACCTAATTCGATATCACATATCATGTTATTAGATATTCTGTGTATAAATCACACCTAAACTGATATCGCATATGATGTTATTAGTCTGCACATCACACGGCTCCTTCCAGTCTCTTACATCTACTTTATCATCTGTTATCACATCACACGGCTCCTTCCAGTCTCTTACATCTACTTTATCATCTGTTATCACATCACACGGCTCCTTCCAGTCTCTTACATCTACTTTATCATCTGTTATCACATCACACGGCTCCTTCCAGTCTCTTACATCTACTTTATCATCTGTTATCACATCACACGGCTCCTTCCAGTCTCTTACATTCACTTTATCATCTGTTATCACAATATATTCATTTAAAAACGGTAACATTGGGAGTCCCTCTGGTACCGTTTTATCTAGATTTAACTGTACTGTTGTTACCTCTGTAACCATTACTTTGTATCTCACTGAGATATTGATATATTCAACAAAATTAGTCCAGATTACTGTGGAAACAACAGCCTATATTTCTTTCTGTAAAGCCCCTTATATTAAATCTCAAAGTAAGCATCATGATATGCAAATATTTCAGCACGTGCAAAATCGTAAACTTATAAAAAGAAGACAAAGTGTTGCACAGCCAATGCAAGACATAAAAGTATTTAGTCGAATGATATATATTTTATTGTTTTATTTGTTGAAGTATTTGAATAGAAAAGTAGATTTTTCTCTTTCCGGATTCCATAGTTTCTTCGCGGTGTTTTTATAGTAATGACATTCACCGACCACTCTGACTGAATTGAAATAAATAATATCGTTGATTCATTTTAAATGAGTAGTACAGGTCATTTAATAAAACCCATTCATATCAAACATTTCGTGTCATCGTTTGAAGACTTTTTAAATATAGGAAAGTAACTTGAAAAATTTACTCGAATGGTCTGAAAATATTCCTGGTACAGCCCATATCAATTTCAATACTATCATAGTTGAAAATATTCCTGCTACATCCCATATCAATTTCAATACTATCATAGTTGAAAATATTCCTGCTACAGCCCATATCAATTTCAATACTATCATAGTTAAAAATATTCCTGGTACAGCCCATATCAATTTCAATACTATCATCATTAAAAAATATTCCTGGTACAGCCCGTATCAATTTCAATACTATCATCATTAAAAAATATTCCTGCTACAGCCCATATAAATTTCAATACTATCATCATTAAACAATATTCCTGGTACATCCCATATCAATTTCAATACTATCATCATTAAAAATATTCCTGGTACAGCACATATCAATTTCAATACTATCATCATTAAACAATATTCCTGGTACAGCCCATATCAATTTCAATACTATCATCATTAAACAATATTCCTGGTACATCCCATATCAATTTCAATACTATCATAGTTGAAAATATTCCTGGTACAGCCCATATCAATTTCAATACTATCATCATTAAAAAATATTCCTGGTACAGCCCATATCAATTTCAATACTATCATAGTTGAAAATATTCCTGGTACAGCAAAATGATAGTAGCAAACACGGGTATATATATATATATATATATATATATATATATATATATATATATATATATATATATATATATATATATATATATATATATATATATATATATACATATATATATATTTATTTATTTATTTATTTATATGTATTTATATATAGAGACAGACAGACAAACAGGCGGAGAGTGGGTGAGAGAAATAGCACAATAAAATGACAGAAATTAAACCAAATGTTTCATTGACAACTTAGCAGTATAGAAAATGCAGAAAAGTGTTTTATATGCTAAGACGTTTTCTGGTATGAAGCATGCAAATTACTTTTGCTTGTATCTTGGCTTCAAAAGTTGGGTATAAAAGTGAAATATAGCTTTCGATACTGAATTGAGTGTAGAACGTTAATTCCGCTACCTTTTCTCAAAATGGCACCTATGTTAAGGGACAAAATCATGGTATCCTGAACATAACAATACAATTTTAATTTATTCCTAATCTTTTTTTCCCAATTCGTTCTATTATTGTCAAATCACATTTTTGTTCATTGAGCACCAATTTAATAATTTAGAGCCACAACTAACTGTGATCCGTTTGTACAAACAACATAGGACCCTTCTCAAATCCACGAAATGGGGTACAGACAAAAATGTAATTTTGCAAATCCACAAAACTGATAGCAACGTAAAAAAATGAATTCACAATATTACATGTCTTATTTTGTTGCTTTGAAATGAATTGGATAGCATGCAATAAAAACTATTAATACTCTGTACAGCAATCTCTTGGGCAATACTTCATAAAAACTATTAATACCCTGTACAGCAATCTCTTGGGCAATACTTGATAAAAACTATTAATACTCTGTACAGTAATCTCTTGGGCAATACTTCATAAAAACTATTAATACTCTGTACAGCAATCTCTTGGGCAATACTTCATAAAAACTATTAATACTCTGTAGAGCAATCTATTGGGCAATACTTTATAAAAACTATTAATAATCTGTACATCAACAAAAAAAACTCTGAACAATAACGTATTGGACTGAACTTCAGAAAAGATAAATACTATGTACAATCATGTGTTGGACTGTACTTCATAAAAAAGATAAATATTCTGTATAACAATGTGTTGGATTGTACTTCTGAAGAAAAAAACCTATTGATACTCTAAGACTAAGGTGTTGGACTGGTATTACGAAGGTCTTGAACTGGTATTAACTTCAAAAATAAAGAAATGAAAAAGAATTACTTTATATCAACTAACCATTGGTGACTTTCAATAATATGCAATCTGGAAAATAAATATTTTGCTATATTCATTAGAACGGAATACATTTTTTAAAATGTCATATGTGTGACAAGAAATATCGGCTTCAAGAGCAAATGTATCGGTCTATGCTTAGGTCACGTGAGGAAAAATAATTGAACCGATTTAGCTGTGGTGGCACCTAATGAATTTATGGATCATAGAAATGGAAAACTATACCAATTACCATCACATGTAAATGAAGTGACCATAAATCATCAAGATATTGTTAACATAAATCACCTCGTGCTTTGACATCGAATTACATTTATGTTGTTCTATGTGTATGGTATTACTTTGCTATGGTTGATGTTCACGTTTTTTATTTGTATTTTATTACTTAGCTAAGTTTGATGTTCACATATGAGCAATTTTGATTGATTTTCAATGTAAATAAGACACAATTTTATGACTTAATTTGATTTTGAAGTGGTGAAGTGCCTTTAATCTTTTTATGCTCCACGTGTTAGCAATATTGTAATACCCAGAGATGACTTTTGTTTTGAAAATCGTATTATTGTCATATCATATATAAAGTTCCCGCGTGGTGTCATTAAATACGTTGTATGAAAATTTTATCTGATGATTCTCAAAATGTCACCCTTTTTCCAGTGATGCTGAAATATGTTCTAACTGTATCAAACAATGACAAAAAAGACGTGGTGATTATTTGGTAGAATATTCATCATTTACTGCCATATAGGTATCTGTTGACGTCACTTGTGTTTTTGCGTGAACGGTACATGCAAGTCTTGAACGGTACATGCAAGTCTGGAGCGCAGTATGTAAAAAGTAATTTGTAGAACCTTGTTTTGGAGATCATGGTCAATGTCATGATTATGTTTAATCGGGCACAACTTACTGACTTTCATCTTTTCGTCTACCACTAAGGCAAATCGCGCAGAACATGGCGCATATATATATATATATATATATATATATATATATATATATATATATATATATATATATATATATATATATATGGTGCATTGTGAATACTGATGCAACTTTAAACAGTAAATTAAACTCGTATTAGTGCTCAATACCGTCTAGGTAATGACACAACGTAGCGCCGGAATTGTGTCCTGGCGATAGCTTGCGCAATGATACAAATGTGTACGGTCAAAAAATAAATTCCTCTCTTATCATTAAGATTAAACGATTGGCTACAACCGCAACTGGAGTTCCGAAACCAGGAAGGAAAGGAATCTTATTGGATACTCTGCCTAAGAACAATGAAAGCAAGCAGCTTAAACCATGTAGACTCCGAACGGGCATCCACACGCAAATAAAATCATAATCTGTTTACAGCCCCCATTTTATCAATGAAATAATTTATTAATTTTGTTCATTATTCGCTCACTCGCCTATAATTACTACAGCTTTTATAGTTTTTGTTGGTATTATTATTATTATTATTAATAATTATTATTATTATTATTATTATTATTATTATTATTATTATTATTATTATTAATGTCGTTAAAGAAATAATGACTTATCCGGGATAAAATCTACTGTTACACCACTTTGCATTTTGAAAACTGCTAGCGGAATTTGCTCTTCCTTGTGTAGGCCAATACCCACTGGATTTTATCATCGGAAATCAAACCAGTTAGGCGCGACATCTACAACTTTCAAGCAATACTTACATTAAAAAATCATTTAAACGTTTGTAAATTCAACGCTTTATTTATTGTCTGTCTTATTGGTCCCTGTTTTGTAATTGCATTTGGCAAATGTTTGTTTGTAGTAACACTTTACCGCACCCCAGCACAATAGCGGCTATATGGTGCCAACTAAAGGTAGATTTTCAAAAAATTTTAAATGAATTGCACCAAAACCCTAGAAAGATAAACCCTTCCAAATAAATGTAAATTAAATTTCACCAAAACCCTAGGAAGATAAACCCTTCCAAATAAATGTAAATTAAATTTCACCAAAACCCTAGGAAGATAAACCCTTCCAAATAAATTTAAAATGAATTGCACCAAAACCCTAGGAAGATAAAACCCTTCCAAATAAATGTAAACGTGAAATACAACAAGACAAAACATAAAAAGTAAAAATGTTCAAATTCACTAAAATTTTTATAAAACAAAAGATAAAGGTAATACGAGGAATCCTTAAAACATTATTAAAATTTGCTGTATAAATCACAAAGTCCAAGAAAGTCTCGGGTAGTACGTCATCATACAATGTCTTCAAGCAGGTAGTACGTCATCATACAATGTCTTCAAGCAGGTAGTACGTCATCATACAATGTCTTCAAGCAGGTAGTACGTCATCATACAATGTCTTCAAGCAGGTAGTACGTCATCATACAATGTCTTCAAGCAGGTAGTATGTCATCATACAATGTCTTCAAGTAGATAACGTAAAAAAAGAGCTCAATGAGAGTCGAATACGCTTGGTTATATATAAACAGCATTGAGTAACTTAAACAAGAAACACGCGTAAGATTAGACATATGGAATTATGTTGATACTGCCTGTCCTTTATCATGAAAGATTTCTAAACTTGTGTGCAAGTTATCTGAGACATTGATTTGTATTATATCATTGGTCATTGTCTGCACTAATAACTGGTTTTAGAGCTCTATACTAAAACGTGCGTCAGGCACATATCATTATCCCAATAACCATGCTCGTATCTGACAAACACACACATACACATTATCACTAATAAGACACAACGATATCTCTTAGACATGAGTGTTTGCTTATTTAGTAAAAGATAATTAAACTGTCTAGCTACCAAGGTATATATAAAATGGAAGTGTAATATCTGAATTTGCACAATATTAATCATCTCTCAAATTTAATCAGAGATCTGAATAGGTATTTCTTAACAGAAGGATATGTCTTGTGAAAATTTACGAAGATTTACTTCTATATGATGTTTCTCTATTACTCTTCGTAGGAAATGCCTTATTTTTTAGAGTTGTTCATCCTATTTATGAGTATCATACATTATTTGCAATTCTTACTACATGTAAATGTTAAATATACAACATGCAGCATGTTTGTGAATAGTTATAATAGGTCAAAGAAAATATAACCCTTCTACGTATAGAATAAATAGTGCGAAATGATATAAAGCTAATGATCGTGTCCCCTCTCTCACCTGCATTCTTTAATGAATAGGGTGTATGTATGATGTCTGGTCATCTGTGGTCCTGCCACGTGTACGTGGACTCATCTGTGGTCCTGCCACATGTACGTTGACTCATCTGTGGTCCTGCCACCTTCCTCACCTGCGTCTCCCTATGAGTAGGTTGCGCGTATGATGTCTGGTCATCTGTAAATGTTAAGCATTCCTGTAAGAACCAAATATTTTGTTGCTTTCTGGCATATCGTAAATACCAAACTGTAAATGTTAAGCATTCCTGTAAGAACCAAATATTTTGCTGCTTTCTGGCATATCGTAAATACCAAACTGTAAATGTTAAGCATTCCTGTGGGAACCAAATATTTTGTTGCTTTCTGGCATATCGTAAATACCAAACTGTAAATGTTAAGCATTCATGTGGGTAACCAAATATTTTGTTGCTTTCTGGCATATCGTAAATACCAAACTGTAAATGTTAAGCATTCCTGTGGGAACCAAATATTTTGTTGCTTTCTGGCATATCGTAAATACCAAACTGTAAATGTTAAGCATTCCTGTAAGAACCAAATATTTTGTTGCTTTCTGGCATATCGTACCGAACTGTAAATGTTAAGCATTCCTGTAAGAACCAAATATTTTGTTGCGCTCTGGCATGTCGTAAATACCAAACTTTAAATGCTATCCTAATTCCCTCAAGATATTCATTGAAAAGTTTAACAGGGAACATAATTATAAACAGCAACAAATATCCTTTTTTTCCTGTCTATCTGTTGAGGTTAAAACGAGATTTCTCGTTCTCAGATATCTTACAAATTTACTTACTTCAGACCTGACAATTGCTTGTCACCTGCAAAAGCACAAATTCTCTATGAAATTACCTATTCACATGGACATAACTATGTAACTCTAAGTCAGTATTCCTATGTACAAATCTAAGTCAGTGGTCCTATACACATTCTAAGTAAGTGGTCCTATACACAATCTAAGTCAGTGGTCCTATACACAATCTAAGTCAGTAGTCCTATACGCAATCTAAGTCAGTATTCCTATGTACAAATCTAAGTCAGTGGTCCTATACACATTCTAAGTAAGTGGTCCTATACACATTCTAAGTAAGTGGTCCTATACACCATCTAAGTCAGTGGTCCTATACACACTCTAAGTCAGTGGTCCTATACACAATCTAAGTCAGTAGTCCTATACACAATCTAAGTCAGTAGTCCTATACACAATCTAAGTCAGTGGTCCTATACACACTCTAAGTCAGTGGTCCTATGCACACTCTAAGTCAGTGGTGCTATACACACTCTAAGTCAGTGGTCCTATACACTCTGAGTCAGTGGTCCTATACACAAATCTAAGCCAGTGGTCCTATACACAATCTAAGTCAGTGGTCCTATACACACTCTAATTCCGTGGTCCTATACACACTCTAATTCAGTGGTCCTATACACACTCTAAGTCAGTGGTCCTATACACACTCTGAGTCAGTGGTCCGTTACACAAATCTAAGCCAGTGGTCCTATACACAATCTAAGTCAGTGGTCCTATACACACTCTAAGTCAGTGATCCTATACACACTCTAAGTCAGTGGTCCTATACACACTCTAAGTCAGTGGTCCTATGCACACTCTAAGTCAGTGGTCCTATACACACTCTAAGTCAGTGGTGCTGTACACACTCTAAGTCAGTGGTCCTATAAACAAATCTAAGCCAGTGGTCCTATACACAATCTAAGTCAGTGGTCCTATACACAATCTAAGTCAGTGATCTTATACACACTCTAATTCCGTTGTCCTATACACACTCTAAGTCAGTGGTCCGATACACACTCTAAGTCAGTGGTCCTATACACAATCTAAGTCAGTGGTCCTATACATAATCTAAGTCAGTGGTTCTGTAGACAATCTAAGTCAGTGGTCCTAGACACAATCTAAGTCAGTGGTCCTATACACACTCTAATTCCGTTGTCCTATACACACTCTAAGTCAGTGGTTCGATACACACTCTAAGTCAGTGGTCCTATCACAATCTAAGTCAGTGGTCCTATACATAATCTAAGTCAGTGGTTCTGTAGACAATCTAAGTCAGTGGTCCTAGACACAATCTAAGTCAGTGGTCCTATACACAATCTAAGTCAGTTGTCCTATACACACTCTAAGTCAGTGGTCCTATACACACTCTAAGTCAGTGGTCCTATACACAATCTAAGTCAGTGGTCCTATACATGTCATCCATATAGATGTAATTCTTGAGTTTACAGCTTCGGATAAGTGCAAATTATTGAAATGATCAATGCGTTTTTTGAGATCGTGGCTACGTATTTGTGAAAAGCGTGTAATATTGTAAACATTTCAAAAGAATTTAAGACAACTAAAGAAACAATTTAAATGAACTTCAGAAGAGCCTTTTGTCCATTACTTCCTGACTTTTACATGTTAACCTCATTACCAAATAACTAATTAATCGTTTGTCTGAAATACATATATATATATATATATATATATATATATATATATATATATATATATATATATATATATATATATTGTAATTTGCAGTACTATACATTTAAATATTTATATTTACATATTTGCAAGAGTTTTCAACCGATGACTAAGCTACAACGGCTTATATGTTATGAAAGCCTTGGCAAAGTCTTTGAAGCAAATGACATTAAAAAGATACATTTATAAGCAGTAGGTAGAAAGCTTTATGTTTAATGACCGTGGGTATTTAAAGAATTTGGCAATAAATATGCTACTGGCAGTTAGCCGTTACCAGCCATTGGCAATAAATATGCTACTTGCAGTTAGCCGTTACCAGCCATAAGGTTGAGACCATATATCTTGTGTCTTCATAAAATAAGATTTTCTCGAGAAGGAAACAGTTATAAGATTTTAGTCAAGATAATTCAGGAAAGACTGAATATATATATATATATATATATATATATATATATATATATATATATATATATATATATATATATATATATATATATGTGTGTGTGTGTGTGTTTGTGTGTGTTTGTGTGTGTGTACACTTCAACCAGATGCAATTAACTTCGTCCATCATAAATTAATTACTGGTAATTTTCAATCGCTTTGCGTGGAAGTTAATGAGAAGCTGTGCTATAAAAAAAGTATAAATCGGCAGATGTTCTTGTTGCATGGGCAAGGTGGAGTGTGGTTATAGCTCTTAAAACATTGTCAGTGAAAAGCAAGTGAAGACAAGATAGCTTTTACAACTACAAACATTTCAATGTTTTAATTTCAACGAAATATAATTTATTATCAATCAAACGATGTTCATATTTTTTATTTTACTATATAATTTTTGGGGGGCAAAAACGAAACATGTTCATAATTTTAAAATCGTTAAAAGTCTCCTCCTATAAATTGTTACTGAATCATGCTCAAATAATCCATGTGCAACAGAGTTTTGTCTCGGTATCAACACTATTTTTACGATGTGGTTAATAGTCACGTGACACGAGCGTATGTAGTGACATAAATTAGAACATATTTTGTGTTTTTAAAGTATACAAAGAGTAGTAGGTAGAGGTTTTCTGAATAGCTGGGGTTATGAAAGGAAAAACAAAAATACCGTCAACAATTATTATTTTTATTTGAGTAATTTTAGCTAATGGAGAAAAAAAAAGCCGGACGCATACTCATTTTTACTGCGAATATACTAACTTATACCTCACAGTCTGATTTTCATACCTCACATATACTAATTCGCACCGCACACAAAATCATACCGCACATGTGCTAACTCATACCGCAGACATGCTAACTCATACCACACACATGCTAATACCACACACATGCTAACTCATACCGCAGACATGCTAACTCATACCACACACATGCTAACTCATACCACACACATGCTAACTCATACCGCAGACATGCTAACTCATACCACACACATGCTAACTCATACCACACACATGCTAACTCATACCGCAGACATGCTAACTCGTACCACACACATGCTAACTCATACCACACACATGCTAACTCATACCGCAGACATGCTAACTCATACCGCAGACATGCTAACTCATACCGCAGACATGCTAACTCATACCGCACACATACTAGCATACTAATTCATTCTGCACGCATATCAACTCATACAGCAGACAAACTCATGACGCACCCTTACAAATTATATTTGGATAGAGCAATATTTGTACACAACTTGAAATGTTCATTAATGAGAAAATTATATCTGTTTCTTATGATTCTTCCTTCTTTGCCTTTTAACTCTCGCTTTTCCTCTGATTATAGTCCAGGATTGAATGGACAATTGCATAAACAAGAAAGCCTTAGCTAGTTTCACTGTAATAAACCATGCTTATCCACAGACGAGAAGCCAATACACAAAATACAATTCACGTTTAATTTCATTCACACGCACGCACACACGCACACGCACACACACACTAGATGGAAACAGGAGAGTGTAAACGCAGCCTGTGACGATTGAATGATAAAAAAAGTCCTTGTAGATTACTTACTTAACTCAAAGATATATATTGCAAATACATTCACTTGCGAAAGAGAGGGTACTGATACTATTACTAGTACATTACAATGAAAGAGAGGGTACTGATACTATTACTAGTACATTACAATGAAAGAGAGGGTACTGATACTATTACTAGTACATTACAATGAAAGAGAGGGTACTGATACTATTACTAGTACATTACAATGATAGAGAGGGTACTGATACTATTACTAGTACATTACAATGAAAGAGAGGGTACTGATACTATTACTAGTACATTATAATGAAAGAGAGGGTACTGATATTGTTAGTAGTACATTATAATGAAAGAGAGGGTACTGATATTATTACTAGTACATTACAATGAAAGAGAGGGTACTGATACTATTACTAGTACATTACAATGAAAGAGAGGGTACTGATACTATTACTATTACATTATAATGAAAGAGAGGGTACTGATACTATTACTAGTACATCACAATGAAAGAGAGGGTACTGATATTATTACTAGTACATTATAATGAAAGAGAGGGTACTGATACTATTACTAGTACATTACAATGAAAGAGAGGGTACTGATACTATTACAAAGTACATTACAACGAAAGAGAGGGTACTGATATTATTACTAGTACATTACAATGAAAGAGAGGGTACTGATATTATTACTAGTACATTACAATGAAAGAGAGGGTACTGATATTGTTAGTAGTACATCACAATGAAAGAGAGGGTACTGATACTATTACTAGTACATTACAATGAAAGAGAGGGTACTGATATTGTTAGTAGTACATCACAACGAAAGAGAGGGTACTGATACTATTACTAGTACATTACAATGAAAGAGAGGGTACTGATACTATTACTAGTACATTACAATGAAAGAGAGGGTACTGATACTATTACTAGTACATCACAATGAAAGAGAGGGTACTGATACTATTACTAGTACATCACAATGAAAGAGAGGGTACTGATACTATTACTAGTACATTACAATGAAAGAGAGGGTACTGATACTATTACTAGTACATTACAATGAAAGAGAGGGTACTGATACTATTACTAGTACATTACAATGATAGAGAGGGTACTGATACTATTACTAGTACATTACAATGAAAGAGAGGGTACTGATACTATTACTAGTACATTACAATGAAAGAGAGGGTACTGATACTATTACTAGTACATTACAATGAAAGAGAGGGTACTGATACTATTACTAGTACATTACAACGAAAGAGAGGGTACTGATATTGTTAGTAGTACATCACAACGAAAGAGAGGGTACTGATACTATTACTAGTACATTACAATGATAGAGAGGGTACTGATATTATTACTAGTACATTATAATGAAAGAGAGGGTACTGATACTATTACTAGTACATTACAATGAAAGAGAGGGTACTGATACTATTACTAGTACATTACAATGAAAGAGAGGGTACTTATATTATTACTAGTACATTACAATGAAAGAGAGGGTACTGATACTATTACTAGTACATTACAATGAAAGAGAGGGTACTGATACTATTACTAGTACATTACAATGAAAGAGAGGGTACTGATATTGCTAGTAGTACATCACAACGAAAGAGAGGGTACTGATACTATTACTAGTACATTACAATGAAAGAGAGGGTACTGATACTATTACTAGTACATTACAATGAAAGAGAGGGTACTGATATTGTTAGTAGTACATCACAATGAAAGAGAGGGTACTGATACTATTACTAGTACATTACAATGAAAGAGAGGGTACTGATACTATTACTAGTACATTACAATGAAAGAGAGGGTACTGATACTATTACAAAGTACATTACAATGAAAGAGGGTACTGATACTATTACTAGTACATTACAATGAAAGAGAGGGTACTGATACTATTACTAGTACAATACAGTGAAAGAGGGTACTGATACTATTACTAGTACATTACAATGAAAGAGAGGGTACTGATACTATTACTAGTACATCACAATGAAAGAGAGGGTACTGATACTATTACTAGTACATTACAGTGAAAGAGGGTACTGATACTATTACTAGTACATTACAATGAAAGAGAGGGTACTGATACTATTACTAGTACATTACAATGAAAGAGAGGGTACTGATACTATTACTAGTACATTACAATGAAAGAGAGGGTACTGATACTATTACTAGTACATCACAGAGGGTACTGATACTATTACTAGTACATCACAGAGGGTACTGATACTATTACTAGTACATTACAATGAAAGAGAGGGTACTGATACTATTACTAGTACATTACAATGAAAGAGAGGGTACTGATACTATTACTAGTACATTACAATGAAAGAGAGGGTACTGATATTGTTAGTAGTACATCACAACGAAAGAGAGGGTACTGATACTATTACTAGTACATTACAATGAAAGAGAGGGTACTGATACTATTACTAGTACATTACAATGAAAGAGAGGGTACTGATATTGTTAGTAGTACATCACAATGAAAGAGAGGGTACTGATACTATTACTAGTACATTACAATGAAAGAGAGGGTACTGATACTATTACTAGTACATTACAATGAAAGAGAGGGTACTGATACTATTACAAAGTACATTACAATGAAAGAGGGTACTGATACTATTACTAGTACATTAAAATGAAAGAGAGGGTACTGATACTATTACTAGTACATTACAATGAAAGAGAGGGTACTGATACTATTACTTGTACATTACAATGAAAGAGAGGGTACTGATATTGTTAGTAGTACATCACAACGAAAGAGAGGGTACTGATACTATTACTAGTACATTACAATGAAAGAGAGGGTACTGATACTATTACTAGTACATTACAATGAAAGAGAGGGTACTGATACTATTACTAGTACATTACAATGAAAGAGAGGGTACTGATACTATTACTAGTACATTACAATGAAAGAGAGGGTACTGATACTATTACTAGTACATTACAATGAAAGAGAGGGTACTGATACTATTACTAGTACATTACAATGAAAGAGAGGGTACTGATACTATTACTAGTACATCAGAATGAAAGAGAGGGTACTGATACTATTACTAGTACATCACAATGAAAGAGAGGGTACTGATACTATTACTAGTACATCACAATGAAAGAGAGGGTACTGATACTATTACTAGTACATTACAATGAAAGAGAGGGTACTGATACTATTACTAGTACATTACAATGAAAGAGAGGGTACTGATACTATTACTAGTACATCACAATGAAAGAGAGGGTACTGATACTATTACTAGTACATCACAATGAAAGAGAGGGTACTGATACTATTACTAGTACATTACAATGAAAGAGAGGGTACTGATACTATTACTAGTACATTACAATGAAAGAGAGGGTACTGATACTATTACTAGTACATTACAATGAAAGAGAGGGTACTTATATTATTACTAGTACATTATAATGATAGAGAGGGTACTGATACTGTTACTAGTACATTACAATGAAAGAGAGGGTACTGATATTGTTAGTAGTACATCACAATGAAAGAGAGGGTACTGATATTGTTAGTAGTACATTACAATGAAAGAGAGGGTACTGATACTATTACTAGTACATTACAACGAAAGAGAGGGTACTGATACTATTACTAGTACATTACAATGAAAGAGGGTACTGATACTATTACTAGTACATTACAATGAAAGAGAGGGTACTGATACTATTACTAGTACATTACAATGAAAGAGTTGGTACTGATACTATTACTAGTACATTACAATGAAAGAGAGGGTACTGATATTGTTAGTAGTACATCACAATGAAAGAGAGGGTACTGATACTATTACTAGTACATTACAATGAAAGAGAGGGTACTGATACTATTACTAGTACATTACAACGAAAGAGAGGGTACTGATACTATTACTAGTACATTACAATGAAAGAGAGGGTACTGATATTATTACTAGTACATCACAACGAAAGAGAGGGTACTGATACTATTACTAGTACATCACAACGAAAGAGAGGGTACTGATACTATTACTAGTAAATCACAATGAAAGAGAGGGTACTGATATTATTACTAGTACATCACAATGAAAGAGAGGGTACTGATATTATTAGTAGTACATCACAATGAAAGAGAGGGTACTGATACTATTACTAGTACATAACAATGAAAGAGAGGGTACTGATATTATTACTAGTACATCACAACGAAAGAGAGGGTACTGATACTATTACTAGTACATCACAACGAAAGAGAGGGTACTGATACTATTACTAGTACATCACAATGAAAGAGAGGGTACTGATATTATTACTAGTACATCACAATGAAAGAGAGGGTACTGATACTATTACTAGTACATCACAACGAAAGAGAGGGTACTGATACTATTACTAGTACATCACAATGAAAGAGAGGGTACTGATACTATTACTAGTACATCACAATGAAAGAGAGGGTACTGATACTATTACTATTACATCACAATGAAAGAGAGGGTACTGATACTATTACTAGTACATTACAACGAAAGAGAGGGTACTGATACTATTACTAGTACATTATAATGAAAGAGAGGGTACTGATATTGTTAGTAGTACATTACAACGAAAGAGAGGGTACTGATATTGTTAGTAGTACATCACAACGAAAGAGAGGGTACTGATACTATTACTAGTACATTACAATGATAGAGAGGGTACTGATACTATTACTAGTACATTACAACGAAAGAGAGGGTACTGATATTGTTAGTAGTACATTACAACGAAAGAGAGGGTACTGATATTGTTAGTAGTACATCACAACGAAAGAGAGGGTACTGATACTATTACTAGTACATTATAATGAAAGAGAGGGTACTGATACTATTACTAGTACATTATAATGAAAGAGAGGGTACTGATATTGTTAGTAGTACATTACAACGAAAGAGAGGGTACTGATATTGTTAGTAGTACATTATAATGAAAGAGAGGGTACTGATATTGTTAGTAGTACATCACAACTAAAGAGACGGTACTGATACTATTACTAGTACATTACAACGAAAGAGAGGGTACTGATATTGTTAGTAGTACATTACAACGAAAGAGAGGGTACTGATATTATTACTAGTACATCACAACGAAAGAGAGGGTACTGATACTATTACTAGTACATTACAACGAAAAGAGGGTACTGATATTGTTAGTAGTACATTACAACGAAAGAGAGGGTACTGATATTATTACTAGTACATTATAATGAAAGAGAGGGTACTGATACTATTACTAGTACATTACAACGAAAGAGAGGGTACTGATACTATTACTAGTACATTATAATGAAAGAGAGGGTACTGATATTATTACTAGTACATTATAATGAAAGAGAGGGTACTGATACTATTACTAGTACATCACAATGAAAGAGAGGGTACTGATACTATTACTAGTACATCACAATGAAAGAGAGGGTACTGATACTATTACTAGTACATTACAATGAAAGAGAGGGTACTGATACTATTACTAGTACATTATAATGAAAGAGAGGGTACTGATACTATTACTAGTACATTATAATGAAAGAGAGGGTACTGATACTATTACTAGTACATTATAATGAAAGAGAGGGTACTGATATTGTTAGTAGTACATTATAATGAAAGAGAGGGTACTGATATTGTTAGTAGTACATCACAATGAAAGAGAGGGTACTGATACTATTACTAGTACATTACAATGATAGAGAGGGTACTGATACTATTACTAGTACATTACAATGATAGAGAGGGTACTGATACTATTACTAGTACATTACAACGAAAGAGAGGGTACTGATATTGTTAGTAGTACATTACAACGAAAGAGAGGGTACTGATACTATTACTAGTACATTACAATGAAAGAGAGGGTACTGATACTATTACTAGTACATTATAATGAAAGAGAGGGTACTGATATTGTTAGTAGTACATCACAACGAAAGAGAGGGTACTGATACTATTACTAGTACATTACAACGAAAGAGAGGGTACCGATACTATTACTAGTACATCACAATGAAAGAGAGGGTACTGATACTATTACTAGTACATTACAATGAGAGAGAGGGTACTGATACTATTACTAGTACATTACAATGAAAGAGAGGGTACTGATACTATTACTAGTACATTACAATGAAAGAGAGGGTACTGATACTATTACTAGTACATTACAATGAAAGAGAGGGTACTGATACTATTACTAGTACATCACAATGAAAGAGAGGGTACTGATACTATTACTAGTACATTACAATGAAAGAGAGGGTACTGATACTATTACTAGTACATTACAATGAAAGAGAGGGTACTGATACTATTACTAGTACATCACAATGAAAGAGAGGGTACTGATACTATTACTAGTACATTACAATGAAAGAGAGGGTACTGATACTATTACTAGTACATCACAATGAAAGAGAGGGTACTGATACTATTACTAGTACATTACAATGAAAGAGAGGGTACTGATACTATTACTAGTACATCACAATGAAAGAGAGGGTACTGATACTATTACTAGTACATTACAATGAAAGAGAGGGTACTGATACTGTTACTAGTACATCACAATGAAAGAGAGGGTACTGATACTATTACTAGTACATTACAATGAAAGAGGGTACTGATACTATTACTAGTACATTACAATGAAAGAGAGGGTACTGATACTATTACTAGTACATTACAATGAAAGAGAGGGTACTGATACTATTACTAGTACATTACAATGAAAGAGAGGGTACTGATACTATTACTAGTACATTACAATGAAAGAGAGGGTACTGATATTATTACTAGTACATTACAATGAAAGAGAGGGTACTGATACTATTACTAGTACATTACAATGAAAGAGAGGGTACTGATACTATTACTAGTACATTACAATGAAAGAGAGGGTACTGATACTATTACTAGTACATTACAATGAAAGAGAGGGTACTGATACTATTACTAGTACATTACAATGAAAGAGAGGGTACTGATATTATTACTAGTACATTACAATGAAAGAGAGGGTACTGATACTATTACTAGTACATCACAATGAAAGAGAGGGTACTGATACTATTACAAAGTACATTACAATGAAAGAGAGGGTACTGATATTATTACTAGTACATTACAATGAAAGAGAGGGTACTGATATTATTACTAGTACATTACAATGAAAGAGAGGGTACTGATACTATTACTAGTACATTACAATGAAAGAGGGTACTGATACTATTACTAGTACATTACAATGAAAGAGAGGGTACTGATACTATTACTAGTACATCACAATGAAAGAGAGGGTACTGATACTATTACTAGTACATTACAATGAAAGAGAGGGTACTGATACTATTACTAGTACATCACAATGAAAGAGAGGGTACTGATACTATTACTAGTACATTACAATGAAAGAGAGGGTACTGATACTATTACTAGTACATCACAATGAAAGAGAGGGTACTGATACTATTACAAAGTACATTACAATGAAAGAGGGTACTGATACTATTACTAGTACATTACAATGAAAGAGAGGGTACTGATACTATTACTAGTACATTACAATGAAAGAGAGGGTACTGATACTATTACAAAGTACATTACAATGAAAGAGGGTACTGATACTATTACTAGTACATTACAATGAAAGAGAGGGTACTGATACTATTACTAGTACATCAGAATGAAAGAGATGGTACTGATACTATTACTAGTACATTAAAATGAAAGAGAGGGTACTTATATTATTACTAGTACATTATAATGATAGAGAGGGTACTTATATTATTACTAGTACATTACAATGAAAGAGGGTACTGATACTATTACTAGTACATCACAGAGGATACTGATACTATTACTAGTACATCACAGAGGATACTGATACTATTACTAGTACATTACAATGAAAGAGGGTACTGATATTATTACTAGTACATTATAATGATAGAGAGGGTACTGACATTATTACTAGTACATTACAATGAAAGAGGGTACTGATATTATTACTAGTACATTATAATGATAGAGAGGGTACTGACACTATTACTAGTACATTACAATGAAAGAGGGTACTGATATTATTACTAGTACATTATAATGATAGAGAGGGTACTGATATTATTACTAGTACATTATAATGATAGAGAGGGTACTGACACTATTACTAGTACATTACAATGAAAGAGAGGGTACTGATACTATTACTAGTACATCACAATGAAAGAGAGGGTACTGATACAATTACTAGTACATCACAATGAAAGAGAGGGTACTGATACTATTACTAGTACATCACAATGAAAGAGAGGGTACTGATACTATTACTAGTACATCACAATGAAAGAGAGGGTACTGATACTATTACTAGTACATCACAATGAAAGAGAGGGGTACTGATACTATTACTAGTACATTACAATGAAAGAGAGGGTACTGATACTAATACTATTACATCACAATGAAAGAGAGGGTACTGATACTATTACTAGTACATTACAATGAAAGAGAGGGTACTGATACTATTACTAGTACATCACAATGAAAGAGAGGGTACTGATATTATCTACTAGTACATTACAATGAAAGAGAGGGTACTGATACTATTACTAGTACATCACAATGAAAGAGAGGGTACTGATACTATTACTAGTACATCACAATGAAAGAGAGGGTACTGATATTATTACTAGTACATTATATGATAGAGAGGGTACTGACACTATTACTAGTACATTACAATGAAAGTTAGTGTACTGATACTATTACTAGTACATCACAATGAAAGAGAGGGTACTGATACTATTACTAGTACATCACAATGAAAGAGAAGGTACTGATACTATTTACTAGTACATCACAATGAAAGAGAGGGTACTGATACTTTACTATTACATCACAATGAAAGAGAGGGTACTGATACTATTACTAGTACAACACAATGAAAGAGAGGGTCTGATACTATTACTAGTACATCACAATGAAAGAGAGGGTACTGATACTATTACTAGTACATTACAATGAAAGAGAGGGTACTGATACTATTACTAGTACATTACAATGAAAGAAGAGGGTACTGATACTATTACTAGTACATCACAATGAAAGAGAGTGGGTACTGATACTATTACTAGTACATCACAATGAAAGAGAGGGTACTGATACTATTACTAGTACCATCACAATGAAAGAGAGGGTACTGATACTATTACTATTACATCACAATGAAAGAGAGGGTACTGATATTATTACTAGTACATCACAATGAAAGAGAGGGTACTGATACTATTACTAGTACATCACAATGAAAGAGAGGGTACTGATAGTATTACTAGTACATCACAATGAAAGAGAGGGTACTGATACTATTACTAGTACATCACAATGAAATGAGAGGGTACTGATACTATTACTAGTACATTTATAATGAAAGAGAGGGTACTGATACTATTACTAGTACATTACAATGAAAGAGAGGGTACTGATACTATTACTAGTACATTATAATGATAGAGAGGGTACTGATACTATTACTAGTACATTATAATGAAAGAGAGGGTACTGATAATTATTACTAGTACATTATAATGATAGAGAGGGTACTGATATTATTACTAGTACATTATAATGAAAGAGGGTACTGATACTATTACTATTACATCACAATGAAAGAGAGGGTACTGATATTATTACTAGTACATCACAATGAAAGAGAGGGTACTGATTACTATTACTATTACATCACAATGAAAGAGAGGGTACTGATACTATTACTAGTACATATACAATGCAAAGAGAGGGTACTGATACTATTACTAGTACATTACAATGAAAGAGAGGGTACTGATACTATTACTAGTACATTATAATGATAGAGAGGGTACTGATACTATTACTAGTACATTACAATGAAAGAGAGGGTACTGATACTATTACTAGTACATTACAATGAAAGAGAGGGTACTGATACTATTACTAGTACATTACAATGAAAGAGAGGGTACTGATACTATTACTAGTACATTACAATGAAAGAGAGGGTACTGATACTATTACTAGTACATTACAATGAAAGAGAGGGTACAGATACTATTACTAGTACATTAAAATGAAAGAGAGGGTACTTATATTATTACTAGTACATTATAATGATAGAGAGGGGTACTGATATTATTACTAGTAAATTACACTGAAAGAGGGTACAGATACTATTACTAGTACATTACAATGAAAGAGAGGGTACTGATACTATTACTAGTACATCACAATGAAAGAGAGGGTACTGATACTATTACAAAGTACATTACAATGATAAAGAGAGGGTACTGATATTATTACTAGTACATTACAATGAAAGAGAGGGTACTGATACTATTACTAGTACATTACAATGAAAAGAGGGTACTGATACTATTACTAGTACATTACAATGAAAGAGAGGGTACTGATATTATTACTAGTACATTACAATGAAAGAGAGGGTACTGATATTATTACTAGTACATTACAATGAAAGAGAGGGTACTGATACTATTACTAGTACATTACAATGAAAGAGGGTACTGATACTATTACTAGTACATTACAATGAAAGAGAGGGTACTGATACTATTACTAGTACATTACAATGAAAGAGAGGGTACTGATACTATTACTAGTACATTACAATGAAAGAGAGGGTACTGATATTATTACTAGTACATTACAACGAAAGAGAGGGTACTGATATTATTACTAGTACATTACAATGAAAGAGAGGGTACTTGATACTATTACTATTACATTACAATGAAAGAGGGTACTGATACTATTACTAGTACATTACAATGAAAGAGAGGGTACTGATACTATTACTAGTACATCACAATGAAAGAGAGGGTACTGATACTATTACTAGTACATTACAATGAAAGAGAGGGTACTGATACTATTACTAGTACATCACAATGAAAGAGAGGGTACTGATACTATTACTAGTACATTACAATGAAAGAGAGGGTACTGATACTATTACTAGTACATCACAATGAAAGAGAGGGTACTGATACTATTACAAAGTACATTACAATGAAAGAGAGGTACTGATACTATTACTAGTACATTACAATGAATGAGAGGGTACTGATACTATTACTAGTACATTACAATGAAAGAGAGGGTACTGATACTATTACAAAGTACATTACAATGAAAGAGGGTACTGATACTATTACTAGTACATTACAATGAAGAGAGGGTACTGATACTATTACGTAGTACATCAGAATGAAAGAGATGGTTACTGATACTATTACTAGTACATTAAAATGAAAGAGAGGGTACTTATATTATTACTAGTACATTATAATGATAGAGAGGGGTACTGATATTAATTACTAGTACAATTTCAATGAAAGAGGGTACTGATACTATTACTAGTACATCACAGAGGATACTGATACTATTACTAGGTACATCACAGAGGATACTGATACTATTACTAGTACATTACAATGAAAAGGAGGGTACTGATAATATTACTAGTACATTATAATGATAGAGAGGGGTTAACTGACATTATTACTAGTAATTACAATGAAAGAGGGTACTGATATTATTACTAGTACATTATAATGATAGAGAGGGTACTGACACTATTACTAGTACATTACAATGAAAGAGGGTACTGATACTATTACTAGTACATTATAATGATAGAGAGGGTACTGATATTATTACTAGTACATTATAATGATAGAGAGGGTACTGGACACTATTACTAGTACATTACAATGAAAGAGAGGGTACTGATACTATTACTAGTACATCACAATGAAAGAGAGGGTACTGATACTATTACTAGTACATCACAAATGAAAGAAGAGGGTACTGATACTATTACTAGTACATCACAATGAAAGAGAGGGTACTGATACTATTACTAGTACATCACAATGAAAGAGAGGGTACTGATACTATTACTAGTACATCACAATGAAAGAGAGGGTACTGATACTATTACTAGTACATTGCAATGAAAGAGAGGGTACTGATACTATTACTAGTACATCACAATGAAAGAAGAGGGTACTGATATTATTACTATTGTACATTACAATGAAAGAGAGGGTACTGATACTAATACTAGTACATCACAATGAAAGGAGAGGGTACTGATACTATTACTAGTACAATCACAATGAAAGAGAGGGTACTGATACTATTACTAGTACATTACAATGAAAGAGAGGGTACTGATACTATTACTAGTACATTACAATGAAAGAGAGGGTACTGATAATATTAGTAGTACATGACAAAGAAAGAGAGGGTACTGATACTATTACTAGTACATCACAATGAAAGAGTGGGTACTGATACTATTACTAGTACATCACAATGAAAGAGAGGGTACTGATACTATTACTAGTACATTACAATGAAAGAGAGGGTACTGATACTATTACTAGTACATTACAATGAAAGAGAGGGTACTGATACTATTACTAGTACATTACAATGAAAGAGAGGGTACTGATACTATTACTATTACATCACAATGAAAGAGAGTGGTACTGATATTATTACTAGTACATCACAATGAAAGAGAGGGTACTGATACTATTACTATTACATCACAATGAAAGAGAGGGTACTGATATTATTACTAGTACATTATAATGATAGAGAGGGTACTGATACTATTACTATTACATTATAATGAAAGAGAGGGTACTGATATTATTACTAGTACATTATAATGATAGAGAGGGTACTGATATTATTACTAGTACATTATAATGAAAGAGGGTACTGATACTATTACTATTACATCACAATGAAAGAGAGGGTACTGATATTTATTACTAGTACATCACAATGTAAGAGAGGGTACTGATACTATTACTAGTACATTACAATGAAAGAGAGGGTACTGAAACTATACTATTACATTATAATGATAGAGAGGGTACTGATACTATTACTAGTACATTATAATGAAAGAGAGGGTACTGATACTATTACTAGTACATCACAATGAAAGAGAGGGTACTGATACTATTACTAGTACATTACAATGAAAGAGAGGGTACTGATACTAATTACTAGTACATCACAATGAAAGAGAGGGTACTGATACTATTACTAGTACATCACAATGAAAGAGAGGGTACTGATATTATTACTAGTACATTACAATGAAAGAGAGGGTACTGATACTATTACTAGTACATTACAATGAAAGAGAGGAGTACTGAATATTATTACTATTACATCACAATGAAAAGAGAGGGTACTGATACTATTACTAGTACATTACAATGAAAGAGAGGGTAACTGATACTATTACTAGTACATTACAATGAAAGAGAGGGTTACTGATACTATACTAGTACATTACAATGAAAGAGAGGGTACTGATACTATTACTAGTACATTAAAAATGAAAGAGAGGGTACTTATATTATTACTAGTACATTATAATGATAGAGAGGGTACTGATATTATTACTAGTACATTACAATGAAAGAGGGTACAGATACTATTACTAGTACATTACAATGAAAGAGAGGGTACTGATACTATTACTAGTACATCACAATGAAAGAGAGGGTACTTATACTATTACCTAGTACATCACAATGAAAGAGAGGGTACTTATATTATTACTAGTACATTATAATGATAGAGAGGGTACTGATAATTATTACTAGTACATTACAATGAAAGAGGGTACAGATACTATTACTAGTACATTACAATGAAAGAGTGGGTACTGATACTATTACTAGTACATTACAATGAAAGAGAGGGTACTGATACTATTACTAGTACATAACAATGAAAGAAGAGGGTACTGATATTATTACTAGTACATCACAGAGGATACTGATACTATTACTAGTACATTAAATGAAAGAGAGGGTACTGATATTATTACTAGTACATCACAATGAAAGAGAGGGTACTGATACTATTACTAGTACATCACAATGAAAGAGAGGGTACTTATACTATTACTAGTACATCACAAGAGGATACTGATACTATTACTAGTACATTACAATGAAAGAGAGGGTACTGATTATTATTACTAGTACATCACAATGAAAGAGAGGGTACTGATACTATTACTAGTACATCACAAATGAAAGAGAGGGTACTTATACTATTACTAGTACATCACAGAGGATACTGATACTATTACTAGTACATTACAATGAAAGAGAGGGTACTGAAACTATTACTAGTACATCACAATGAAAGAGAGGGTACTGATACTATTACTAGTACATCACAATGAAAGAGAGGGGTACTGATACTATTACTAGTACATTACAATGAAAGAGAGGATACTGATACTATTACTAGTACATCACAATGAAAGAGAGGATACTGATACTATTACTAGTACATCACAATGAAAGAGAGGGTACTGATACTATTACTAGTACATTCACAATGAAAGAGAGGGTACTGATACTATTACTAGTACATCACAATGAAAGAGAGGGTACTGATATTATTACTAGTACATTATAATTGATAGAGAGGGTACTGATACTATTACTAGTACATTACAACGAAAGAGAGGGTACTGATACTATTACTAGTACATCCCAATGAAAGAGAGGATACTGATACTATTACTAGTACATTACAATGAAAGAGAGGGTACTGATACTATTACTAGTACATTAAAATGAAAGAGAGGGGTACTTATATTATTACTAGTACATTAAAATGAAAGAGAGGGTACTGATACTATTACTAGTACATCACAATGATAGAGAGGATACTGATACTATTACTAGTACATTACAATGAAAGAGAGGGTACTGATACTATTACTAGTACATCACAATGAAAGAGAGGGTACTGATACTATTACTAGTAACATTACAATGAAAGAGAGGGTACTGATACTATTACTAGTACATCACAATGAAAGAGAGGGTACTGATACTATTACTAGTACATAAAAATGAAAGGGAGGGTACTGATATAATTACTAGTACATCACAATGAAAGAGAGGGTACTGATACTATTACTAGTACATCACAATGAAAGAGAGGGTACTGATACTATTACTAGTACATTACAATGAAAGAGAGGGTACTGATACTATTTCTAGTACATCACAATGAAAGAGAGGGTACTGATACTATTACTAGTACATCACAATGAAAGAGAGGGTACTGATACTATTACTAGTACATTACAATGAAAGAGAGGGTACTGATATTATTACTAGTACATCACAATGAAAGAGAGGGTACTGATACTATTACTAGTACATCACAATGAAAGAGAGGGTACTGATACTGTTACTAGTACATTACAATGAAAGAGGGTACTGATACTATTACTAGTACATCACAATGAAAGAGAGGGTACTTATACTATTACTAGAACATTACAATGAAAGAGGGTACTGATACTATTACTGGTTGATTATAATGATAGAGAAAACAATGAAAGAGAGGGTACTGCTACTATTACAAATTACATTACAATGAAAGAGAGGGTACTGATATTATTACTAGTACATCACAATGAAAGAGAGGGTACTGATACTATTTCTAGTACATCACAATGAAAGAGAGGGTACTGATACTAATTACTAGTACATTACAATGAAAGAGGGGTACTGATACTATTACTGGTTCATTATAATGATAGAGAAACAATGAAAGAGAGGGTACTGCTACTATTACAAAGTACATTACAACGAAAGAGAGGGTACTGATACTATTACTAGTACATTACAATGAAAGAGAGGGTACTGATACTATTACAAATTACATTCCAACGAAAGAGAGGGTACTGCTACTAGTTACAAAAGTACATTACAACGAAAGAGAGGGTACTGATACTATTACTAGTACATTACAATGAAAGAGAGGGTACTGCTACTATTACAAAGTACATTACAATGTAAGAGAGGGTACTGCTACTATTACAAAGTACATTACAACGAAAGAGAGGTACTGATACTATTACAAAGTACATTACAACGAAAGAGAGGGGTACTGTACTATTACTAGTACATTACAATGAAAGAGAGGGTACTGATACTATTACTAGTACATTACAATGAAAGAGAGGGTACTGATACTATTACTAGTACATTACAATGAAAGAGAGGGTACTGATACTATTACTAGTACATTACAATGAAAGAGAGGGTACTGATTACTATTACTAGTCATTACAATGAAAGAGAGGGTACTGGATACTATTACATGTACATCACAATGAAGAGAGAGGGTAACTGATACTATTACTAGTACATCACAATGAAAGAGAGGGTACTGATTACTATTACTAGTACAGTACAACGAAAGAGAGGGTACTGATACTATTACTAGTACATCACCATGAAAGAGAGGGGTACTGATACTTATTACTAGTACACTCACAATGAAATGAGGAGGGTACTGATACTATTACTAGTACATCACAATGAAAGAGAGGGGTACTGATACTATTACTAGTACATCACTAAAAGAAAGAGAGGGTACTGATACTATTACTAGTACATTATAATGAAGAGAGGGGTACTGATACTATTACTAGTACAGTACAATGATAGAGAGGGTACTGACATACTATTACTAGTACATTACAATGAAAGAGAGGGTACTGATACTATTACT
>JAQPZY010000355.1:0-130170 GCA_029931535.1 Margaritifera margaritifera | reverse complement strand
ACAAATCTGTTATTGTACTCCAATGCTTGTGTTGTTTCAGGATTATTCCATTCAACGGACAGGAAGAAATATACATGAAGATGGGTCCCAATCTACATGCAAAAGCCTTCTGACATTGAAAAGGTAAAGTAAGGTGTCCGTCCTATCTTTAGATTTATTAAATGAAAGTAAACGTCCTGTGTCACTTTGGACAAATTCAGAAAAGGATGACAAAATGTCGTCACAAAAGCAAGATAAAAGCAATATTGTGCTAAGCGGTAATTTACTAGGGAATTATTGGAAACCATTGTACATCTCTGTTGGTGATTTTCACCTTGTGCATCTTTTTCAACTGCTGATTTCCCCATTGAGGTCCCTGGAAAAAATATCTGTTATTGTACTCCAATGCTTGTGTTGTTTCAGGATTATTCCATTCCACGGACAGGAAGAAATATACATGAAGATGGGGCACAATGTACATGCAAAAGCCTTCTGACATTGTAAAGGTAATGTAACCCTTAACAAAATGAGATGCATTGAAATGCCATTGTACTTCCATTTAAATTCTTGCCATCGAAAATCCATTGATTCACCATTATTTGGCTCAGATTTGTGCGTGTAACAAAGAATGCAGAAAACCATTCAAATTCCATTAAAAAACCATTGAAACTCCATTACAAAAGCATTGAAAAACCATTGATTTGAGGCGAAATATGCTAATGAGATGTACCATTTATTGGATGTCACAAAAATGGTAAACAATGGGAAAATCAATGGATAGAAAAAAACACTCAAAGAATATTTAAATGATGTCATAACAATGGAACAAAACATGGAATATAAATGGTTGGAGTGGCCAATGTGTAAATAATGATTTACATATTTAATGATGTCAAAAAAATGGTTAAAAAATGGCAGTCAATGGGCTGCAATGGCAATGTAAAGACTATAATTAACTGCATCGATCTGATTCAATGAATACATTTTAACAGCAGAAAAATTAACAGACTATACATTTTTGAAAAAAATTGCATTTAACAACACAAGTATGAAATCCTTGAAATTCAAAACAAATCAAGTGTTAGTTTTTTAATATATTGTAACCCATGGATAGATAACAACAAAAAATGTATACCATGTACAGCATAATCAGCTTTAATACAATCTTGCAAATTAATTTTATCACAAATGCTTCAGTGTAAAATGAAATCATTTAAACTGAATTATGATTTGCCAAATTTATATCTATAATTAGTGCATTAATAAAAGGATTATATTGTTTCTAATCTGATGAGTACATTAAGAATCTACTTGTAATTAGACTATCAGCACGGAGTCAAAAGCGCATTAACGGCAAACCTTGTACAAGAAAAGAAATGTTGCTTGATTGTCTATCACAATTTGGAGAAAACTGTAAATTTTTAGCAGATTATTGACACGTATAACATTCTATTTATAGAACTCCCAGACTTCTAATTTTCAAAGCATAATTTTCCTTTTAGCAGTATATATGATTCTTAGTTTTTATTTTGTCCTCTAAATCTAGGAAATACAAATTATGTGCTGTACATTTTCTGTAGTACGAGCTCTCTATAGGATTTTGAATCTAAAGTTGGGATCTAAGCTACATTTCTAAAATGAACACATAAATGAAGAAAACGTTTTATCAAATTTGGGAAAATGATCAAGTGTCCATAATCACAAAGAGGAGACCCTCGAAGTAGGCCAGCGCATCCGGACTCTCACTACAGACAGCTCTGACGATGTATAGCTTCTCAATTTAAACTTTTGAAAGTTTAGGCTTTTGAGTATGTCTTGCATTTCCAATTTTATATTTGGTATTTAGGGACCGACCATTTATGGGGGTGCATGGGGTGGGGAATGGATTTTTGGATGAAACAAATTCCAGCTCTCAAATACCTTGAATAAAATTCTCTTGTTCCGATTCATAGCAACTAGAAAGAAAAATCCTATTATATCCATTATATTAGTTGAAAATAATAAATTCTCTTGAGATACAAGAAAATCTCTAGGCTCGAAAGAGAATTCCAAGTACCCCCCCCCCCAAAAAAAAAAAAAAAAAAAAATAGTTGGACCTTTATCTGTACAGGTTTACTATATTTGTATGGGAAATTATGAACAACTGACAAGTATTTTCTTTCTGGGGGGTGGGGGGAATACAGAATGCTGAACAAGAATGTTTAAAACTATAAATTAATAATAAAAATAGTACTACTACTAAGAATAATAATAATAAATTAAGTACTTACTACCTGAAAAAAGACCCACCCAACCTTGGCCCCGGCTAGGGTTGATCAATCATCTGTTCCAATCCCTCTGCGTCTTGCAGAGAAGTTATAAATATAACAGATACCTGTGTGCTATCACGTTCACTTGGCCAAATCATGCGGGAAATTTGGTAAACTGTTATACTGGAAGAAAACTACAAAGTGGGAACTATCCACGGAATACACTTTCGAAACCAGTTGTGATTTGACCGTCTTCGGTAAACATTGTAAGCAGTTGTCATACTGGAAGAAAACTACAAAATGGGAACTATCCATGGAGCACACTTTCGAAACCAGTTGTGATTTGACCGACTTTGGTAAACATTTAAAACTGTTATCATACTGAAAGAAAACTACAAAGCGGGAACTCTCCATGGAACACACTTTCAAAGCCAGTTGTGATTCGACCGCCATCTTCGAAGATTGAGTTTCCCTCTAATCCTGTAAATCAGCCAATCAAAGAAGCGCCAGCATCCCTACTCTCTCATGTACATGTTGATCACGTGATATAAAACTGTTTTCGTCCTTGCGTACTACAGTGAATTAGGTCAAGTCAGCTGCTGGGCAAATTCACATTAGACAACCGCGCGTCAGTTGAAAACTTTTTCTTTAGAAAAACAAATCAACAAACAACTCAAATGGAACCAAGGAACAAAAAACGACGCGGACCGTATTTAAAAACAAAAGCACATGGCGTCAGTATATATTTGTTTCTATGACTTATGTAGACCTAATTTAAGTTTATAAGGTCCATATATGCATGGGCCCATTTGACGATGCCAATTTTTTAAAAACTTGTTCAAACACCCACATACAACGGTAGTTTATCCATGGGCCAACAATAATTATATAGCTGACGTTATACTAAACCTGAGGTATTATACATATGGAATCTGAAATGCTGATTATTTGCCTAGGAAAAAGCATGATTACTGACCAGTAATGGTCTGATCAAAGGTATTCTGTAGTCCAAACCTACATAATTAATTGTCAATCAATGATCAATGGTGACCTAATGAGTGATACAAGTTATCATCTACTGGCACAGGTGTGAATAAAATCCATGTTAAGCCAAGTTTACCTTGATTGATGCCCTTTGACACTTGTATACACTTTGATAATGCATTTTAGTATTTACTCAAAGTTCAATAATATTTGTGTTGTTTCAACATATATATTCTGCTCTTAAACATGTAAAATGTCTGCAATTAGTAGAATGTATAAGCAAATTATATGTATATCAGCTATATACATGTATTTATAGTCATCAGAATAACTTTGTGTTCCAATCTCCATGGAAAGTCAGTTGAAACATGGAGTTTTCAATGGTAAATCAAAATGGTCTGCTAAAAGTTATTCAACAATTCATTCAACTCAACTGAATTTTTATTAAGGGATATCTAACTCTTCAATGGCCTTAGAAAAGAAATGGAAGTTCAATGGGATTTAAATGGAACTTCTTGTAAAACAAGACCATTGAAACATCATGGCCAAAATTAAATGGAATTCCAATGGTAGCTAAATGTCATTTTTTTAAAAAAATGGAGTTTCAATGTTGCTCAGAAAAATGGTAATCAGAAATTTGTAGCCAGAAAAATGGGATATCAATGGATTTTTTACATTTTAATGGTCTTTCAATGCACTTTAAATGGTAAAACAATAGAAAATGACCATTTCTTTTTGATAAGGGAAGTTGTCCATCCTATCTTTAGTTTTATTAAATGCAAGTAAACGTTCTGTGTCACTTTGGAGAAAATCAGAAAAGGATGACAAAATGTCATCACAAAAGCAAGATAAAAGCAATATTATACTAAGCTGTAATTTACTAGGGAATTATTGGAAGCCATTTTACATCTCTTTTGGTGGTTTTCACCTTGTGCATCTTTTTCCACTGATGATTTCCCCATGGAGGCCCCTGGAAAACAAATCTGTTATTGTACTCCAATGCTTGTGTTGTTTCAGGATTATTCCATTCCAGGGACAGGAAGAAATATACATGAAGATGGGGCCCAATCTACATGCAAAAGCCTTCTGACATTGAAAAGGTAAAGTAAGGTGTCCATCCTATCTTTAGATTTATTAAATGAAAGTAAACGTCCTGTGTCACTTTGGACAAATTCAGAAAAGGATGACAAAATGTCGTCACAAAAGCAAGATAAAAGCAATATTGTGCTAAGCGGTAATTTACTAGGGAATTATTGGAAACCATTGTACATCTCTGTTGGTGATTTTCACCTTGTGCATCTTTTTCAACTGCTGATTTCCCCATTGAGGTCCCTGGAAAAAATATCTGTTATTGTACTCCAATGCTTGTGTTGTTTTAGGATTATTCCATTCCACGGACAGGAAGAAATATACATGAAGGTGGGGCACAATGTACATGCAAAAGCCTTCTGACATTGTAAAGGTAATGTAACCCTTAACAAAATGAGATGCATTGAAATGCCATTGTACTTCCATTTAAATTCTTGCCATCGAAAATCCATTGATTCACCATTATTTGGCTCAGATTTGTGCGTGTAACAAAGAATGCAGAAAACCATTCAAATTCCATTAAAAAACCATTGAAACTCCATTACAAAAGCATTGAAAAACCATTGATTTGAGGCGAAATATGCTAATGAGATGTACCATTTATTGGATGTCACAAAAATGGTAAACAATGGGAAAATCAATGGATAGAAAAAAACACTCAAAGAATATTTAAATGATGTCATAACAATGGAACAAAACATGGAATATAAATGGTTGGAGTGGCCAATGTGTAAATAATGATTTACATATTTAATGATGTCAAAAAAATGGTTAAAAAATGGCAGTCAATGGGCTGCAATGGCAATGTAAAGACTATAATTAACTGCATCGATCTGATTCAATGAATACATTTTAACAGCAGAAAAATTAACAGACTATACATTTTTGAAAAAAATTGCATTTAACAACACAAGTATGAAATCCTTGAAATTCAAAACAAATCAAGTGTTAGTTTTTTAATATATTGTAACCCATGGATAGATAACAACAAAAAATGTATACCATGTACAGCATAATCAGCTTTAATACAATCTTGCAAATTAATTTTATCACAAATGCTTCAGTGTAAAATGAAATCATTTAAACTGAATTATGATTTGCCAAATTTATATCTATAATTAGTGCATTAATAAAAGGATCATATTGTTTCTAATCTGATGAGTACATTAAGAATCTACTTGTAATTAGACTATCAGCACGGAGTCAAAAGCGCATTAACGGCAAACCTTGTACAAGAAAAGAAATGTTGCTTGATTGTCTATCACAATTTGGAGAAAACTGTAAATTTTTAGCAGATTATTGACACGTATAACATTCTATTTATAGAACTCCCAGACTTCTAATTTTCAAAGCATAATTTTCCTTTTAGCAGTATATATGATTCTTAGTTTTTATTTTGTCCTCTAAATCTAGGAAATACAAATTATGTGCTGTACATTTTCTGTAGTACGAGCTCTCTATAGGATTTTGAATCTAAAGTTGGGATCTAAGCTACATTTCTAAAATGAACACATAAATGAAGAAAACGTTTTATCAAATTTGGGAAAATGATCAAGTGTCCATAATCACAAAGAGGAGACCCTCGAAGTAGGCCAGCGCATCCGGACTCTCACTACAGACAGCTCTGACGATGTATAGCTTCTCAATTTAAACTTTTGAAAGTTTAGGCTTTTGAGTATGTCTTGCATTTCCAATTTTATATTTGGTATTTAGGGACCGACCATTTATGGGGGTGCATGGGGTGGGGAATGGATTTTTGGATGAAACAAATTCCAGCTCTCAAATACCTTGAATAAAATTCTCTTGTTCCGATTCATAGCAACTAGAAAGAAAAATCCTATTATATCCATTATATTAGTTGAAAATAATAAATTCTCTTGAGATACAAGAAAATCTCTAGGCTCGAAAGAGAATTCCAAGTACCCCCCCCCCCCAAAAAAAAAAAATAGTTGGACCTTTATCTGTACAGGTTTACTATATTTGTATGGGAAATTATGAACAACTGACAAGTATTTTCTTTCTGGGGGGTGGGGGGAATACAGAATGCTGAACAAGAATGTTTAAAACTATAAATTAATAATAAAAATAGTACTACTACTAAGAATAATAATAATAAATTAAGTACTTACTACCTGAAAAAAGACCCACCCAACCTTTTCCCCGGCTAGGGTTGATCAATCATCTGTTCCAATCCCTCTGCGTCTAGCAGAGAAGTTATAAATATAACAGATACCTGTGTGCTATCACGTTCACTTGGCCAAATCATGCGGGAAATTTGGTAAACTGTTATACTGGAAGAAAACTACAAAGTGGGAACTATCCACGGAATACACTTTCGAAACCAGTTGTGATTTGACCGTCTTCGGTAAACATTGTAAGCAGTTGTCATACTGGAAGAAAACTACAAAATGGGAACTATCCATGGAGCACACTTTCGAAACCAGTTGTGATTTGACCGACTTTGGTAAACATTTAAAACTGTTATCATACTGAAAGAAAACTACAAAGCGGGAACTCTCCATGGAACACACTTTCAAAGCCAGTTGTGATTCGACCGCCATCTTCGAAGATTGAGTTTCCCTCTAATCCTGTAAATCAGCCAATCAAAGAAGCGCCAGCATCCCTACTCTCTCATGTACATGTTGATCACGTGATATAAAACTGTTTTCGTCCTTGCGTACTACAGTGAATTAGGTCAAGTCAGCTGCTGGGCAAATTCACATTAGACAACCGCGCGTCAGTTGAAAACTTTTTCTTTAGAAAAACAAATCAACAAACAACTCAAATGGAACCAAGGAACAAAAAACGACGCGGACCGTATTTAAAAACAAAAGCACATGGCGTCAGTATATATTTGTTTCTATGACTTATGTAGATCTAATTTAAGTTTATAAGGTCCATATATGCATGGGCCCATTTGACGATGCCAATTTTTTAAAAACTTGTTCAAACACCCACATACAACGGTAGTTTATCCATGGGCCAACAATAATTATATAGCTGACGTTATACTAAACCTGAGGTATTATACATATGGAATCTGAAATGCTGATTATTTGCCTAGGAAAAAGCATGATTACTGACCAGTAATGGTCTGATCAAAGGTATTCTGTAGTCCAAACCTACATAATTAATTGTCAATCAATGATCAATGGTGACCTAATGAGTGATACAAGTTATCATCTACTGGCACAGGTGTGAATAAAATCCATGTTAAGCCAAGTTTACCTTGATTGATGCCCTTTGACACTTGTATACACTTTGATAATGCATTTTAGTATTTACTCAAAGTTCAATAATATTTGTGTTGTTTCAACATATATATTCTGCTCTTAAACATGTAAAATGTCTGCAATTAGTAGAATGTATAAGCAAATTATATGTATATCAGCTATATACATGTATTTATAGTCATCAGAATAACTTTGTGTTCCAATCTCCATGGAAAGTCAGTTGAAACATGGAGTTTTCAATGGTAAATCAAAATGGTCTGCTAAAAGTTATTCAACAATTCATTCAACTCAACTGAATTTTTATTAAGGGATATCTAACTCTTCAATGGCCTTAGAAAAGAAATGGAAGTTCAATGGGATTTAAATGGAACTTCTTGTAAAACAAGACCATTGAAACATCATGGCCAAAATTAAATGGAATTCCAATGGTAGCTAAATGTCATTTTTTTAAAAAAATGGAGTTTCAATGTTGCTCAGAAAAATGGTAATCAGAAATTTGTAGCCAGAAAAATGGGATATCAATGGATTTTTTACATTTTAATGGTCTTTCAATGCACTCTAAATGGTAAAACAATAGAAAATGACCATTTCTTTTTGATAAGGGAAGGTGTCAATCCTATCTTTAGTTTTATTAAATAAAAGTAAACGTCCTGTTTCTCTTTGGAGATAATCAGAAAAGGATGACAATATGTCGTCACAAAAGCAAGAGAAAAGCATTATTGTACTAAGCTGTAATTTACTAGGGAATTATTGGAAGCCATTTTCCATCTCTGTTTGTGGCTTTCACCTTGTGCATCTTTTTCCACTGCAGATTTCCCATGGAGACCCCTGGAGAAAAAATCTGTTATTGTACTCCAATGCTTGTGTTGTTTCAGGATTATTCCATTCCAGGGACAGGAAGAAATATACATGAAGATGGGGCCCAATCTACATGCAAAAGCCTTCTGACATTGAAAAGGTAAAGTAAGGTGTCCATCCTATCTTTAGATTTATTAAATGAAAGTAAACGTCCTGTGTCTCTTTGCACAAATTCAGAAAAGAAAGACAAAATGTCGACACAAAAGCAAGATAAATGCAATATTGTACTAAGCGGTAATTTACTAGGGAATTATTGGAAATCATTGTACATCTCTGTTGGTGCTTTTCACCTTCTGCATTTTTTTCCACTGCTGATTTCCCCATTGAGGCCGCTGGAAAACAAGTCTGTTCTTGTACTCCAATGCTTGTGTTGTTTCAGGATTATTCCATTCCAGGGACAGGAAGAAATATACATGAAGATCGGGCCCAATCTACATGCAAAAGCCTTCTGACATTGAAAAGGTAAAGTAAGGTGTCCATCGTATCTTTGGTTTTATTTAATGAAAGTTAATTTCCTCTGTGACCTTGGACAAATTCAGAAAAGGATAACAAAATATCGTCACAAAAGCAAGATAGAAGCAATATTGTACTGAGCGGTCATTTACTAGGGAATTATTGCAAACCATTTTACATCTCTGTTGGTGGTTTTCACCTTGTGCATCTTTTTCCACTGCTTATTTCCCAATGGAGGCCCCTGGAAGAAAAATCTGTTATTGTACTCCAATGCTTGTGTTGTTTCAGGATTATTCCATTCCACGGACAGGAAGAAATATACATGAAGATGCGGCCAGATCTACATGCAAAAGTCTTCTGACATTGAAAAGTTAAAGTAAGGTGTCTATCGTGTCTTTGGTTTTATTTAATGAAAGTTAATGTCCTCTGTGACTTTGGACAAATTCAGAAAAGGATAACAAAATATCGTCACAAAAGCAAGATAGAAGCAATATTGTACTGAGCGGTCATTTACTAGGGAATTATTGGAAACCATTTTACATCTCTGTTGGTGGTTTTCACCTTGTGCATCTTTTTCCACTGCTGATTTCCCCATGTAGGCCCCTGGAAAACAAATCTGTTATTGTACTCCAATGCTTCTGTTGTTTCAGGATTATTCCATTCCACCGACAGGAAGAAATATACATGAAGATGGGGCCCAATCTACATGCAAAAGCCTTCTGACATTGAAAAGGTAAAGTACGGTGTCCATCGCATCTTTGGTTTTATTTAATGAAAGTAAATGTCCTGTGTGACTTTGGACAAATTGAGAATAGGATGAGAAAATATCGTCACAAACGCAAGATAGAAGCAATATTGTACTGAGCGGTCATTTACTAGGGAATTATTGGAAGCCATTTTACATCTTTGTTGGTACTTTTCACCTTGTGCACCTTTTTCCACTCCTTATTTCCCCATTGAGGCTGCTGGAAAACAAATCTGTTATTGTACTCCAATGCTTGTGTTGTTTCAGGATTATTCCATTCAACGGACAGGAAGAAATATACATGAAGATGGGCCCCAATCTACATGCAAAAGCCTTCTGACATTGAAAAGGTCAAGTAAGGTGTCCATCGTATCTTTGATTTTATATAATGAAAGTAAATGTCCTGTGTGACTTTGGACAAATTCAGAAAAAGGTGACAAAATATCAGCACAAAAGCAAGATAGAAGCAATATTGTTCTGAGCGGTCATTTACTAGGGAATTATTGCAAGCCATTTTAAATCTCTGTTGGTGGTTTTCACCTTGTGCATCTTTTTCCACTGCTTATTTCCCAATGGAGGCCCCTGGAAGAAAAATCTGTTATTGTACTCCAATGCTTCTGTTGTTTCAGGATTGTTCCATTCCACGGACAGGAAGAAATATACATGAAGATGGGGCCCAATCTACATGCAAAAGCCTTCTGACATTGAAAAGGTAAAGTAAGGTGTCCATCGTATCTTTGGTTTTATTTAATGAAAGTAAATGTCCTGTGTTACTTTGGACAAATTCAGAAAAGGATGAGAAAATATCATCACAAAAGCAAGATAGAAGCAATATTGTACTAAGCGGTAATTTACTAGGGAATTATTGGAAACCATTTTACATCTCTGTTGGTGCTTTTCACCTTGTGCATCTTTTTCCACTGCTGATTTCCCCATGTAGGCCCCTGGAAAAAAATCTGTTATTGTACTCCAATGCTTGTGTTGTTTCAGGATTATTCCATTCCACGGACAGGAAGAAATATACATGAAGATGCGGCCAGATCTACATGCAAAAGTCTTCTGACATTGAAAAGTTAAAGTAAGGTGTCCATCCTATCTTTAGTTTTATTACATGAAAGTAAACGTCCTGTGTCACTTTGGACAAATTCAGAAAAGGATGAAAAATTGTCGTCAGAAAGGAAGATAGAAGCAATATTGTACTGAGCGGTAATTTACTAGGGAATTATTGGAAACCATTTTACATCTCTGTTGGTTGTTTTGACCTTGTGCATCTTTTTCCACTGCTGATTTCCCAATGGAGGCCCCTGGAAAACAAATCTGTTATTGTACTCCAATGCTTCTGTTGTTTCAGGATTATTCCATTCCACCGACAGGAAGAAATATACATGAAGATGGGGCCCAATCTACATGCAAAAGCCTTCTGACATTGAAAAGGTAAAGTACGGTGTCCATCGTATCTTTGGTTTTATTTAATGAAAGTAAATGTCGTGTGTGACTTTGGACAAATTGAGAAAAGGATGAGAAAATATCGTCACTAAAGCAAGAGAGAAGCAATATTGTATTGAGCAGTAATTTACTAGGGAATTATTGGAAGCCATTTTACATCTTTGTTGGTACTTTTCACCTTGTGCATCTTTTTCCACTGCTTATTTCCCAATGGAGGCCCCTGGAAAACAAATCTGTTATTGTACTCCAATGCTTGTGTTGTTTCAGGATTATTCCATTCAACGGACAGGAAGAAATATACATGAAGATGGGTCCCAATCTACATGCAAAAGCCTTCTGACATTGAAAAGGTAAAGTAAGGTGTCCGTCCTATCTTTAGATTTATTAAATGAAAGTAAACGTCCTGTGTCACTTTGGACAAATTCAGAAAAGGATGACAAAATGTCGTCACAAAAGCAAGATAAAAGCAATATTGTGCTAAGCGGTAATTTACTAGGGAATTATTGGAAACCATTGTACATCTCTGTTGGTGATTTTCACCTTGTGCATCTTTTTCAACTGCTGATTTCCCCATTGAGGTCCCTGGAAAAAATATCTGTTATTGTACTCCAATGCTTGTGTTGTTTCAGGATTATTCCATTCCACGGACAGGAAGAAATATACATGAAGATGGGGCACAATGTACATGCAAAAGCCTTCTGACATTGTAAAGGTAATGTAACCCTTAACAAAATGAGATGCATTGAAATGCCATTGTACTTCCATTTAAATTCTTGCCATCGAAAATCCATTGATTCACCATTATTTGGCTCAGATTTGTGCGTGTAACAAAGAATGCAGAAAACCATTCAAATTCCATTAAAAAACCATTGAAACTCCATTACAAAAGCATTGAAAAACCATTGATTTGAGGCGAAATATGCTAATGAGATGTACCATTTATTGGATGTCACAAAAATGGTAAACAATGGGAAAATCAATGGATAGAAAAAAACACTCAAAGAATATTTAAATGATGTCATAACAATGGAACAAAACATGGAATATAAATGGTTGGAGTGGCCAATGTGTAAATAATGATTTACATATTTAATGATGTCAAAAAAATGGTTAAAAAATGGCAGTCAATGGGCTGCAATGGCAATGTAAAGACTATAATTAACTGCATCGATCTGATTCAATGAATACATTTTAACAGCAGAAAAATTAACAGACTATACATTTTTGAAAAAAATTGCATTTAACAACACAAGTATGAAATCCTTGAAATTCAAAACAAATCAAGTGTTAGTTTTTTAATATATTGTAACCCATGGATAGATAACAACAAAAAATGTATACCATGTACAGCATAATCAGCTTTAATACAATCTTGCAAATTAATTTTATCACAAATGCTTCAGTGTAAAATGAAATCATTTAAACTGAATTATGATTTGCCAAATTTATATCTATAATTAGTGCATTAATAAAAGGATTATATTGTTTCTAATCTGATGAGTACATTAAGAATCTACTTGTAATTAGACTATCAGCACGGAGTCAAAAGCGCATTAACGGCAAACCTTGTACAAGAAAAGAAATGTTGCTTGATTGTCTATCACAATTTGGAGAAAACTGTAAATTTTTAGCAGATTATTGACACGTATAACATTCTATTTATAGAACTCCCAGACTTCTAATTTTCAAAGCATAATTTTCCTTTTAGCAGTATATATGATTCTTAGTTTTTATTTTGTCCTCTAAATCTAGGAAATACAAATTATGTGCTGTACATTTTCTGTAGTACGAGCTCTCTATAGGATTTTGAATCTAAAGTTGGGATCTAAGCTACATTTCTAAAATGAACACATAAATGAAGAAAACGTTTTATCAAATTTGGGAAAATGATCAAGTGTCCATAATCACAAAGAGGAGACCCTCGAAGTAGGCCAGCGCATCCGGACTCTCACTACAGACAGCTCTGACGATGTATAGCTTCTCAATTTAAACTTTTGAAAGTTTAGGCTTTTGAGTATGTCTTGCATTTCCAATTTTATATTTGGTATTTAGGGACCGACCATTTATGGGGGTGCATGGGGTGGGGAATGGATTTTTGGATGAAACAAATTCCAGCTCTCAAATACCTTGAATAAAATTCTCTTGTTCCGATTCATAGCAACTAGAAAGAAAAATCCTATTATATCCATTATATTAGTTGAAAATAATAAATTCTCTTGAGATACAAGAAAATCTCTAGGCTCGAAAGAGAATTCCAAGTACCCCCCCCCCCAAAAAAAAAAAAAAAAAAAATAGTTGGACCTTTATCTGTACAGGTTTACTATATTTGTATGGGAAATTATGAACAACTGACAAGTATTTTCTTTCTGGGGGGTGGGGGGAATACAGAATGCTGAACAAGAATGTTTAAAACTATAAATTAATAATAAAAATAGTACTACTACTAAGAATAATAATAATAAATTAAGTACTTGCTACCTGAAAAAAGACCCACCCAACCTTGGCCCCGGCTAGGGTTGATCAATCATCTGTTCCAATCCCTCTGCGTCTAGCAGAGAAGTTATAAATATAACAGATACCTGTGTGCTATCACGTTCACTTGGCCAAATCATGCGGGAAATTTGGTAAACTGTTATACTGGAAGAAAACTACAAAGTGGGAACTATCCACGGAATACACTTTCGAAACCAGTTGTGATTTGACCGTCTTCGGTAAACATTGTAAGCAGTTGTCATACTGGAAGAAAACTACAAAATGGGAACTATCCATGGAGCACACTTTCGAAACCAGTTGTGATTTGACCGACTTTGGTAAACATTTAAAACTGTTATCATACTGAAAGAAAACTACAAAGCGGGAACTCTCCATGGAACACACTTTCAAAGCCAGTTGTGATTCGACCGCCATCTTCGAAGATTGAGTTTCCCTCTAATCCTGTAAATCAGCCAATCAAAGAAGCGCCAGCATCCCTACTCTCTCATGTACATGTTGATCACGTGATATAAAACTGTTTTCGTCCTTGCGTACTACAGTGAATTAGGTCAAGTCAGCTGCTGGGCAAATTCACATTAGACAACCGCGCGTCAGTTGAAAACTTTTTCTTTAGAAAAACAAATCAACAAACAACTCAAATGGAACCAAGGAACAAAAAACGACGCGGACCGTATTTAAAAACAAAAGCACATGGCGTCAGTATATATTTGTTTCTATGACTTATGTAGACCTAATTTAAGTTTATAAGGTCCATATATGCATGGGCCCATTTGACGATGCCAATTTTTTAAAAACTTGTTCAAACACCCACATACAACGGTAGTTTACCCATGGGCCAACAATAATTATATAGCTGACGTTATACTAAACCTGAGGTATTATACATATGGAATCTGAAATGCTGATTATTTGCCTAGGAAAAAGCATGATTACTGACCAGTAATGGTCTGATCAAAGGTATTCTGTAGTCCAAACCTACATAATTAATTGTCAATCAATGATCAATGGTGACCTAATGAGTGATACAAGTTATCATCTACTGGCACAGGTGTGAATAAAATCCATGTTAAGCCAAGTTTACCTTGATTGATGCCCTTTGACACTTGTATACACTTTGATAATGCATTTTAGTATTTACTCAAAGTTCAATAATATTTGTGTTGTTTCAACATATATATTCTGCTCTTAAACATGTAAAATGTCTGCAATTAGTAGAATGTATAAGCAAATTATATGTATATCAGCTATATACATGTATTTATAGTCATCAGAATAACTTTGTGTTCCAATCTCCATGGAAAGTCAGTTGAAACATGGAGTTTTCAATGGTAAATCAAAATGGTCTGCTAAAAGTTATTCAACAATTCATTCAACTCAACTGAATTTTTATTAAGGGATATCTAACTCTTCAATGGCCTTAGAAAAGAAATGGAAGTTCAATGGGATTTAAATGGAACTTCTTGTAAAACAAGACCATTGAAACATCATGGCCAAAATTAAATGGAATTCCAATGGTAGCTAAATGTCATTTTTTTAAAAAAATGGAGTTTCAATGTTGCTCAGAAAAATGGTAATCAGAAATTTGTAGCCAGAAAAATGGGATATCAATGGATTTTTTACATTTTAATGGTCTTTCAATGCACTTTAAATGGTAAAACAATAGAAAATGACCATTTCTTTTTGATAAGGGAAGGTGTCCATCCTATCTTTAGTTTTATTAAATGCAAGTAAACGTTCTGTGTCACTTTGGAGAAAATCAGAAAAGGATGACAAAATGTCATCACAAAAGCAAGATAAAAGCAATATTATACTAAGCTGTAATTTGCTAGGGAATTATTGGAAACCATTTTACATCTCTTTTGGTGGTTTTCACCTTGTGCATCATTTTCCACTGATGATTTCCCCATGGAGGCCCCTGGAAAACAAATCTGTTATTGTACTCCAATGCTTGTGTTGTTTCAGGATTATTCCATTCCAGGGACAGGAAGAAATATACATGAAGATGGGGCCCAATCTACATGCAAAAGCCTTCTGACATTGAAAAGGTAAAGTAAGGTGTCCATCCTATCTTTAGATTTATTAAATGAAAGTAAACGTCCTGTGTCTCTTTGCACAAATTCAGAAAAGAAAGACAAAATGTCGTCACAAAAGCAAGATAAAAGCAATATTGTACTAAGCGGTAATTTACTAGGGAATTATTGGAAACCATTGTACATCTCTGTTGGTGCTTTTCATCTTCTGCATCTTTTTCCACTGCTGATTTCCCCATTGAGGCCGCTGGAAAACAAGTCTGTTCTTGTACTCCAATGCTTGTGTTGTTTCAGGATTATTCCATTCCATGGACAGGAATAAATATACATGAAGATCGGGCCCAATCTACATGCAAAAGCCTTCTGACATTGAAAAGGTAAAGTAAGGTGTCCATCGTATCTTTGGTTTTATTTAATGAAAGTAAATGTCCTCTGTGACTTTGGACAAATTCAGAAAAGGATAACAAAATATCGTCACAAAAGATAGATAGAAGCAATATTGTACTGAGCGGTCATTTACTAGGGAATTATTGCAAACCATTTTACATCTCTGTTGGTGGTTTTCACCTTGTGCATCTTTTTCCACTGCTTATTTCCCAATGGAGGCAACTGGAAGAAAAAACTGTTATTGTACTCCAATGCTTGTGTTGTTTCAGGATTATTCCATTCCATGGACAGGAAGAAATATACATGAAGATGGGGCCCAATCTACATGCAAAAGCCTTCTGATATTGAAAAGTTAAAGTAAGGTGTCCATCGTATCTTTGGTTTTATTTAATGAAAGTGAATGTCCTCTGTGACTTTGGACAAATTCAGAAAAGGATAACAAAATATCGTCACAAAAGCAAGATAGAAGCAATATTGTACTGAGCGGTCATTTACTAGGGAATTATTGCAAACCATTTTACATCTCTGTTGGTGGTTTTCACCTTGTGCATCTTTTTCCACTGCTGATTTCCCAATGGAGGCCCCTGGAAAACAAATCTGTTATTGTACTCCAATGCTTGTGTTGTTTCAGGATTATTCCATTCCACGGACAGGAAGAAATATACATGAAGATGGGGCCCAATCTACATGCAAAAGCCTTCTGACATTGAAAAGGTAAAGTACGGTGTCCATCGTATCTTTGGTTTTATTTAATGAAAGTAAATGTCCTGTGTGACTTTGGACAAATTGAGAAAAGGATGAGAAAATATCGTCACAAACGCAAGATAGAAGCAATATTGTACTGAGCTGTAATTTACTAGGGAATTATTGGAAGCCATTTTACATCTTTGTTGGTACTTTTCACCTTGTCCACCTTTTTCCACTCCTTATTTCCCCATTGAGGCTGCTGGAAAACAAATCTGTTATTGTACTCCAATGCTTGTGTTGTTTCAGGATTATTTCATTCAACGGACAGGAAGAAATATACATGAAGATGGGCCCCAATCTACATGCAAAAGCCTTCTGACATTGAAAAGGTAAAGCCAGGTGTCGATCGTATCTTTGGTTTTATGTAATGAAAGTAAATGTCCTGTGTGTCTTTGGACAAATTCAGAAAAGGGTGAGAAAATATCGTCACAAAAGAAAGATAGAAGCAATATTGTATTGAGCAGTAATTTACTAGGGAATTATTGGAAACCATTTTACATCTCTGTTGGTTGTTTTCACCTTGTGCATCTTTTTCCACTGCTCATTTCCCAATGTAGGCCCCTGGAAAAAAATCTGTTATTGTACTCCAATGCTTGTGTTGTTTCAGGATTATTCCATTCCACGGACAGGAAGAAATATACATGAAGATGCGGCCAGATCTACATGCAAAAGTCTTCTGACATTGAAAAGTTAAAGTAAGGTGTCCATCCTATCTTTAGTTTTATTAAATGAAAGTAAACGTCCTGTGTCACTTTGGACAAATTCAGAAAAGGATGAAAAATTGTCGTCAGAAAGGAAGATAGAAGCAATATTGTGCTAAGCGGTAATTTACTAGGGAATTATTGGAAACCATTTTACATCTCTGTTGGTTGTTTTCACCTTGTGCATCTTTTTCCACTGCTGATTTCCCAATGGAGGCCCCTGGAAAACAAATCTGTTATTGTACTCCAATGCTTGTGTTGTTTCAGGATTATTCCATTCCAGGGACAGGAAGAAATATACATGAAGATGGGGCGCAATCTACATGCAAAAGCCTTCTGACATTGAAAAGGTAAAGTACGGTGTCCATCGTATCTTTGGTTTTATTTAATGAAAGTAAATGTCGTGTGTGACTTTGGACAAATTGAGAAAAGGATGAGAAAATATCGTCACTAAAGCCAGATAGAAGCAATATTGTATTGAGCAGTAATTTACTAGGGAATTATTGGAAGCCATTTTACATCTCTTTTGGTGGTTTTCACCTTGTGCATCTTTTTCCACTGATGATTTCCCCATGGAGGCCCCTGGAAAACAAATCTGTTATTGTACTCCAATGCTTGTGTTGTTTCAGGATTATTCCATTCCAGGGACAGGAAGAAATATACATGAAGATGGGGCCCAATCTACATGCAAAAGCCTTCTGACATTGAAAAGGTAAAGTAAGGTGTCCATCCTATCTTTAGATTTATTAAATGAAAGTAAACGTCCTGTGTCTCTTTGCACAAATTCAGAAAAGAAAGACAAAATGTCGACACAAAAGCAAGATAAATGCAATATTGTACTAAGCGGTAATTTACTAGGGAATTATTGGAAATCATTGTACATCTCTGTTGGTGCTTTTCACCTTGTGCATCTTTTTCCACTGCTGATTTCCCCATTGAGGCCGCTGGAAAACAATTCTGTTATTGTACTCCAATGCTTGTGTTGTTTCAGGATTATTCCATTCCACGGACAGGAAGAAATATACATGAAGATCGGGCCCAATCTACATGCAAAAGCCTTCTGACATTGAAAAGGTAAAGTAAGGTGTCCATCGTATCTTTGGTTTTATTTAATGAAAGTTAATTTCCTCTGTGACCTTGGACAAATTCAGAAAAGGATAACAAAATATCGTCACAAAAGCAAGATAGAAGCAATATTGTACTGAGCGGTCATTTACTAGGGAATTATTGCAAACCATTTTACATCTCTGTTGGTGGTTTTCACCTTGTGCATCTTTTTCCACTGCTTATTTCCCAATGGAGCCCTCTGGAAAACAAATCTGTTATTGTACTCCAATGCTTGTTTTGTTTCAGGATTGTTCCATACCACGGACAGGAATATACATGAAGATGGGGCCCAATCTACATGCAAAAGCCTTCTGACATTGAAAAGGTAAAGTCAGGTGTCTATCGTATCTTTGGTTTTATTTAATGAAAGTAAATGTCCCGTGTGTCTTTGGACAAATTCAGAAAAGGATGAGAAAATATCGTCACAAAAGCAAGATAGAAGCAATATTGTACTGAGCAGTAATTTACTAGGGAATTATTGGAAACCATTTTACATCTCTGTTGGTGCTTTTCACCTTGTGCATCTTTTTCCACTGCAGATTTCCCCATGTAGGCCGCTGGGAAAAAATCTGTTATTGTACTCCAATGCTTGTGTTGTTTCAGGATTGTTCCATTCCACGGACAGGAAGAAATATACGTGAAGATGCGACCAGATCTACATGCAAAAGTCTTCTGACATTGAAAAGTTAAAGTAAGGTGTCTATCGTGTCTTTGGTTTTATTTAATGAAAGTTAATGTCCTCTGTGACTTTGGACAAATTCAGAAAAGGATGAAAAATTGTCGTCACAAAGGAAGATAGAAGCAATATTGTACTAAGCGGTAATTTACTAGGGAATTATTGGAAACCATTTTACATCTCTGTTGGTTGTTTTCACCTTGTGCATCTTTTTCCACTGCTTATTTCCCCATTGAGGCCCCTGGAAAACAAATCTGTTATTGTTCTCCAATGCTTCTGTTGTTTCACGATTATTCCATTCCATGGAGAGGAAGAATTATACATGAAGATGGGGCCCAATCTACATGCAAAAGCCTTCTGACATTGAAAAGGTAAAGTATGGTGTCCATCGTATCTTTGGTTTTATTTAATGAAAGTAAATGTCCTGTGTGACTTTGGACAAATTCAGAAAAGGATAGCAAAATATCGTCACGAAAGCAAGATAGAAGCAATATTGTACTGAGCGGTCATTTACTAGGGAATTATTGGAAGCCATTTTACAGCTTTGTTGGTACTTTTCACCTTGTGCATCTTTTTCCACTGCTTATTTCCCCATTGAGGCTGCTGGAAAACAAATCTGTTATTGTACTCCAATGCTTGTGTTGTTTCAGGATTATTCCATTCAACGGACAGGAAGAAATATACATGAAGATGGGGCCCAATCTACATGCAAAAGCCTTCTGACATTGAAAAGGTAAAGTAAGGTGTCCATCGTATCTTTGGTTTTATTTAATGAAAGTAAATGTCCTGTGTGACTTTGGACAAATTCAGAAAAGGATGACAAAATATCGTCACAAAAGCAAGATAGAAGCAATATTGTACTAAGCGGTAATTTACTAGGGAATTATTGGAAACCATTTTACATCTCTGTTGGTGCTTTTCACCTTGTGCATCTTTTTCCACTGCTGATTTCCCAATGGAGGCCCCTGGAAAAAAATCTGTTATTGTACTCCAATGCTTGTGTTGTTTCAGGATTATTCCATTCCACGGACAGGAAGAAATATACATGAAGATGCGGCCAGATCTACATGCAAAAGTCTTCTGACATTGAAAAGTTAAAGTAAGGTGTCCATCCTATCTTTAGTTTTATTAAATGAAAGTAAACGTCCTGTGTCACTTTGGACAAATTCAGAAAAGGATGAAAAATTGTCGTCACAAAGGAAGATAGAAGCAATATTGTACTGAGCGGTAATTTACTAGGGAATTATTGGAAACCATTTTACATCTCTGTTGGTTGTTTTCACCTTGTGCATCTTTTTCCACTGCTGATTTCCCAATGGAGGCCCCTGGAAAACAAATCTGTTATTGTACTCCAATGCTTGTGTTGTTTCAGGATTATTCCATTCCACCGACAGGAAGAAATATACATGAAGATGGGGCCCAATCTACATGCAAAAGCCTTCTGACATTGAAAAGGTAAAGTACGGTGTCCATCGTATCTTTGGTTTTATTTAATGAAAGTAAATGTCCTGTGTGACTTTGGACAAATTCAGAAAAGGATGAGAAAATATCGTCACAAAAGCAAGATAGAAGCAATATTGTATTGAGCAGTAATTTACTAGGGAATTATTGGAAGCCATTTTACATCTTTGTTGGTACTTTTCACCTTCTGCATCTTTTTCCACTGCTTATTTCCCCATTGAGGCCCCTGGAAAACAAATCTGTTATTGTACTCCAATGCTTGTGTTGTTTCAGGATTATTTCATTCAACGGACAGGAAGAAATATACATGAAGATGGGGCCCGATCTACATGCAAAAGCCTTCTGACATTGAAAAGGTAAAGTAAGGTGTCCGTCCTATCTTTAGATTTATTAAATGAAAGTAAACGTCCTGTGTCACTTTGGACAAATTCAGAAAAGGATGACAAAATGTCGTCACAAAAGCAAGATAAAAGCAATATTGTACTAAGCGGTAATTTACTAGGGAATTATTGGAAACCATTTTACATCTCTGTTGGTGCTTTTCACCTTGTGCATCTTTTTCCACTGCTGATTTCCCAATGGAGGCCCCTGGAAAAAAATCTGTTATTGTACTCCAATGCTTGTGTTGTTTCAGGATTATTCCATTCCACGGACAGGAAGAAATATACATGAAGATGGGGCCCAATCTACATGCAAAAGCCTTCTGACATTGAAAAGGTAAAGTAAGGTGTCCATCGTATCTTTGGTTTTATTTAATGAAAGTAAATGTCCTGTGTGACTTTGGACAAATTCAGAAAAGGATGAGAAAATATCGTCACAAAAGCAAGATAGAAGCAATATTGTACTAAGCGGTAATTTACTAGGGAATTATTGGAAACCATTTTACATCTCTGTTGGTGCTTTTCACCTTGTGCATCTTTTTCCACTGCTTATTTCCCCATGGAGGCCCCTGGAAGAAAAATCTGTTATTGTACTCCAATGCTTGTGTTGTTTCAGGATTGTTCCATTCCACGGACAGGAAGAAATATACATGAAGATGGGGCCCAATCTACATGCAAAAGCCTTCTGACATTGAAAAGGTAAAGTAAGGTGTCCATCGTATCTTTGGTTTTATTTAATGAAAGTAAATGTCCTGTGTGACTTTGGACAAATTCAGAAAAGGATAGCAAAATATCGTCACGAAAGCAAGATAGAAGCAATATTGTACTGAGCGGTCATTTACTAGGGAATTATTGGAAGCCATTTTACAGCTTTGTTGGTACTTTTCACCTTGTGCATCTTTTTCCACTGCTGATTTCCCAATGGAGGCCCCTGGAAAAAAATCTGTTATTGTACTCCAATGCTTGTGTTGTTTCAGGATTATTCCATTCCACGGACAGGAAGAAATATACATGAAGATGGGGCCCAATCTACATGCAAAAGCCTTCTGACATTGAAAAGGTAAAGTAAGGTGTCCATCGTATCTTTGGTTTTATTTAATGAAAGTAAATGTCCTGTGTCACTTTGGACAAATTCCTAAAAGGATGAGAAAATATCGTCACAAAAGCAAGATAGAAGCAATATTGTATTCAGCAGTAATTTACTAGGGAATTATTGGAAACCATTTTACATCTCTGTTGGTTGTTTTCACCTTGTGCATCTTTTTCCACTGCTGATTTCCCCATGTAGGCCCCTGGAAAAAAATCTGTTATTGTACTCCAATGCTTGTGTTGTTTCAGGATTATTCCATTCCACGGACAGGAAGAAATATACATGAAGATGCGGCCAGATCTACATGCAAAAGTCTTCTGACATTGAAAAGTTAAAGTAAGGTGTCCATCCTATCTTTAGTTTTATTAAATGAAAGTAAACGTCCTGTGTCACTTTGGACAAATTCAGAAAAGGATGAAAAATTGTCGTCACAAAGGAAGATAGAAGCAATATTGTACTGAGCGGTAATTTACTAGGGAATTATTGGAAACCATTTTACATCTCTGTTGGTTGTTTTCACCTTGTGCATCTTTTTCCACTGCTGATTTCCCAATGGAGGCCCCTGGAAAACAAATCTGTTATTGTACTCCAATGCTTGTGTTGTTTCAGGATTATTCCATTCCACGGACAGGAAGAAATATACATGAAGATGGGGCCCAATCTACATGCAAAAGCCTTCTGACATTGAAAAGGTAAAGTAAGGTGTCCATCGTATCTTTGGTTTTATTTAATGAAAGTAAATGTCCTGTGTGACTTTGGACAAATTCAGAAAAGGATGAGAAAATATCGTCACAAAAGCAAGATAGAAGCAATATTGTACTAAGCGGTAATTTACTAGGGAATTATTGGAAACCATTTTACATCTCTGTTGGTGCTTTTCACCTTGTGCATCTTTTTCCACTGCTGATTTCCCCATGGAGGCCCTGGAAAAAAAATCTGTTATTGTACTCCAATGCTTGTGTTGTTTCAGGATTATTCCATTCCACGGACAGGAAGAAATATACATGAAGATGGGGCCCGATCTACATGCAAAAGCCTTCTGACATTGAAAAGGTAAAGTAAGGTGTCCATCCTATCTTTAGTTTTATTAAATGAAAGTAAACGTCCTGTGTCACTTTGGACAAATTCAGAAAAGGATGAGAAAATATCGTCACAAAAGCAAGATAGAAGCAATATTGTATTGAGCAGTAATTTCCTAGGGAATTATTGGAAACCATTTTACATCTCTGTTAGTGCTTTTCAACTTGTGCATCTTTTTCCACTGCTGATTTCCCCATGTAGGCCCCTTGAAACAAAATCTGTTATTGTACTCCAATGCTTGTGTTGTTTCAGGATTATTCCATTCCACGGACAGGAAGAAATATACATGAAGATGCGGCCAGATCTACATGCAAAAGCCTTCTGACATTGAAAAGGTAAAGTAAGGTGTCCATCCTATCTTTAGTTTTATTAAATGAAAGTAAACGTCCTGTGTCACTTTGGATAAATTCAGAAAAGGATGAAAAATTGTCGTCACAAAGGAAGATAGAGGCAATATTGTACTGAGCGGTAATTTACTAGGGAATTATTGGAAACCATTTTACATCTCTGTTGGTGCTTTTCACCTTGTGCATCTTTTTCCACTGCTGATTTCCCAATGGAGGCCCCTGGAAAACAAATCTGTTATTGTACTCCAATGCTTGTGTTGTTTCAGGATTATTCCATTCCACGGACAGGAAGAAATATACATGAAGATGGGGCCCAATCTACATGCAAAAGCCTTCTGACATTGAAAAGGTAAAGTAAGGTGTCCATCGTATCTTTGGTTTTATTTAATGAAAGTAAATGTCCTGTGTGACTTTGGACAAATTCAGAAAAGGATGAGAAAATATCGTCACAAAAGCAAGATAGAAGCAATATTGTACTAAGCTGTAATTTACTAGGGAATTATTGGAAACCATTTTACATCTCTGTTTGTGCTTTTCACCTTGTGCATCTTTTTCCACTGCTGATTTCCCCATTGAGGCCCCTGGAAAACAAATCTGTTATTGTACTCCAATGCTTGTGTTGTTTCAGGATTATTCCATTCCACGGACAGGAAGAAATATACATGAAGATGGGGCCCGATCTACATGCAAAAGCCTTCTGACATTGAAAAGGTAAAGTAAGGTGTCCATCCTATCTTTAGTTTTATTAAATGAAAGGAAACGTCCTGTGTCACTTTGGACAAATTCAGAAAAGGATGAGAAAATATCGTCACAAAAGCTAGATAGAAGCAATATTGTACTAAGCGGTAATTTACTTGGGAATTATTGGAAACCATTTTACATCTCTGTTGGTGGTTTTCACCTTGTGCATCTTTTTCCACTGCTGATTTCCCCATGGAGGCCCCTGGAAAAAAATCTGTTATTGTACTCCAATGCTTGTGTTGTTTCAGGATTATTCCATTCCACGGACAGGAAGAAATATACATGAAGATGGGGCACAATGTACATGCAAAAGTCTTCTGACATTGAAAAGTTAAAGTAAGGTGTCCATCCTATCTTTAGTTTTATTAAATGAAAGTAAACGTTCTGTTTCACTTTGGACAAATTCAGAAAAGGATGAAGAATTATCGTCACAAAGGAAGATGGAAGCAATATTGTACTGAGCTGTAATTTACTAGGGAATTATTGGAAACCATTTTACATCTCTGTTGGTGCTTCTCACCTTCTGCATCTTTTTCCACTGCTGATTTCCCCATGGAGGCCCCTGGAAAAAAATCTGTTATTGTACTCCAATGTTTGTGTTTTTTCAGGATTACTCCATTCCACGGACAGGAAGAAATATACATGAAGATGGGCCGCAATCTACATGCAAAAGCCTTCTGACATTGAAAAGGTAAAGTAAGGTGTCCATCGTATCTTTGGTTTTATTTAATGAAAGTAAATGTCCTGTGTGACTTTGGACAAATTCAGAAAAGGATGAGAAAATATCGTCACAAAAGCAAGATAGAAGCAATATTGTACTGAGCGGTCATTTACTACGGAATTATTGCAAACCATTTTACATCTCTGTTGGTTGTTTTCACCTTGTGCATCTTTTTCCACTGCTTATTTCCCAATGGAGGCCCCTGGAAAAAAATCTGTTATTGTACTCCAATGCTTGTGTTGTTTCAGGATTGTTCCATTCCACGGACAGGAATAAATATACATGAAAATTGTACCCGATCTACATGCAAAAACCTTCTGACATTGAAAAGGTAAAGTCAGGTGTCCATCGTATCTTTGGTTTTATTTAATGAAAGTAAATGTCCTGTGTGTCTTTGGACAAATTCAGAAAAGGATGAGAAAATATCGTCACAAAAGCAAGATAGAAGCAATATTGTATTGAGCAGTAATTTACTAGGGAATTATTGGAAACCATTTTACATCTCTGTTGGTGCTTTTCACCTTGTGCATCTTTTTCCACTGCTGATTTCCCCATGTAGGCCCCTGGAAAAAAATCTGTTATTGTACTCCAATGCTTGTGTTGTTTCAGGATTATTCCATTCCACGGACAGGAAGAAATATACATGAAGATGCGGCCAGATCTACATGCAAAAGCCTTCTGACATTGAAAAGTTAAAGTAAGGTGTCCATCCTATCTTTAGTTTTATTAAATGAAAGTAAACGTCCTGTGTCACTTTGGACAAATTCAGAAAAGGATGAAAAATTGTCGTCACAAAGGAAGATAGAAGCAATATTGTACTGAGCGGTAATTTACTAGGGAATTATTGGAAACCATTTTACATCTCTGTTGGTGCTTTTCACCTTGTGCATCTTTTTCCACTGCTGATTTCCCCATGGAGGCCCCTGGAAAACAAATCTGTTATTGTTCTCCAATGCTTCTGTTGTTTCACGATTATTCCATTCCATGGAGAGGAAGAATTATACATGAAGATGGGGCCCAATCTACATGCAAAAGCCTTCTGACATTGAAAAGGTAAAGTATGGTGTCCATCGTATCTTTGGTTTTATTTAATGAAAGTAAATCTCCTGTGTGACTTTGGACAAATTCAGAAAAGGATGAGAAAATATCGTCACAAAAGCAAGATAGAAGCAATATTGTATTGAGCAGTAATTTACTAGGTAATTATTGGAAGCCATTTTACATCTTTGTTGGTACTTTTCACCTTGTGCATCTTTTTCCACTGCTTATTTCCCCATTGAGGCTGCTGGAAAACAAATCTGTTATTGTACTCCAATGCTTGTGTTGTTTCAGGATTATTCCATTCCACGGACAGGATGAAATATACATGAAGATGCGGCCGGATCTACGTGCAAAAGCCTTCTGACATTGAAAAGTTAAAGTAAGGTGTCCATCCTATCTTTAGTTTTATTAAATGAAAGTAAACGTCCTGTGTCACTTTGGACAAATTCAGAAGATGAACAATTGTCGTCACAAAGGAAGATAGAAGCAATATTGTACTAAGAGGTAATTTCCTAGGGAATTATTGGAAACCATTTTACATCTCTGTTGGTGGTTTTCACCTTGTGCATCTTTTTCCACTGCTTATTTCCCAATGGAGGCCCCTGGAAGAAAAATCTGTTATTGTACTCCAATGCTTGTGTTGTTTCAGGATTGTTCCATTCCACGGACAGGAATAAATATACATGAAGATGGGGCCCAATCTACATGCAAAAGCCTTCTGACATTGAAAAGGTAAAGTAAGGTGTCCATCGTATCTTTGGTTTTATTTAATGAAAGTAAATGTCCTGTGTGACTTTGGACAAATTCAGAAAAGGATGAGAAAATATCGTCACAAAAGCAAGATAGAAGCAATATTGTATTCAGCAGTAATTTACTAGGGAATTATTGGAAACCATTTTACATCTCTGTTGGTGCTTTTCACCTTGTGCATCTTTTTCCACTGCTGATTTCCCCATCTAGGCCCCTGGAAAAAAATCTTTTATTGTACTCCAATGCTTGTGTTGTTTCAGGATTATTCCATTCCACGGACAGGAAGAAAGATACGTGAAGATGCGGCCCGATCTACATGCAAAAGCCTTCTGACATTGAAAAGTTAAAGTAAGGTGTCCATCCTATCTTTAGTTTTATTAAATGAAAGTAAACGTTCTGTGTCACTTTGGACAAATTCAGAAAAGGATGAAAAATTGTCGTCACAAAGGAAGATAGAAGCAATATTGCACTGATTGGTAATTTACTAGGGAATTATTGGAAACCATTTTACATCTCTGTTGGTTGTTTTCACCTTGTGCATCTTTTTCCACTGCTGATTTCACAATGAAGGCCCCTGGAAAACAAATCTGTTATTGTTCTCCAATGCTTCTGTTGTTTCAGGATTATTCCATTCCACGGACAGGAAGAAATATACATGAAGATGGGGCCCAATCTACATGCAAAAGCCTTCTGACATTGAAAAGGTAAAGTAAGGTGTCCATCGTATCTTTGGTTTTATTTAATGAAAGTAAATGTCCTGTGTGACTTTGGACAAATTCAGAAAAGGATGAGAAAATATCGTCACAAAAGCAAGATAGAAGCAATATTGTACTGAGCGGTCATTTACTAGGGAATTATTGCAAACCATTTTACATCTCTGTTGGTGGTTTTCACGTTGTGCATGTTTTTCCACTGCTTATTTCCCCATGGAGTCCCCAGGAAGAAAGATCTGTTATTGTACTCCAATGCTTGTGTTGTTTCAGGATTGTTCCATTCCACGGACAGGAATAAATATACATGAAGATGAGGCCCAATCTACATGCAAAAGCCTTCTGACATTGAAAAGGTAAAGTACGGTGTCCATCGTATCTTTGGTTTTATTTAATGAAAGTAAATGTCCTGTGTGTCTTTGGACAAATTCAGAAAAGGATGAAAAAATATCGTCACAAAAGCAAGATACAAGCAATTTTGTACTGAGCGGTCATTTACTAGGGAATGATTGCAAACCATTTTACATCTCTGTTGGTTTTTTCACCTTGTGCATCTTTTTCCACTGCTTATTTCCCAATTAAGGCCCCTGGAAGAAAGATCTGTTATTGTACTCCAATGCTTGTGTTGTTTCTGGATTGTTCCATTCCACAGACAGGAATAAATATACATGAAGATGGGGCCCGATCTACATGCAAAAACCTTCTGACATTGAAAAGGGAAAGTCAGGTGTCCATCGTATCTTTGGTTTTATTTAATGAAAGTAAATGTCCTGTGTGTCTTTGGATAAATTCAGAAAAGGATGAGAAAATATCGTCACAAAAGCAAGATAGAAGCAATATTGTATTGAGCAGTAATTTACTAGGGAATTATTGGAAACCATTTTACATCTCTGTTGGTGCTTTTCACCTTGTGCATCTTTTTCCACTGCTGATTTCCCCATGTAGGCCCCTGGAAAAAAATCTGTTATTGTACTCCAATGCTTGTGTTGTTTCAGGATTATTCCATTCCACGGACAGGAAGAAATATACATGAAGATGCGGCCAGATCTACATGCAAAAGTCTTCTGACATTGAAAAGTTAAAGTAAGGTGTCCATCCTATCTTTAGTTTTATTAAATGAAAGTAAACGTCCTGTGTCACTTTGGACAAATTCAGAAAAGGACGAAAAATTGTCGTCACAAAGGAAGATAGAAGCAATATTGTACTGAGCGGTAATTTACTAGGGAATTATTGGAAACCATTTTACATCTCTGTTGGTTGTTTTCACCTTGTGCATCTTTTTCCACTGCTGATTTCCCAATGGAGGCCCCTGGAAAACAAATCTGTTATTGCACTCCAATGCTTCTGTTGTTTCAGGATTATTCCATTCCACGGACAGGAAGAAATATAAATGAAGATGGGACCCAATCTACATGCAAATGCCTTCTGACATTGAAAAGGTAGAGTACGGTGTCCATCATATCTTTGCTTTTATTTAATGAAAGTAAATGTCCTGTGTGACTTTGGACAAATTCAGAAAAGGATGAGAAAATATCGTCACAAAAGCAAGATAGAAGCAATATTGTACTTTGCTGTAATTTACTAGGGAATTATTGGAAGCCATTTTACATCTTTGTTGGTACTTTTCACCTTGTGCATCTTTTTCCACTGCTTATTTCCCCATTGAGGCTGCTAAAAAACAAATCTGTTATTGTACTCCAATGCTTGTGTTGTTTCAGGATTATTCCATTCCACCGACAGGAAGAAATATACATGAAGATGGAGCCCAATCTACATGCAAAAGTCTTCTGACATTGAAAAGGTACAGTACGGTGTCCATCGTATCTTTGGTTTTATTTAATGAAAGTAAATGTCCTGTGTGACTTTGGACAAATTCAGAAAAGGATGAGAAAATATCGTCACAAAAGCAAGATAGAAGCAATATTGTACTAAGCTGAAATTTACTAGGGAATTATTGGAAGCCATTTTACATCTTTGTTTGTACTTTTCACCTTGTGCATCTTTTTCCACTGCTTATTCCCCCATTGAGGCCGCTGGAAAACAAGTCTGTTCTTGTACTCCAATGCTTCTGTTGTTTCAGGATTATTCCATTCCAGGGACAGGAATAAATATACATGAAGATGGGGCCCAATCTACATGCAAAAGCCTTCTGACATTGAAAAGGTAAAGTAAGGTGTCCATCGTATCTTTGGTTTTATTTAATGAAAGTAAATGTCCTGTGTGTCTTTGAACAAATTCAGAAAAGGATGAGAAAATATCGTCACAAAAGCAAGATAGAAGCAATATTGTACTAAGCGGTAATTTACTAGGATATTATTGGAAACCATTTTACATCTCTGTTGGTGCTTTTCACCTTGTGCATCTTTTTCCACTACTTATTTCCCCATGGAAGCCCCTGGAAGAAAAATCTGTTATTGTACTCCAATGCTTGTGTTGTTTCAGGATTGTTCCATTCCACGGACAGGAATAAATATACATGAAGATGGGGCCCAATCTACATGCAAAAACCTTCTGACATTGAAATGGTAAAGTCAGGTGTCCATAGTATCTTTGGTTTTATATAATGAAAGTTAATGTCCTGTGTGTCTTTGGACAAATTCAGAAAAGGATGAGAAAATATCGTCACGAAAGCAAGATAGAAGCAATATTGAATTAAGCAGTAATTTACTAGGGAATTATTGGAAAACATTTTACATCTCTGTTGGTTCTTTTCACCTTATGCATCTTTTTCCACTGCTAATTTCCCCATGTAGGCCCCTGGAAAAAAATCTGTTATTGTACTCCAATGCTTGTGTTGTTTCAGGATTATTCTATTCCACGGACAGGAAGAAATATACATGAAGATGCGGCCAGATCTACATGCAAAAGTCTTCTAACATTGAAAAGTTATGGTAAGGTGTCCATCCTATCTTTTGTTTTATTAAATGAAAGTAAACGTCCTGTGTCACTTTGGACAAATTCAGAAAAGGATGAAAAATAGTCGTCACAAAGGAAGATAGAAGCAATATTGTACTGAGCGGTCATTTACTAGGGAATTATTGCAAACCATTTTACATCTCTGTTGGTTGTTTTCACCTTGTGCATCTTTTTCCACTGCTGATTTCCCAATGGAGGCCCCTGGAAAACAAATCTGTTATTGTACTCCAATGCTTCTGTTGTTTCAGGATTATTCCATTCAATGGACAGGAAGAAATATACATGAATATGGGGCCCAATCTACATGCAAAAGCCTTCTGACTTTGAAAAGGTAAAGTACGGTGTCCATCGTATCTTTGGTTTTATATAATGAAAGTAAATGTCCTGTGTGACTTTGGACAAATTAAGAAAAGGATGAGAAAATATCGTCACAAAAGCAAGATAGAAGCAATATTGTACTAAGCTGAAATTTACTAGGGAATTATTGGAAGCCATTTTACATCTTTGTTGGTACTTTTCACCTTGTGCATCTTTTTCCACTGCTGATTTCCCCATTGAGGCTGCTGGAAAACAAATCTGTTATTGTACTCCAATGCTTGTGTTGTTTCACGATTATTCCATTCAACGGATAGGAAGAAATATACATGAAGATGGGGCCCGATCTACATGCAAAAGCCTTCTGACATTGAAAAGGTAAAGTAAGGTGTCCGTCCTATCTTTAGATTTATTAAATGAAAGTAAACGTCCTGTGTCACTTTGGACAAATTCAGAAAAGGATGAGAAAATATCGTCACAAAAGCAAGATAGAAGCAATATTGTATTGAGCAGTAATTTACTAGGGAATTATTTGAAACCATTTTACATCTCTGTTGGTGCTTTTCACCTTGTGCATCTTTTTCCACTGCTGATTTCCCCATGTTGGCCCCTGGAAAAAATCTGTTATTGTACTCCAATGCTTGTGTTGTTTCAGGATTATTCCATTCCACGGACAGGAAGAAATATACATGAAGATGCGGCCAGATCTACATGCAAAAGTCTTCTGACATTGAAAAGTTAAAGTAAGGTGTCCATTGTATCTTTAGTTTTATTAAATGAAAGTAAACGTCCTGTGTCACTTTTGACAAATTCAGAAAAGGATGGAAAATTGTCGTCACAAAGGAAGATAGCAGCAATATTGTACTGAGCGGTAATTTACTAGGGAATTATTGGAAACCATTTTACATCTCTGTTGGTTGTTTTCACCTTGTGCATCTTTTTCCACTGCTGATTTCCCAATGGAGGCCCCTGGAAAACAAATCTGTTATTGTACTCCAATGCTTGTGTTGTTTCAGGATTATTCCATTCCACGGACAGGAAGAAATATACATGAAGATGGGGCCCAATCTACATGCAAAAGCCTTCTGACATTGAAAAGGTAAAGTACGGTGTCCATCGTATCTTTGGTTTTATTTAATGAAAGTAAATGTCCTGTGTGACTTTGGACAAATTCAGAAAAGGATGAGAAAATATCGTCACAAAAGCAAGATAGAAGCAATATTGTACTAAGCTGTAATTTACTAGGGAATTATTGGAAGCCATTTTACATCTTTGTTGGTACTTTTCACCTTGTGCATCTTTTTCCACTGCTTATTTCCCCATTGAGGCTGCTGGAAAACAAATCTGTTATTGTACTCCAATGCTTGTGTTGTTTCAGGATTATTCCATTCAACGGACAGGAAGAAATATACATGAAGATGGGGCCCGATCTACATGCAAAAGCCTTCTGACATTGAAAAGGTAAAGTAAGGTGTCCGTCCTATCTTTAGATTTATTAAATGAAAGTAAACGTCCTGTGTCACTTTGGACAAATTCAGAAAAGGATGACAAAATGTCGTCACAAAAGCAAGATAGAAGCAATATTGTACTAAGCGGTAATTTACTAGGGAATTATTGGAAACCATTTTACATCTCTGTTGTTGGTTTTCACCTTGTGCATCTTTTTCCACTGCTGATTTCCCAATGGAGGCCCCTGGAAAAAAATCTGTTATTGTACTCCAATGCTTGTGTTGTTTCAGGATTATTCCATTCCACGGACAGGAAGAAATATACATGAAGATGGGGCACAATGTACATGCAAAAGTCTTCTGACATTGAAAAGTTAAAGTAAGGTGTCCATCCTATCTTTAGTTTTATTAAATGAAAGTAAACGTTCTGTTTCACTTTGGACAAATTCAGAAAAGGATGAAGAATTATCGTCACAAAGGAAGATGGAAGCAATATTGTACTGAGCTGTAATTTACTAGGGAATTATTGGAAACCATTTTACATCTCTGTTGGTGCTTTTCACCTTGTGCATCTTTTTCCACTGCTTATTTCCCCATTGAGGCCCCTGGAAAACAAATCTGTTATTGTACTCCAATGCTTGTGTTGTTTCAGGATTATTCCATTCCACGGACAGGAAGAAATATACATGAAGATGGGCCCCAATCTACATGCAAAAGCCTTCTGACATTGAAAAGGTAAAGTAAGGTGTCCATCGTATCTTTGGTTTTATTTAATGAAAGTAAATGTCCTGTGTGACTTTGGACAAATTCAGAAAAGGATGAGAAAATATCGTCACAAAAGCAAGATAGAAGCAATATTGTACTGAGCGGGAATTTACTAGGGAATTATTGGATACCATTTTACATCTCTGTTGGTTGTTTTCACCTTGTGCATCTTTTTCCACTGCTGATTTCCCAATGGAGGCCCCTGGAAAAAAATCTGTTTTTGTACTCCAATGCTTGTGTTGTTTCAGGATTGTTCCATTCCATGGAGAGGAATAAATATACATGAAGATTGGGCCCAATCTACATGCAAAAGCCTTCTGACATTGAAAAGGTAAAGTCAGGTGTCCATCGTATCTTTGGTTTTATTTAATGAAAGTAAATGTCCTGTGTGACTTTGGACAAATTCAGAAAAGGATGAGAAAATATCGTCACAAAAGCAAGATAGAAGCAATATTGTATTGAGCAGTAATTTACTAGGGAATTATTGGAAACCATTTTACATCTCTGTTGGTGCTTTTCACCTTGTGCATCTTTTTCCACTGCTGATTTCCCAATGGAGGCCCCTGGAAAAAAATCTGTTATTGTACTCCAATGCTTGTGTTGTTTCAGGATTATTCCATTCCACGGACAGGAAGAAATATACATGAAGATGCGGCCAGATCTACATGCAAAAGCCTTCTGACATTGAAAAGGTAAAGTAAGGTGTCCATCCTATCTTTAGTTTTATTAAATGAAAGTAAACGTCCTGTGTCACTTTGGACAAATTCAGAAAAGGATGAAAAATTGTCGTCACAAAGGAAGATAGAAGCAATATTGTACTAAGCGGTAATTTACTAGGGAATTATTGGAAACCATTTTACATCTCTGTTGGTGCTTTTCACCTTGTGCATCTTTTTCCACTGCTGATTTCCCCATGGAGGCCCCTGGAAAACAAATCTGTTATTGTACTCCAATGCTTGTGTTGTTTCAGGATTATTCCATTCCACGGACAGGAAGAAATATACATGAAGATGGGGCCCAATCTACATGCAAAAGCCTTCTGACATTGAAAAGGTAAAGTAAGGTGTCCATCGTATCTTTGGTTTTATTTAATGAAAGTAAATGTCCTGTGTGACTTTGGACAAATTCAGAAAAGGATGAGAAAATATCGTCACAAAAGCGAGATAGAAGCAATATTGTACTAAGCTGTAATTTACTAGGGAATTATTGGAAGCCATTTTACATCTCTGTTGGTGCTTTTCACCTTGTGCATCTTTTTCCACTGCTGATTTCCCCATGGAGGCCCCTGGAAAACAAATCTGTTATTGTACTCCAATGCTTGTGTTGTTTCAGGATTATTCCATTCCACGGACAGGAAGAAATATACATGAAGATGGGGCCCAATCTACATGCAAAAGCCTTCTGACATTGAAAAGGTAAAGTAAGGTGTCCATCGTATCTTTGGTTTTATTTAATGAAAGTAAATGTCCTGTGTGACTTTGGACAAATTCAGAAAAGGATGAGAAAATATCGTCACAAAAGCAAGATAGAAGCAATATTGTACTGAGCGGGAATTTACTAGGGAATTATTGGAAACCATTTTACATCTCTGTTGGTTGTTTTCACCTTGTGCATCTTTTTCCACTGCTGATTTCCCAATGGAGGCCCCTGGAAAAAAAATCTGTTTTTGTACTCCAATGCTTGTGTTATTTCAGGATTGTTCCATTCCACGGAGAGGAATAAATATACATGAAGATGGGGCCCAATCTACATGCAAAAGCCTTCTGACATTGAAAAGGTAAAGTAAGGTGTCCATCGTATCTTTGGTTTTATTTAATGAAAGTAAATGTCCTGTGTGACTTTGGACAAATTCAGAAAAGGATGAGAAAATATCGTCACAAAAGCAAGATAGAAGCAATATTGTATTGAGCAGTAATTTACTAGGGAATTATTGGAAACCATTTTACATCTCTGTTGGTGCTTTTCACCTTGTGCATCTTTTTCCACTGCTGATTTCCCCATGTAGGCCCCTGGAAAAAAATCTGTTATTGTACTCCAATGCTTGTGTTGTTTCAGGATTATTCCATTCCACGGACAGGAAGAAATATACATGAAGATGCGGCCAGATCTACATGCAAAAGTCTTCTGACATTGAAAAGTTAAAGTAAGGTGTCCATCCTATCTTTAGTTTTATTAAATGAAAGTAAACGTCCTGTGTCACTTTGGACAAATTCAGAAAAGGATGAAAAATTGTCGTCACAAAGGAAGATAGAAGCAATATTGTACTAAGCGGTAATTTACTAGGGAATTATTGGAAACCATTTTACATCTCTGTTGGTTGTTTTCACCTTGTGCATCTTTTTCCACTGCTGATTTCCCAATGGAGGCCCCTGGAAAACAAATCTGTTATTGTACTCCAATGCTTGTGTTGTTTCAGGATTATTCCATTCCACGGACAGGAAGAAATATACATGAAGATGGGGCCCAATCTACATGCAAAAGCCTTCTGACATTGAAAAGGTAAAGTACGGTGTCCATCGTATCTTTGGTTTTATTTAATGAAAGTAAATGTCCTGTGTGACTTTGGACAAATTCAGAAAAGGATGAGAAAATATCGTCACAAAAGCAAGATAGAAGCAATATTGTATTGAGCGGTAATTTACTAGGGAATTATTGGAAACCATTTTACATCTCTGTTGGTGCTTTTCACCTTGTGCATCTTTTTCCACTGCTGATTTCCCCATGGAGGCCCCTGGAAAAAAATCTGTTATTGTACTCCAATGCTTGTGTTTTTTCAGGATTACTCCATTCCACGGACAGGAAGAAATATACATGAAGATGGGCCGCAATCTACATGCAAAAGCCTTCTGACATTGAAAAGGTAAAGTAAGGTGTCCATCGTATCTTTGGTTTTATTTAATGAAAGTAAATGTCCTGTGTGACTTTGGACAAATTCAGAAAAGGATAACAAAATATCGTCACAAAAGCAAGATAGAAGCAATATTGTACTGAGAGGTCATTTTCTAGGGAATTATTGGAAACCATTTTACATCTCTGTTTGTGGTTTTCACCTTGTGCATCTTTTTCCACTGCTTATTTCCCAATGGAGGCCCCTGGAAGAAAAATCTGTTATTGTACTCCAATGCTTGTGTTGTTTCAGGATTGTTCCATTCCACGGACAGGAATAAATATACATGAAGATGGGGCCCAATCTACATGCAAAAGCCTTCTGACATTGAAAAGGTAAAGTCAGGTGTCCATCGTATCTTTGGTTTTATTTAATGAAAGTAAATGTCCTGTGTGTCTTTGGACAAATTCAGAAAAGGATGAGAAAATATCGTCACAAAAGCAAGATAGAAGCAATATTGTATTGAGCAGTAATTTACTAGGGAATTATTGGAAACCATTTTACATCTCTGTTGGTGCTTTTCACCTTGTGCATCTTTTTCCACTGCTGATTTCCCCATGTAGGCCCCTGGAAAAAATCTGTTATTGTACTCCAATGCTTGTGTTGTTTCAGGATTATTCCATTCCACGGACAGGAAGAAATATACATGAAGATGCGGCCAGATCTACATGCAAAAGTCTTCTGACATTGAAAAGTTAAAGTAAGGTGTCCATCCTATCTTTAGTTTTATTAAATGAAAGTAAACGTCCTGTGTCACTTTGGACAAATTCAGAAAAGGATGAAAAATTGTCGTCACAAAGGAAGATAGAAGCAATATTGTACTGAGCGGTAATTTACTAGGGAATTATTGGAAACCATTTTACATCTCTGTTGGTTGTTTTCACCTTGTGCATCTTTTTCCACTGCTGATTTCCCAATGGAGGCCCCTGGAAAACAAATCTGTTATTGTACTCCAATGCTTCTGTTGTTTCAGGATTATTCCATTCCACGGACAGGAAGAAATATACATGAAGATGGGGCCCAATCTACATGCAAAAGCCTTCTGACATTGAAAAGGTAAAGTACGGTGTCCATCGTATCTTTGGTTTTATTTAATGAAAGTAAATGTCCTGTGTGACTTTGGACAAATTCAGAAAAGGATGAGAAAATATCGTCACAAAAGCAAGATAGAAGCAATATTGTACTAAGCTGTAATTTACTAGGGAATTATTGGAAGCCATTTTACATCTTTGTTGGTACTTTTCACCTTGTGCATCTTTTTCCACTGCTTATTTCCCCATTGAGGCTGCTGGAAAACAAATCTGTTATTGTACTCCAATGCTTGTGTTGTTTCAGGATTATTCCATTCCACGGACAGGAATAAATATACATGAAGATGGGGCCCAATCTACATGCAAAAGTCTTCTGACATTGAAAAGGTAAAGTAAGGTTTCCGTCCTATCTTTACATTTATTAAATGAAAGTAAACGTCAAGTGTCACTTTGGGCAAATTCAGAAAAGAATGACAAAATGTCGTCACAAAAGCAAGATAAAAGCAATATTGTAGTAAGGGGTAATTTACTAGGGAATTATTTTAAACCATTTTCCATCTCTGTTGGTTGTTTTCACCTTGTGCATCTTTTTCCACTGCTTATTTCCCCATTGAAGCTGCTGGAAAACAAATCTGTTATTGTACTCCAATGCTTGTGTTATTTCAGGATTATTCCATTCCACGGACAGGAAGAAATATACATGAAGATGGGGCACAATGTACATGCAAAAGCCTTCTGACATTGAAAAGGTAAAGCAACCCTTAACAAAAATGAAATGCATTGAAATGCCATTGTACTTCCATTTAAATTCTTGCCATTGAAAATCCATTGATTCACCATTATTTGGCTCAGATTTGTGCGTGTAACAAAGAATGCAGAAAACCATTGAAATTCCATTAAAAAACCATTGAAACTCCATTAAAAAAGCATTGAAAAACCATTGATTTGAGGCGAAATATGCTAATGAGATGTACCATTTATTGGATGTCACAAAAATGGTAAACAATGGGAAAATCAATGGATAGAAAAAAACACTCAAAGAATATTTAAATGATGTCATAACAATGGAACAAAACATGGAATATAAATGGTTGGAGTGGCCAATGTGTAAATAATGATTTACATATTTAATGATGTCAAAAAAATGGTTAAAAAATGGCAGTCAATGGGCTGCAATGGCAATGTAAAGACTATAATTAACTGCATCGATCTGATTCAATGAATACATTTTAACAGCAGAAAAATTAACAGACTATACATTTTTGAAAAAAATTGCATTCAACAACACAAGTATGAAATCCTTGAAATTCAAAACAAATCAAGTGTTAGTTTTTTAATATATTGTAACCCATGGATAGATAACAACAAAAAATGTATACCATGTACAGCATAATCAGCTTTAATACAATCTTGCAAATTAATTTTATCACAAATGCTTCAGTGTAAAATGAAATCATTTAAACTGAATTATGATTTGCCAAATTTATATCTATAATTAGTGCATTAATAAAAGGATCATATTGTTTCTAATCTGATGAGTACATTAAGAATCTACTTGTAATTAGACTATCAGCACGGAGTCAAAAGCGCATTAACGGCAAACCTTGTACAAGAAAAGAAATGTTGCTTGATTGTCTATCACAATTTGGAGAAAACTGTAAATTTTTAGCAGATTATTGACACGTATAACATTCTATTTATAGAACTCCCAGACTTCTAATTTTCAAAGCATAATTTTCCTTTTAGCAGTATATATGATTCTTAGTTTTTATTTTGTCCTCTAAATCTAGGAAATACAAATTATGTGCTGTACATTTTCTGTAGTACGAGCTCTCTATAGGATTTTGAATCTAAAGTTGGGATCTAAGCTACATTTCTAAAATGAACACATAAATGAAGAAAACGTTTTATCAAATTTGGGAAAATGATCAAGTGTCCATAATCACAAAGAGGAGACCCTCGAAGTAGGCCAGCGCATCCGGACTCTCACTACAGACAGCTCTGACGATGTATAGCTTCTCAATTTAAACTTTTGAAAGTTTAGGCTTTTGAGTATGTCTTGCATTTCCAATTTTATATTTGGTATTTAGGGACCGACCATTTATGGGGGTGCATGGGGTGGGGAATGGATTTTTGGATGAAACAAATTCCAGCTCTCAAATACCTTGAATAAAATTCTCTTGCTCCGATTCATAGCAACTAGAAAGAAAAATCCTATTATATCCATTATATTAGTTGAAAATAATAAATTCTCTTGAGATACAAGAAAATCTCTAGGCTCGAAAGAGAATTCCAAGTAACCCTCCCCCCCCAAAAAAAATAAAAAATAAATAGTTGGACCTTTATCTGTACAGGTTTACTATATTTGTATGGGAAATTATGAACAACTGACAAGTATTTTCTTTCTGGGGGGTGGGGGGGAATACAGAATGCTGAACAAGAATGTTTAAAACTATAAATTAATAATAAAAATAGTACTACTACTAAGAATAATAATAATAAATTAAGTACTTACTACCTGAAAAAAGACCCACCCAACCTTGGCCCCGGCTAGGGTTGATCAATCATCTGTTCCAATCCCTCTGCGTCTAGCAGAGAAGTTATAAATATAACAGATACCTGTGTGCTATCACGTTCACTTGGCCAAATCATGCGGGAAATTTGGTAAACTGTTATACTGGAAGAAAACTACAAAGTGGGAACTATCCACGGAATACACTTTCGAAACCAGTTGTGATTTGACCGTCTTCGGTAAACATTGTAAGCAGTTGTCATACTGGAAGAAAACTACAAAATGGGAACTATCCATGGAGCACACTTTCGAAACCAGTTGTGATTTGACCGACTTCGGTAAACATTTAAAACTGTTATCATACTGAAAGAAAACTACAAAGCGGGAACTCTCCATGAAACACACTTTCAAAGCCAGTCGTGATTCGACCGCCATCTTCGAAGTTTGAGTTTCCCTCTAATCCTGTAAATCAGCCAATCAAAGAAGCGCCAGCATCCCTACTCTCTCATGTACATGTTGATCACGTGATATAAAACTGTTTTCGTCCTTGCGTACTACAGTGAATTAGGTCAAGTCAGCTGCTGGGCAAATTCACATTAGACAACCGCGCGTCAGTTGAAAACTTTTTCTTTAGAAAAACAAATCAACAAACAACTCAAATGGAACCAAGGAACAAAAAACGACGCGGACCGTATTTAAAAACAAAAGCACATGGCGTCAGTATATATTAGTTTCTATGACTTATGTAGACCTAATTTAAGTTTATAAGGTCCATATATGCATGGGCCCATTTGACGATGCCAATTTTTTAAAAACTTGTTCAAACACCCACATACAACGGTAGTTTACCCATGGGCCAACAATAATTATATAGCTGACGTTATACTAAACCTGAGGTATTATACATATGGAATCTGAAATGCTGATTATTTGCCTAGGAAAAAGCATGATTACTGACCAGTAATGGTCTGATCAAAGGTATTCTGTAGTCCAAACCTACATAATTAATTGTCAATCAATGATCAATGGTGACCTAATGAGTGATACAAGTTATCATCTACTGGCACAGGTGTGAATAAAATCCATGTTAAGCCAAGTTTACCTTGATTGATGCCCTTTGACACTTGTATACACTTTGATAATGCATTTTAGTATTTACTCAAAGTTCAATAATATTTGTGTTGTTTCAACATATATATTCTGCTCTTAAACATGTAAAATGTCTGCAATTAGTAGAATGTATAAGCAAATTATATGTATATCAGCTATATACATGTATTTATAGTCATCAGAATAACTTTGTGTTCCAATCTCCATGGAAAGACAGTTGAAACATGGAGTTTTCAATGGTAAATCAAAATGGTCTGCTAAAAGTTATTCAACAATTCATTCAACTCAACTGAATTTTTATTAAGGGATATCTAACTCTTCAATGGCCTTAGAAAAGAAATGGAAGTTCAATGGGATTTAAATGGAACTTCTTGTAAAACAAGACCATTGAAACATCATGGCCAAAATTAAATGGAATTCCAATGGTAGCTAAATGTCATTTTTTTAAAAAAATGGAGTTTCAATGTTGCTCAGAAAAATGGTAATCAGAAATTTGTAGCCAGAAAAATGGGATATCAATGGATTTTTTACATTTTAATGGTCTTTCAATGCACTTTAAATGGTAAAACAATAGAAAATGACCATTTCTTTTTGATAAGGGAAGGTGTCCATCCTATCTTTAGTTTTATTAAATGCAAGTAAACGTCCTGTGTCACTTTGGAGAAAATCAGAAAAGGATGACAAAATGTCATCACAAAAGCAAGATAAAAGCAATATTACACTAAGCTGTAGTTTACTAGGGAATTATTGGAAGCCATTTTACATCTCTTTTGGTGGTTTTCACCTTGTGCATCTTTTTCCACTGATGATTTCCCCATGGAGGCCCCTGGAAAACAAATCTGTTATTGTACTCCAATGCTTGTGTTGTTTCAAGATTATCCCATTCCACGGACAGGAAGAAATATACATGAAGATGGGGCCCAATCTACATGCAAAAGCCTTCTGACATTAAAAAGGTAAAGTAAGGTGTCCGTCCTATCTTTAGATGTATTAAATGAAAGTAAACGTCCTGTGTCTCTTTGCACAAATTCAGAAAAGAATGACAAAATGTCGTCACAAAAGCAAGATAAAAGCAATATTGTACTAAGCGTTAATTTACTAGGGAATTATTGGAAACCATTTTACATCTCTGTTGGTGCTTTTCACCTTCTGCATCTTTTTCCACTGCTGATTTCCCCATTGAGGCCGCTGGAAAACAAATCTGTTATTGTACTCCAATGCTTGTGTTGTTTCAGGATTATTCCATTCCAGGGACAGGAAGAAATATACATGAAGATGGGGCCCAATCTACATGCAAAAGCCTTCTGACATTGAAAAGGTAAAGTAAGGTGTCCATCCTATCTTTAGATTTATTAAATGAAAGTAAACGTCCTGTGTCACTTTGGACAAATTCATAAAAGGATGACAAATTGTCGTCACAAAGCAAGATAAAAGCAATATTGTACTAAGCGGTAATTTACTAGGGAATTATTGGAAACCATTTTACATCTCTGTTGGTAGTTTTCATCTTGTGCATCTTTTTCCACTGCTGATTTCCCCAAGGAGTCTCCTGGAAAAAAAATCTGTTATTGTACTCCAATGCTTCTGTTGTTTCAGGATTATTCCATTCCACGGACAGGAAGAAATATACATGAAGATCGGGCCCAATCTACATGTAAAAGCCTTCTGACATTGAAATGGTTCCCAAACCGAAGTCGCAAGCTTGCAGCAAACTGTTGTCGCCCAAGCTAGTATTTGGAACCTTGCGGCAAGCTTGCGGGGTTCTTTATTGCAAGCTTGCGCAAACCACATAGAAGAAATATTGCAAGCTAGTGCAAGCTTGCTGTAAGCCAGCTGCAAGCTTGCTGCAAGCTAGTGCAAGTTTGCTGTAAGCCAGCTGCAAACTAGTGCAAGCCTAAATAAAAGCTTGTGCAAGCCATAGTCAAGTATAAAACAAGCTTGTGCAAGCTAATAAATTTAGCGCAAGCTTATGCAAGGTTCATTGCCGTAAAAATGTTGCATGCAAAAATGACATGATAGGTGGACAACGCCTGTGTAACTTGGAAGCAAAATATCAATATGCTTTAGCTTTGAAACTAAAAAACTCATTAGGAAGATGTTACATATTTTATAGAATTTTATTGAATGGTGTTTTATATCAATGTATCAAATATAATGCAAATTACAGGAATTCATAAAGTCATGTACTCTTCTCAAAGTACTATCTGTTGTGCGCAAATTCTTTTTTTTAAAATGTTATCCTCTGTGTTCATGTAAAATTGATCAGTGTCACTGCTTTGCTACTATATGGTCATCATTTTAAAGATAGACTTAGGTGATTCCAACACATTAGTCTGCTGCCTTGTATCACCAGATTTGAAAAAGTTAGCTGAAATAAAACAAAAGTTATAACTATAAACATAATTTATTCCCCAAGTAATACATACAATTTTTCTTTAAAACATACATTTCGGGCAGAATCCGTCATCATCAAGTTGGCCTCTACAACCGAATTCAAAGCAGGTTTTGACACGTAGGCGGCAGTGTAGTTTTTTCCAGAATCAGATGGTCATTTTACTTCAGCAGTTAAATGAAGACTGTCCCAAATTCGATTGTCAGCATATGAACCCTATGATATCTGTGTATACTGCATGATGCTGGAAAGCACAAGAGCAAACAAAACAAAACTGCCATCGGCAAGAATTCAGCGTAATGTAATTCCACAGATTCATACCGCCAATGGTTTAAATTCCGGAAACGGAAAACGGAAGCGTGGTAAAGTCTAAACTATGATAGCGACGCCACGGAAATCTTCTGGAAACGGATTTTTGCTGTTGATAATCTTTTCGATGTCAAATAATTTTTCAGAATCCAACAATAAATTATTTTCTATGATCTCATAGAATATACGCAGTTGAATGTTTGGTGCCAAATAATATTGTTTTAAATAAAATTACAGGAAATAATTTATCGATGGATGCTGAAGAAGTCTTTGTTTACAATGTGTGTCAGCAGTGTTGGGTTGTGAATACTCACTCATGTCCCCAATTTGCAATTTACACACAAATGTTCCTTTATTCTAGCTGTGATATGTAAGATCCATAAAAATTGGAAGTTTTATTTCAATGTTTTGGGGTTGGGATTTTTAAATATCAAAATATTTAAAATAAAACATAACAAATTCTTTCTTTTTGTTGTTTTTGTTAATATGACTCAAAGAAATTGATAAATCTAGTGGGATTTGCATTTTGGAAAAAAAATCATAATAGTACCTTTGTTGAACTTGGATTTTATCTTGCAGTAAACACTGAACTGGAAACTACATTTTGTAGTAAACTGATAGTCATAAAATGACAATGTCCATGAACTTACAGTTCCCTTATTCTCAACTGATTAAGGCAATGAGGTGATAATACTAAGACTTTGTTAATATTTCATTAAGATTAAATAATACTGGCCACTGGAATTTGACAGCAAGACCATTTTTGCAGTTTCTATGAATATAACATGCAATCAACAAAAATTATCTAAGAAACTGGGTCTGGAAATATGTGGAAGCTAATTTCGCTTTTCACAAGCTTGTGCAAGCTTGCGAATTGCACAAGCTTGCGGATGCTGGTAAGAAAATTATCAGAAATGGCGCCAAGCTTGCACAAGCTAACAAATTTTCATTGGCAAGCTTATTTTGATGATGCTTGCTGCAACCTTGTGGCAAGCTTGCGGCAAGCTAACAGCAAGGATGCATTTTGGTTTGGGTTAGGTCATTAAATAAACAATTCATCTTGGGACAAGGTTTTCCAAACATTTCATACTTATTTTAATTTGCCCATATTACCTAAATTTTGAAACACTAGATTGGGGGCAATTTATTTCCGTATGAATTGATATAGTTCCCCATAGGTACTGTGTAAAAAATTTACTTTTTGGGGTTAAAAAAAGAATATCACATAAGACACCACTGGGATCTTTGACCTACAATATTCTCAACATCATTGAAAATATCCAGCTGATGTTGTGACTGTGTGATAACAGAGACACCAAAGAACTAGTCTTACTTACTACACTGAATATTAAGATCAGTATATGAAAACTGTAATCATTAATTGGTTGGAGATACAACAGGACACCATTTTTGCTTTTCTCCGTCGAATGCATTACCTGATCACATTAACATTAAGATTGCTTGCTTCTACCTCAGAATCCAGCCTTCCCTGAAAGACAAAAAAACATCTTTCTGTCTATATTACATAGACGAATGGAAGTAACTCATAGGTTAACTCCCCTTTATACCTGCTAGATGGCTACTGGTATTCCAGATGTAACCAGTTTTAACTTTCTGCTGCTACTGTCAACAGTGACCTCCTGGAATCCGTCTAAATTTATATTTAATTTCAACCAGCCACTTTTTCTTTTCAGTGGTAGAGTAAGTCAGAATGTTGTTTTATTGTGCATACCACATTTATCTGATTTCCGGTGAGTTTATTCATATTTTTGCATTTATCATTCTGTTTCTTATTGTCCATGCAATATCAATCGATAGCACACAATTCTTACTAGTGGGATTGCCGTACACTGTTATATTTAAATTTTCAGTTATATTTCATTTATTTCACTTTTAGGATGTCTCGGTAAAGCGATGTCAACTTTATTTCAACAATTTATATGTTTGTTGTATGCACTTGTTTGTTTGTTATTCTCTTTTCATTGCAGATATGTTAACCAAGTGCAAAAAGTGCAAAAGATTCAAGATTATGGAGGACAAACATGAGATTTGTTTAGTATGCACAATGTGCTCGACATCACACACATGTAATATGTGTGCATCATGGACAGAAGACATATGATCCAGCATTTTAAAAAGGAAACTAAAGGGCCATGAAAAATGAGCTCACTCAAAATCATCAAAACCTTTGCACATCAAAAAGCCTATTTTAGCCAAGAAAGGTTGAGATTTTCTGGAGCATACTAGTGTCTGATCCAAATTCAGGAACTTACCCTGGTATCCATGCAAGACTCAATTGAAATTACAAAACTACGGTCAAGTTGGATTCAAGTCCATTACAGGTTAAAAGACCAGTAGATACTGGGAAACCTGACACGAAACACTACTGTATTGGAAGACCATGTGCATGGATGAGTGTTTCTTACAGACAATTTAAGGATGGCGTCGCACCATACTGTTTCATTTCTGCGCCAGGCTATTTTTTTTTTATTTTTTTTTTTACATCCAACTAGGATTTTGTCCCAACAAGTTGCCCTTTTTTCGGTTGCAAAAATGCCTCTTTTCGTGTCTCGCTAACAAAAACGGTTGCTAGATTTATTTTCTGTGATTGTAAGTGGCAATTAATCTGTGCTTAAGACTTTGGCTATTAATTGTTTCCACTGATTAACGCCTCGTGGGAATGCATGAACAATGATATATCATTCTTTTTTTAAAGGCACATCCAACGAACAACTAAGCACACAGATCCTGCCCTTCAATAACTTAAATCATAGTTCATCCAAGGAATTTAAAGGGCGCATGAAAAAAAAAAAAGACAAACAACCCCAATAAAATAAGGAAATTTCTTATGTGTCACTTTTAGTCACTGTAATTAATAATTATTATTAATATTGGTAAGATTTTAAATTTGTGCCTGTACCTAACCATGCATTCAATTTCCTTTCAAAGCATTACTGCCACATGTATCTTCTGCTAAGGAAAGATGAAAAACGAAAGAAAATGAATAGTGAGTAAGATTATATCAAGGATTTTACTCCTGCAACATTTTGAGTGAAATACATTTGAAACATAGAATGTTTTTTTAACTTTACTAGTCAACTACTGTCATAATTTCCTAATTATACAATAATTATAATAATGATAGTAAGGGCATTTTAAATGGTTATATCATTTTTCCAAAAGGGTATGAGAATGATGTATGCCTTTAATTTAAAGACTTCGATTACAATTTACAGAACTACATGCAGTAAAAGAAGAGAGGACAAGAAGTGAAATAAAAACAAAGCAAATTAAGTTATTTCTTAGTATGTATTTCAGGAACGTTCAAGGAGTTTTCTTATCTATTAACAGTAATGACCACAACTGGACTTTCTATATGGAAAGTTTGATAGCCATAGGTTTACAGGTATGCTTGCAAAATGACTGTCAGTTATGGAACCGGGTTGACTGGAATAAGACCAATATGGCAGCCCCCATTACACGGCATCGTGATGTTTGTTACATGCATTGTATACAAGGCTCAGTGTATTTGAAAAATGTAACGCTCGTTGCATCTTGCTTAGTCTTCATGCAACACGATAATTACAATGCAATAGCTCAATTCTATCTCAATGCCGTGATTTATTACGCGTAAAATGCAATATCAAATTGCCTATTTTAGCTCTTATAAATACCTTTTCCGCAAAACAGATTGTACCTGCACATTTAAAACAGCTTTTTAAGTCAATAATTTATCATTTTACACTCATTGTATACTATAAGTGATATTTGACTATATAACACCCACCCACCATATGAAGCCTATTCGCTTTACCAAATAACCCTTAAACGTGCTGTTGAAAACAGCAAAAAAAAAAAAACCCCCAAAAAACTTTAAACTTAACCACCTGAATAACCATTTAAGACCATTCGACTTACTAATCATTTCATCCACTATTGCTATACTGTGCAGTGTCACTTTAAGTTTCTTCGTCTGTTTATATCTATACAGCAGGAAAACAGGATAATCATTAAAGATGATACATGTACAACCAGTGTGCACTAGCAGATATTATCTGTGTGGCACAGGTATTAATAACCTCAAATACCGTACCTCTTTTACTGAAGGGAGACTTCGCATAGTCACTTTATAATGCACGACTGTTTAATAGAAATCATGCATCTGAGTACATCTGTTCATACATCGTCATACGCATTTCATAATACACAGTGTTACTATTGTGACTGTATCATAGTTGTTTTAGTTGTTGTTGTTGTTTTGTTTTTTTTTTCAGCTTAATCATCTACTTCTTCTAGGTGGATGATCATGTTTTACATAAGTTTACTCATGCTCCAGATGTTACGTAATAGTTTTTAAGTTAATTTTTAGTTGTTCAAATGGGACCATAGCGAGCAATCCTCTTCTTTCCCGCTAAAAATTTACTTAGTATAAACTGACTTAGAACATAACCTGATTTATCGTTGGTAGTTGCCACATCTGTTAGGGCGCGCTTTTTAAAACTCATCAGTCTCGATATTATGGCTTGTTTGACCTTGATTTAGACTTTCTGAATGAAGTTTTTTCAACCAAAATGTTCATGGTTTGGCACAAATCTTTAGAAATTCATACATATAATCTGTAATTCCAGAATATTGCTGTAAACAGGTAGTTTGCGTCAAGAGTGTCATCTGCAGAAATAAAGACGCAACAAAAGCAAAGTGTACATAAAAATAACACGCCCATGTGAATAACTGGATGCGCTCGCTATGTAAGGAACGGCCTAAGTATTAATTTGACGATATGCGTGAGTGGGTAACCACATATATTGTAGGGTCGGGCGACGAAAAAGGGCATTTGTAGAAAAATAGAGGGCTCTTTAGTGCCCGAGTTTTCTATGTCAATATCTCTAACATCACAGAAAGACATTCACTGATACATTTCCGGCTTCAAAGATTAATTTGTGAAATACGGCGGAAAGTTGGGACCCCCTACTCTCTGAATACACTCACCCATATAGGTCTTGACCTTCCGCGCTCTTTATGTAATGGTGGGATACGTGTAAATTTTTTGTAAAGATGATGACTCTGCGTTTGCTGAAATTAGAAGAAGAAAAAAATTGGACGCAAAAATTAAGAATGTAACAGCTCAACGAGTTAGTGTTACTCGGAAAAAAATTGGACGCCGTGACAGCACCCGATGCGAAAAAAATGTGGGAAAAGGGTGTTTTGTTTCTACAAAAACTTCTAATGGATCAAGCATTGCTATATTATTTTATAATGGAAAAGCATTTACTTTTCGAGGCATGGAAGAACATAAGAAATATGAGGCAGAACAATTTGAAACTGGATACAATAATAAGGCAGATCGTAAGTGCATGAAATTTATATTTAGTGTAACAAAGAACGTATAGGGGGATCTCAAACACTGTAAACCACTTGATCGTCTTGCCAAATCCTACCAAAAATCAAGCGCTAAGACTTTTTCCGTAAACCAAATGAGCCAAATTGCTTAAAAACTTTTATTTCAGTGCAGGGATGGATACACAAGGTAGAAACATATGCAACCATTCTAACCGTATGACTTGTTGCGCCACATTATACCATGAGAGATTTTCTGATGAAGCTGAAACCATCACAGGAACAATGCAGTCCATTCATATCAAAGAGAACAATCTAAAATCCTTCAGGAAATCAACAAGGTGCTCGGCCCCACTAGCAGACTCAAACAACGAAGAAAAGGGAAAAAGAGAAAATTCGCAAACAATTGCAGGATTGTGTTACCGACATACATGCCAAAATGGAGAAATCAGATAATGTTGAGAAAAGCACATTAACAATCAATGTGCCACAAGTAGTCGGTAAATGTGTGTTGATAAAAAATGGGAACAATATTGTTCTTAATCTCTCTCACCCTCAAATTTTTGGTACATTTGTTAACACTTCTTGCATGTTACTTACGGTTTGCAGTTGCTTGCATCATATTTACAGGTTGTAATCAGTTTCCGTATTGTTTAGTTTGGGAACTGCCAATCAGCTGTGAACAACACCCAATTATTATCTCTCTTTGCTTGTAGTCTGATTGAAAAACTTTACCGTTAAGTCACGTACAATCATATTGCGCTCTTTTCTGAAATGTTATGTCATATACCCAATCGTGTAGTTCTTTATGTGAAGAGAAATAATGTGGAAAGCATCTTTCAAGGGCTTAAATTTTTTTCTTCTTTTTTTTTAGTAGGTTCTAAGATTGTCCATTTTGTTTACAAATAATTATTACTAATAATAACATTTGAACTAGGGAATAGTACTGCTAGACCTTTGCTACAAACCCCTGTGGGTTTGGTGATGTAGAATAGGCCTGATGTATTCTCTTGCATTTCATAAGGGCCAACAAATGGAAGTAACCTGTTTGCTGTGAGATGCATCCTGTTCTAACTGAAAAGATCTTGGACAGTTTAAAACATTACGGTTTATACAGAAAATTGTTGACCTGGTATTTAAAGGCTATTGACCTTGTTGTGCCTTTATTTTTGTTTTGTATTCCTTTTGAGGGAGTTTGTATTCCATTTGAGGGAGTTTGTATTCCTTTTGAGGGAGTTTTGACAACATATTTACCTTTTACCTGTTGTCTCATGGTGGATATTTACTTTTGGTGGTGGTGGTGGTGGGGTGTCTTCCTGGGATTTTGGCAAGGTGTTTACCATTTTTGCTAACTAGCTTTTAGCTTGGCATTGTAGGGCTAGGACTGTGCTGAAGTGCCATTAAAACACATGCATATATACTTACAAGATAGTACCAGATACAGAATAGGGGTATGCTAGTGTGCTAAAAAAACTGGCTAAACTGTTGCATATGATACATCAACATTTACAAGTAAAATATTGCTACCTGTGTCCTTTCAGGTGAAAGTTTAGCGCATCACATTATATGGTTGCACCATTTTATAGGGACCTATATTTTATTTATTATTGCAGTGAATCTGCACTATCTGAGGTCTTCAGCTTATAAAAGTGTGCAGTTTATATAGAACACATTTGACCTTGTATTGTAAAGACCCTCACACAATACAGGTAAGCCATTGGTGGCCATTTAGGTAAAGTAGCAACTAGTATGACCTTTATTGCCCCAGGTATATATATATATATATATATATATATATATATATATATATATATATATATATATATATCTGGAGATCACTCCGCTAGTTTATCGGATCACCCAGAAGTAGTGAGGTAGTGTAATCAACCCGCACTCCCCAACTTGACTATGCTTTCAAAGCGTATAGGAATATCAGTCATTTTGTAGGGCTCGGTTTGTAAAACTATTTATTCAATGTTTTTATATCAGCATCAAACATTTTAATTTATGATGTAAAATATTCAAATTATATAACAGAGTAGAATATTCGATATAAAAAAGGAATATATTATTTGATGTCAAATATTGTGCATGATATTTTATATGAGAATTCGATTCTGCATATCATAAAGTAATTGTTTGATATAAAAAAAATTCACTTATTAATATCAAATATTTGCTTCTTTGATATATAAACGTCAGTATATGTAAGAAAAATGTTAAACTCTTTCCCCATCCAGTGAGCCCTACACTGCATAAAGATCAGAGAGGACGATTTTAAAAACCCTACTCTGCGTAAAGATCAGACAGGATGATTTTATAAACCCTACACTGCGTAAAGATCAGACAGGATGATTTTAAAAGCCCTATACTGCGTAAAGATCAGACAGGATGATTTTAAAAGCCTCACACTGTGGAAAGATCAGACAGAATGATTTTAAAAGTCCTACACCGCGTAAAGATCAAACAGGATGATTTTAAAAGCCCCACACTGCGTAAAGATCAGACAGGATGATTTTAAAAGCCTCACACTACGTAAAGATCAGACAGGATGATTTTAAAAGCCTTACACTGCGTAAAGATCAGACAGGATGATTTTAAAAGCCTTACACTGCGTAAAGATCAGACAGGATGATTTTAAAAGCCTCACACTGTGGAAAGATCAGACAGAATGATTTTAAAAGTCCTACACCGCGTAAAGATCAGACAGAATGATTTTAAAAGTCCTACACCGCGTAAAGATCAGACAGGATGATTTTAAAAGCCTTACACTGCGTAAAGATCAGACAGGATGATTTTAAAAGCCTCACACTACGTAAAGATCATACAGGATGATTTTAAAAGCCTTACACTGCGTAAAGATCAGACAGGATGATTTTAAAAGCCTCACACTGTGGAAAGATCAGACAGAATGATTTTAAAAGTCCTACACTGCGTAAAGATCAGACAGGATGATTTTAAAAGCCCTACACTGCGTAAAGATCAAACAGGATGATTTTAAAAGCCTCACACTACGTAAAGATCAAACAGGATGATTTTAAAAGCCATACACTGCGTAAAGATCAAACAGGATGATTTTAAAAGCCTCACACTACGTAAAGATCAGACAGGATGATTTTAAAAGCCCTTCACTACGGAAAGATCAGACAGGATGATTTTAAAAGCCTCGCACTGCGTAAAGATCAGACAGGATGATTTTAAAAGCTCTGCACTGCGTAAAGATCAGACAGGATGATTTTAAAAGCCTCACACTGCGTAAAGATCAGACAGAATGAATTTAAAAGTCCTACACTGCGTAAAGATCAAACAGGATGATTTCAAAAGCCTTACACTGCGTAAAGATCAGACAGGACGATTTTAAAAGCCTCACACCACGGAAAGATCTGACAGGATGATTTTAAAAGCTCTACACTGCGTAAAGATCAGACAGGATGATTTTAAAAGCCTCACACTGCGGAATGATCAGACAGAATGATTTTAAAAGTCCTACACCGCGTAAAGATCAAACAGGATGATTTTAAAAGCCTTACACTGCGTAAAGATCAAACAGGGTGATTTTAAAAGCCTCACACTACGTAAAGATCAAACAGGGTGATTTTAAAAGCCTCACACCACGGAAAGATCAGACAGGATAATTTTAAAAGACTCACAACACAGAAAGATCAGACAGGATGATTTTAAAAGCTCTACACTGCGTAAAGATCAGACAGAATGATTTTAAAAGCTCTACACTGCGTAAAGATCAGACAGGATGATTTTAAAAGCTCTACACTGCGTAAAGATCAGACAGGCTGATTTTAAAAGCCTCACACTGCGGAAAGATCAGACAGAATGATTTTAAAAGCCTTACACTGCGTAAAGATCAGACAGGCTGATTTTAAAAGCCTCACACTGCGTAAAGATCAGACAGAATGATTTTAAAAGCCTTACACTGCGTAAAGATCAGACAGGATGATTTTAAAAGCCTTACACTGCGGAAAGATCAGACAGAATGATTTTAAAAGCCTTACACTGCGTAAAGATCAGACAGGATGATTTTAAAAGCCTTACACTGCGTAAAGATCAAACAGGATGATTTTAAAAGTCATACACTGCGTAAAGATCAGACAGAATGATTTTAAAAGCCCAACACTGCGTAAAGATCAGACAGGATGATTTTAAAAGCCTTACACTGCGTAAAGATCAAACAGGATGATTTTAAAAGCCATACACTGCGTAAAGATCAGACAGGATGATTTTAAAAGCCTTACACTGCGTAAAGATCAAACAGAATGATTTTAAAAGCCTTACACTGCGTAAAGATCAAACAGAATGATTTTAAAAGCCTTACACTGCGTAAAGATCAAACAGGATGATTTTAAAAGCCTTACACTGCGTAAAGATCAAACAGGATGATTTTAAAAGTCATACACTGCGTAAAGATCAAACAGGATGATTTTAAAAGCCTTACACTGCGTAAAGATCAAACAGGATGATTTTAAAAGCCTCACACTGCGTAAAGATCAGACAGGGTGATTTTAAAAGCCTCACACTGCGTAAAGATCAGACAGGATGATTTTAAAAGCCTTACACTGCGTAAAGATCAGACAGGATGATTTTAAAAGTCATACACTGCGTAAAGATCAGACAGGATGATTTTAAAAGCCTTACACTGCGTAAAGATCAGACAGGATGATTTTAAAAGTCCTACACTACGTAAAGATCAAACAGGATGATTTTAAAAGTCATACACTGCGTAAAGATCAAACAGGATGATTTTAAAAGCCTCACACCACGGAAAGATCAGACAGGATGATTTTAAATGTCAAAGATATTTTAACATCTACATCATCTCTTTTCAACATTCTTAGATAGATGCCAATTAACAATTACATTTTTTTTAGAAAAGATGTTCTTACTTTCAAAGTATTAAAATATTTTAGTGCCAGAGTATCATAATGTTATTAAGTTTATAAGAAACATTAGCACAAGGAGTACACAGTCGTGTGAAAACTAAAAGTTCGGACAGTGTATTTCAAGAAATCTTTTGCTTACGCAGGTACAGCTTTATGGAAAAGTTTGCAGCACGATATTTAAAAAAGTACCTAATGTTTCATCTAAGAAATTATACCTCTAAAGATATTTTAATGAGCAATCCTGATTTAATGACAGCATACCATTTGCACGTGTTAGCTGGGATATATATATATATATATATATATATATATATATATATATATATATATATATATATATATATATATATATATGTGTGTGTGTGTGATAAAAGTATGTTTACCTTGTATAATTTGTATTAACTTCTTTTATATTTGTATTCTTTTATGTAGTAAACATTAACCTTGTAGATTCTTTACTAATTACATGTATTTTTGTTTTACCTGGAGGGCCATAATGGAAACTAGCTGTTACCTAATTATGACGCCTTGGGTAAATCAAGAATATTATATTATTATTATTATTATTATTATTATTATTATTATTATTATTATTATTGTGTATGGCATAAGGTTGATAGTATACTGCTATAGTCAATGTAATTTGTCTGAAAGCAAAGCTTTGCAATGAGAATAACCTGTTGTACATTGTCTAAAAATTATATATCTCTATGATTCCAGTCCCGATCGTTAGACATCTTGAATCAGCAGTATAACGAATTACCGAATCGGACCAAATATTACCAGATCAGATTATAGCTGTACTGAAGTACTTACTGAACAAGGTGTAATGTACACGTACAAACATAGGAGAAAATATCTTATGAAATAATACTGTCAAACTTTATGTGACATCTGTTAAAAACAAAACCTAATACTAAAAACATTTTGACTACTCGTGGATTAGTTTTCCATTTACAGCAGACTTTCTTAATGGCAGAAATAATTTTATGTGATGAATTTTATAACAAAAATGTGATTTAAAAAGAAAATTAGGTTGAATTTTGTTTCCATAAAATGATTATATTTAAAAAGTAAATTTATGACATCAAAAATACAAAATTTGGGTTAAAAAATCAATAACATTGTTGATATAAAATCAAATTTTTACTATAATATTAGTCAGTTTTTTTTCTACTGGATATAAACCAGAAGAGGTTATGGGATGGCGTGTTGTCCATCGTCCGTCTGTCCGTTCGCATAAGTTTGTCAGCGTTACAACCCCTAAACTACATTGAGGACTGCCATCAAACATTACACATTCATCACAGGGTCTAGTTTGTCCTAAATGAAATGCTACCGCTCGGACATCCAATATGGCCGTCACAGCGGCAGTCTTGAAAATATTGTTATCACTACTCCTCCTGAACGAATAGCCGTATTTACATGGGCTTTTGACTAACTTTTTATGATGTCCTGAAACATTATATATGCCTACAAACCGTCCATCTTAAATATCGTATCTCTACTTCTCCTAAACGTAAAGTCATATCGACATGGGCTTTTCAAAAGAAGAGTTCTTATTATATCCACTTGGCTCTAAATGTAAATCGTGCCAATTTGATCTCCAATATTCCTCCCATCTTAAAAATCTTGTTATCGCTACTCCTTTTTGAGGAATACTCACATCAACATAAGATTTTCACCGAAAGATTTCTCATAATGTCTAGTTGGTCCTAAATGAAAATGGTGCCAATCTGCCATCCAATATGGCCATCGGCCATCTTAAAATCTTGTTATCGCTACTCCTGTTGGGTGAAAGTGTGTGTTACTTACGACAGCAAGGTAGGTGAACTAAGTGACGTAGCACACAAGTGGTGTGAGGATGGTGAGGGCCACGGGCCAGGATATAAGAGAGCCAGAAAGGAGAGTCTCCCAGAGAGCACGTGGAGGAAAGACAGGTGGAGTGTGGACTGGGGGTTCACGAGCAGGGAGCCGTTAAATGTGATAAGAATTTCATTACACTTTTTTAAATACTCCTTTGTATACATAATACCATGTGTTTTTGTAGTTAAATATTGAATAACAGTGGTGGCAGCGGTAAACACAACCTTCAAAGGCATAGCAGGCGGTCTGCAACAGCCTGGTTAGTGGCGACCTCACGTGCCTATAATTTGACAGATATCAACAGCCGAGTTTTACAATTAAATACATTATTCAGAGGGAGCTAAGTTGTAGCCTTTAGAAAAAAAAAAAAAAAAAAAAAAAAAAAAGAAGAAGAAAAAATAAACGAAATGGTAACTGGAAGTAACACAAGTGGCTGTAGTGATTCAGGTGGGTGTTGGGGGTGAGGATGGGGGTTTTGAAAAGACCATCCGTCATGCCAGATACTTTTTCATGTGAAGAGGAATGGAGCGCATGAATACAGTGGTTTGAGACTTGTGCAGATGTCAAGATTGTGATGAGAATACCAAGTGCAAAATGTATTTATAAGATTGAGATGCCATTCTTGAAAAGTATTTAATAAGCATAACGATGCAAACAAAGGGAAGTGAACTGTCCTGGAAGCAGAACTAAAACAAGATGTCAGACACAACATCAAGACCAGATTTGTATAAATTAGAATTCATGTCAAGATGTACAAAGTTTACTGAAAGTTATTTTGAGTTAAGAAATGGTATTAGAACTCTGGCAAGAAAGACATATCCAGATTGAGATAGTAAAATTAGAAATGAACTTTCAAACGACTAGTTTTTGGCAGTGAGAGTAAGACATGAAAATTCTAAAACTCTTGATGAGCCTATTATACTTGTAGTAGAGTGGGAGATGGTTGATAATGATGTTCAATCACACAGTATGATACAAGAGGGAAAGAACAAAAGTCACTCGAGCATGACTGTTACTTCTAATAGTTTGAGTGAACTGTGAAATCCTAAGAATGTCATCGTGGAATTAATGAAAGAAGAAAAACAAGCTTGATATAGTCGGAAAGAAAGGGGAAAAGAACCAAATGGATAAATGTTTAGGCAATACTCCGTGTTGGGTTGTGAGGAGTTTGGTCATAGGAAAATAAACTTTCCAAGGACAAGATTTTAAAAAAGTGTGTTGGTCTTGTGGTCAACAAAATCACATACAGGCAAACTATCCACAATGCAACAAGCAGCAAAACTAGAATGTACTATTATGAAGGATCACATGGTAGCAATTAGCGGCATCCCAGCTTTATAATCGCTAGGTCAGAAATTATGGTTGTCAGAATTTTATATAATAGTTGTGTCTGCAGGGTGAGAACTATTACATTTCACTGGCCAGGCTCAGCTTGTTTTTCAGGTTGGGGATTGACATCAAAGCAGAGATTACTAGTTGTTAGAAACGTTAGCACATGACTGCATATTAGGATTAGATTTTCTGAAAAGTAATAGAATGACATCAGATTTTGAAAACATGATTTTAAAGATATGTAAGAAAGCAGTACCTTTTACTAACTTAAACAGGTTCAAGCGTGGCTTGTAGGGTAAATTTGCTGAAAATGTACTTGATCCGATTATAGATGAAATGAAAATACCAGGAACATTTGTTGTAAAAGGTATGGATGTGGTCAAGACAGATAGGACAGGGATTATTGAAACTCAGAAAAAAAGCTAGAATAAAACAAATATATCATGGTATATAGAGTAGTTGTTTATTTTAGAACTCCCAAGTTCTTTTGCGGGTTGTCAAATTTTCAGCAGACCCATAATATTGTAAAAGAATACAAATATGGTGAAATTTGAAGAACTAGATTCTGATTTGATGCTATAATTTCTCATTACATAAAATGTTTCAGCAGCCGTAGTAAATGGCATGGGGAGGATATTGTCAAAGAAATAAATGTTGATCTTCAGGGTATTCTAGACCAATAACAAATTTGATTACATAATTTACTGAAATAACTTCAAGATGTTTTTTGCAACTGACCCAGATAATTTAGGCTCTATATGCTTCGGCAGTATTGGTAACCAAGAAAGATTGGAATAAGCAATGCTGCTTTGACTACAGAACTCTGAATTCGGCTACAGTAAAAGATGCATATCCTCTTCCTCGAATCGATGATAGTCTTGATTCGTGGTCGGGAATTAGCTGGTTCTCGTCATTAGATCTGATGTCGAGGTACTGGTAAGTGGAAGTCAAGCAGGTTGACTGACCTAATATTGCGTTTATAAGCAGCAGGGGTTTATACCGATTCAAAGTGATGTCGTTCGGTATCGTGGTCATACCTCATCAGTAGCAGGAGTTGCCACCGATCATGAAAAAAATTAAAGCAGTAAAGCAATGACCCATCCCAAAACCATATACTGCAGTACCTAGAGTCATAGGGTTTTGTAGTTATTATCGGCGGTTCGTAGGTCATTTTGATGAAATTGCAACACGATTGTAACAGCTTACGAAAAAGATGCTGTTTTCCGCTGTTTAGTGTGTTGCGCCGCGGGGTTTGAGTGACTTTTCGTTTTGGTAGAGTAAAGTTCTCCTGTACGAAGCGCGATCTCTCTATCCTAGTTCCGTCGTGGTTAAAAGCAGGGCAAGTCAGCGTTTCTGACCTGTTTGAATCCAGCTTGTTGAGAAGCTGTCATTTTGCTACAGTTTATTTTGAAAACTGTAGGGTAACAGCATAGCAGTAGTGTATTATAGCCGGTTCTGGCCCTTTTTCTGTTTTCCAATGTGATTTTTCATTTCGATCCGGTCGCATTCTCAAGCTCGCACTTACGTGCTCACTTGCTCGCTCCCTTCTCTACACTGTAAAATCACATTGGAAAACAGAAAACGATCCAGAACACCGGCTATAGCGCACTACTACTGAAAATCTCCTATTAGACACAACATTTTTATATATATTATGTCTGAAAATATACATACATATCGTTATCAATCAATTAACGAGCTAACATATAAAACACCCAGCCAGACCAATAGTCATGGTTAACAACTTAAATCTAAAATATGTAAGAACACTAACATCTATTAGAGGTGCAGCAGCATATGTCGGTCTTTCACCATCATTAGTAACATATTCTTGCAATGACATAAAGAAGACCATTTATTCAAAAAAATGTGAATCAATTTTAAAATTCTTTTACGAAGATGACCCTTTTCTTGATGAATGGAAGGATCACCAAGATGATGGTGTTTTCTCGCTCGAACTAGCAGAAATTCTCCCAATTTTTAAAAAAGACTTAATTTCATAATTTACAACCACAAAATTAACAAATAATCCTTATAATAATATTCACACAAAATTTATATCAGACCCATCTCCTCTAGCATTCTATCAACATCAACAACACTCAGCTTATCATGCTCAAATCCAATCGCAAATGTATTAACACCATCAATACAATATCTCTTTTCATCAAAATTACACAGCCATCTCTTATTAGCAATATCAGTTTCAATATTATGACAATTGCTCCTTAGCACAGTCATCTTAACCTTTTTTCGTTCACCATTAAACGTATCTTTATAATCCTCGAACGTGACTATTTTTGTTACCACATTCTTCTTTATTCCTTTAGCTCTCTTTTTTATTTCACCATCTAATTTTATTGCGTACATTTTTGATCTTAATCCTACAAATTCACTTATTGGCACAAAATTCGTCTCATCCTTAAATTTACCAATCACTTTTTTATTATCATTGCACTGAAAACCACTCTCTTTAGGAAAATCTGATAAATAAATTCCTGTCATTATAAATATCCTCGTATAAATCTTCAATTTCGTAACACAAGCTATCCGTATCAGTAAACAGCAGCTTGCTCTCAGGATATTTTCTTTTGGATATAATTGTAATGAAACTGATACATCAACATCTTGCTAATCTCCAATATTGCTAATCCACAGTAGACAGGCTTATCCAACACCAAATTCTTTTTTCCTTTTTCTATTGCGACTAAATGTTCGTTAAATATCTTCATGTTTACAAATCTTTCATCTGAGACTAGCTTGTTTCGTCTTTCAATATCGTTCACAATCTCAATATTGACTCTCTTTCTGATATTTTTCCATCGTCTTACCAAACACGCTATTGTTTATGAGTTTAAAGAAATTTTTTTCAAATTCTGCTGTTGCAATTGCTCTCTTGCTTGTGTTAAAGTCAATATAATCCTTCAACCACGGTTTTTGTTTAAATTTTAAAACACGATGAACTTTTGTCAATATCAGTCCATGATCTATCACCATCTTTAGCATTTTATGATGAATGATATATCTCTCCTTATTTTTTAAATTTGGTACCAATTTTTCAATCTTTCCTGTCACAATTCCATTTTCATTTTTCATTTTAATTTGATCTTCGCTCAACATATCATCATTAATTAACATATTTTCCGCACAGAACGGATAATCATTATGTAAAACATGCAACTCACCAGGATATTCAATGTCACACTCAACAAAATAACCAACATCGTCTGACACTTTTTTGTCTGTTTCTTTTAAAAATGTGTCCCGATTAATCCAATGAAACCCTCCATAAGGCAACGGTTGACTCATTGCATAATCGTACAAATTATTTGTTTCTAAATAAAGTATGTAATTATTCGGTTTTTCCTTATCATAATTGCTCATATATTTATTATTTGCAACAGCATGTTTTTTGGTAACAACACTGATTCCTCCTCGTATTCCCCGTTCAACAAATAAAAACATATTTGGATCCGTAAATAATTCTAATTTTATTTTACTAATCTTTAACGCAGCGTCCCAACTCAGTCCTGGTGATGTAAAATACCAAGCTGGATCCAAAGAATAATATTTCAAACATGTGTTTCTGAATTGCTCAAATACGTCAGCTAACAACAACACGTCCGTCTTTAGATATAAATCATGATAATCTCCAAGAATTTTGCAATTCATTTCATTCCAGGCTTTTTTAGCCCAATTATATTCTTTATCACTGATATCACTCAATGTCAAGGATGAATAAAAAGTTTTTTTCTCAGGCATCTTACTTTCATTAAATTTATCCCAATTTGTCATATATTCATAAGGATAAATTCCTTTTTGTTTCAGCATATCACTTTTGTCACCAAAATATTGTTCCAAATTATAAAAATTATTGCAACCTTTTACAACCTCCTTAAGTGACGCCAACATGAACTGAAAGCTATCAATAAATCTTAATTTTCCAATCGTCACACTCATATATCTTTCAAAATTATTTGGTATGCATTTAATTTTTTCTTTAAACTAACCAAATGCTTGAACGATAATATGACTATCATATCCTCTCAAATTATGAAAAACAACAGGAACAAATTCGGGAACCTTATAATTCAGATTGCAACAATAATGTGCTGCGCCTCTGTATTTTCCTGTGATATGGCAGTGATCCCTCACTCTATCATTTCCAATCTTTTCTTTACAAATGCTACAATTTTCATCATGTTTAAAATTATATTTTTCCTGTTCACTTAATTCTATCATTGCTTTTGGATTTATGTATTTTTCCATAATTTTCTCAGATTCTCTGAACAAATTCTGTATCAGCCATTTTGCGGGATTTTCACCTCTGTAAATTTTAATATCCTCTGACAAATTATTATCAACAGAACATACAACCTTATACGCAACTGAGCACGGAATATGATTTTGTGTTTTTGTCGTTGACGATTTATTTGGATCACCAATCACCGTGACAACATTTTGCAAAAGCGCTTCAAAATCTCCATTAATCACAAAAGGTATCTGGTGTTGTTTATTTGTGTTACTAAACCGGAATTCATTATTTCCAATTTTTGACATATGTATAACCTGAACCTCTTTACAATCCTTTACGTGATTGTCCAATATTTTTTGTGATGAACAACCATGCAGGCATCGGTAATAAAAGAACATTTTGTGGTGTCTATCATTGTATTGACTACCAAGAAGTCGGTTGAAATTTTTAATCCAACAATAATGATTTTTGTAAAACAAAAGATTAATCGTATTTTGGTCTGCATTTTTGCTGATGTATCTCGGATAAACATTTTCTTTTTCGTCTAAGCCAAATACGTTGTCACTCAGATTATTTAATTTTTCAAATTTTGGTATCTGTCGTTTCTCAACAGGAAATCTTATTTCCTCAAATTTTAATTCTGTTGAAAATACACGATAATTTGACAATCTGTCAGAATGTTTATCAGCAGGATGTAACGAGGACAATACAGCCCAACGGAAACATTCATTATCGTTATTTTTAACATTATTAACACATTTTTTATTTTTGATTTTAACAAGCAATTCAACATATGACGATCCGTGCAGTGGTGCATATTTTGCGGTATTAAACTCAATCTTTTTAAATCCGATAAATCTCCAACCTGATCCCTGCGACTGATAAATCTCAATCTGATCCTTTATTTTATCAAAAATAACATCAGCCAATCTATTTATCTCATCCCCAATCATCAAACGATGAACACCAGACGAAATAAATGGATCTGCAAACGCGTTTTCATTTTCATCATGATACAATTTTTCTAACAATACCTCAAAGAAAAAATTTATTTTTATCGTCCTGTGTCGTTGCAGTTCAAGCTGTACACTTGGCTTAATCAGTCTGTAAAGTTTTTTCGCATCAAAATTTTTTGACACATTTTCATTATCAACGACAATTTTTTTTATCAAAACCAAACAATTCACTCTTTTCTTCTCTGACCACCTGTTGCTTAACAGCTATAGTCATTGATTTATTCATCTCTATATTCTAAGGCAATATATTTTTCTAATTCAAAAATTTTATCACATGCTTAATCATATGATTTTGAACAGACATTTAGAGACGGATATAATATATATATACACCATGCAAATAAACACAACGATGATACCAATGATATCTATCAGGTATGCAGGTGATCTGGAAGATTATTACCTTCAGCCGCGATTTAATTCTTACGCAGCTAGCATTCTTGGTATTGTCAAGAACGTTGCGACTGAAAAAAACGATTCGTAAATTAACACCAGCTGGCTTGATGATAAAAGTCAAGGGTGATGATGACACAGAATTTACTGACATGTTTGCGCATGAATTTGTCTGGACCTTATTTCACGGCGCAATTCCTGCTGGAAAACGTGTATATCACAAAAATAAATCTGTTATTGATAATAATCTTTATAACCTCGACATTCAGGATGAGTGGCAACGTCACCCAGTGTACGACATGTATCAAGCCAACGATCAGGGATATATCAGGCATATCATTAATAAAAATTTTCTTGGCAATCTTGAAAAGAGAGGTTATCTGAGAGTTACGGTTTCAGGATTCAACATAAAACATAAACGTTATCTTACACATCGTTTCGTTTATGAAACATTTCACGGAATTATCCCTTATGGAATGGATGTGGATCATATAAACAACGTCAGGACTGACAACAGGCTTGTGAATATGCAGCTCTTAACACGTTCAGAAAATTTGAAAAAAAAAATTATAAGCAGCATTCATTAAAACCACGTCCTGTGTTGTCATTTAATGATTATAATGACGATGAAATCACATTTCCCTCAATAACAGCAGCTGCGAGATATTACGATATTCAAACATTTTCAGTAGCAATGGTAGCTGACAATATTCCACGATCAGCCTTTTCCAAAAGATTCCAAATACCGATAAATTTTAATTATGTTGATTAACCCAACAATTCAATCTCCCTTTCTAACGTCTCAACCGCATTCACCAAAACGTTATGATAATCATTTTCCTTATCAACAACAATATACTTAACGTCAAATAATTTAAAAGACAACAATCCAACCAATTTTTTATTTTTGTGTATATTTTCAACAATATTTTTGTTAACATCCTTTTCGTTAAATACAATATATTCTAAATTTGCACTCAACCTTTTTTCATCAACATCTCTCATAAATCTTTCAAACTCTTCCTCATCACAATTACCAAAATCAATAATCTCATTTTTCTTTGTATCGCCATAGACGCCAATTACACCAATACACAATGGCGTTTTATTTTCGTAATAATATTTGTCAAAATGAATTGTTTTGTTATAATCTGATGTAAAATAAAAATCTATCACGCTGTATCTTCTGAACACAGCCTCAACAAACAACCCCTGTTTTGTAATTTCACTTACCTCCAAACCACAAAACACCTGAGGTAAATAATGTTCAGGAACATCATTTTTAGGTCTCCTTAGCATCGGGCACTTGAGTTCAACCAAGAATATTTTATAAACATCATTTTCATTTTCATCATCATTCACGCTCAAAATTGTATCACCTCTGAATCTGCCAACAACATATCCATCAGGTGAATACCTTATTCCAAAATCTGTTGTGACACAAATATTATTCCCCAAAACTCTTTCACCAAAATCATGTTCGATATATTTAACAATGATTGGTTCAAACATTTTTCCCCACCAGCACGCGATTGATCCATCAAATTTAACACTTTCACCTTTTCTCATTTTGTATTTTTCATTTGCAGTCTCCCTCAATGTCTTATACGGATTCACTCCCAATATTGTTGCAATTTCTGAACCACCGACAGTTGTCGCCATAATTTTATACCAATCCTCTGTTCTCTGTCTGATTTTATTTTTCAAAACCTTTTTCACAAATTTTTTTATTTCGTTATAGCAGATATCTTTATTATTCATCTCGTATTTATATCTTCACACAGAATTATCTTTTGCAATACATCACGTTTAAGACAACTGTGCGCAAAATTCATCAACATATCCTTATTGTAACAAACAGCGATCTCACCGTCTTGTAAAAATAAATATCGCTGTTGTTTTGTTAACAACACCATATCCTCACTACCATACACGATCTAAAAATCACACATGATTTTTCTTTTTTCATCATCAAACATTTTTTTAATTTCGTCGTATAAATTAACCTTATCAACAATAGTACACCTGAGAACATATTTTACGTCATCCATGTTTTATTATTATTGTTACACAAAAATTCTTATTTAAATAAAATTATATTATATTATGTTATCAATGCTGCAGAGATTATATTCCCAACCACCACCTACACTTATTCTCGCAAAAGACAACAATGTTGTTCAACCTAAGCAACAAGTCTGCATATCAGATGAATACATACCCGACGATGGTGAAATCATTCCTGATGAATACGACAATGTCGTTGTTGAAAAAAAACATTACGCGCCACCAACGACAGGTCGTTACAATGTCAAATATCATTTAACAAAAAAATAAAAAAAATTAATCTGACAGAATCTGAGATAAAAAGCTTTTACGCAAGATTGGTTCATTTTATGAATATCAAAATTCCAGGGAGACAAAAAAATATCAAATTTGATTTTATTTTTGCAAAAATATTTTTACTGATGACAGAATTATCTGTTGATCGGAGAGATTATCTAATCTCGTTATGCAAACCTGTCAAGTGTAAGCCAGTGCAAATTAATTATGAAAATATTTACAAAGCAATCATTAAACGCGTACGTTAAACCAGACTTCCTTTGACATACGGTTCTATGCTCGACGTTGGAATCCAGCTGTTAAACACATCTGAATATCCTCTCCACTTGACAAGAGTTTTATTTCCCTTACTCCGTATTATCTTTTCAATCACAAAAACGTCCTGATCTGTCTTTTACAACTCCTGTTCGTAAAAACTGCCAGTGATATCTTCATCATTTAAATCCCGTAATTTATACGTCACGGGGATTGTTGCTAAAACATCATGAATTACGAAAACCTCATCAGACCAATTTGGTGTTGCAGATTTTTCAAATATTTTTTTGTTAATGAAATTCTGACATTATCACCGACAGAAAACTTATGTCTGCGGTATAAATTCTCATTTGCGAGAATAGGAAATTTAATTGCATCATTTGGTGACATATTCAATGTTCTGTGTTTCGCATTGTTGTATTCATCAACAATATCATCCAATTTGTCAACATAATTATTTGTCGTCATATGTCGGTAAATTTTATCCTTTATCGTGCGATTATATCGTTCAACAATCACGCTTTTACCTTCATTGCCTGTTGTATATTTTGTGATATTGTAATCCTTCAACCATTGTTCAAACTGATTATTATAAAACTCAACACCATGGTCAGTCCAGATCTTATTTGGCTTACGTTGCGTATCTGAAATTAATTTCTGAAATGCAGCTGTGATCGTATTCCCCATCTTATCCTTTATTGGCAGACTAAATGCGTACCTGCTTTGCACGTCAACAATATCCAACAAATATCTGTTGCCGTAATTATGTTCTGCAAGAGATGACATATCAGCCAGATCTAAAGACCAAATGTCGTCTACAGCGTTCGCAACAACCCGCCTTCTCGGAATTTTTTTTTTTTTTTTTGGTCTGTGCAGTTCACTAGCTAGACCAACATATGGTGGAGGTATTGCTAAACCTAATTTATATTTTGTTCCAATAATTCCTTGCACAAATCTTCTGTCAAACACGTTCACGTATATTTTTTGGTTTCATATCTCTCAACTCATCTAACATAATTTTATCACATCCATGTTTATCAACAGGTAGTCCTTCTTTACCAATATCGCGATAACATATGTCATGTCTCATTGCAATTGCGTGAACCTGATTGTATGATTCCTGACCTGGCAATGGATTATCATTTTCATCAATCTGTTGCTCCAACGGATTCCACGGTCCTGTGTATTTATGACCTGGCAGTGTCCATCCTCCTTTTGGTTTTGATAATTTGCCAATAATTTTGTGGATATCTATTGCTCCACCAATAATTTTACGTTTATCACATTTTTTGCAATAACATACAATCTTGTTATGTTCGATACAGAGATCATGATCTGTACCGCAATTACACATGTTTTATTATTTTTTGTTTTATAAAAATTTATCATGCAATACATATTTCAGGCGAATCAGGTCTTACAACCACAACAGGATTAACATCTTCACCAATCAACTCTGCTGCAGGTTTTTTTAATAAATACGCATTTTCTTTTACCGCAGACAGCGCAAATGCTTTTCATCATCAAACGATTATTTTTTGTTGTCACAATCTCTTCATCTACGTTCTCTGTTGCTGTCTTACACTTGAGGCAATATGTGTTTGTCATGTTTATATTTATAATTTCACACAAAATTTACAGCAGTTTTATCATTATTGATACTCACAGGTGTTTTAAATTGCGTGATGAAATCTATAAATCTCATACCTCGTGACATCTGTTTGATAAACATAATACAATAATAACCACATGCTGTTGTTCCTAAAGGCTGAATTTGTGATGAGTTATATTTTACAGGCTTGTTTACAAAACTTTTAACAGCGTCTGATGGTGGTAAACCAAATGAGTCGAAATAATTATTATTAAAAAGAGCAATCCAGTGTGTGCCATTGACGTCATTAAAATTTTGAATATTTATAACACATGACGTATTTGGTTTCATTTTTGAAGGCAGCTTGTCTTGACAAAATACGCCAATAAAACCCTTTACATTTTTTAATTTATCATGAATCTCGAAATTCGACAACGGTGTTAATATCTTCGTGTACCTGGCAACATCAGACCTCTTCCTTTCATCAGCAATGGTATTAACAATCCGCCTCTTTGAGTCTTTGTCGATTTTGTTTTGTTGATCTTTTTTTTCCTGCAGGCATTATTATCATTATTGTTACATATAATTTTAAATTCAAAAAATGTTTTTACACTTTTATTCCAAACATAACTAATATGTCAGATATAACTGGAATAACTGGAATATATCCGCCAACATGTTTTCGTGCTGGTGCTCTTCTTCGTGTAATCTTTGTCGATCTTTTTTTTCGTGCTGGCATTATTATCAATAATGTTAGATAAAATTTATTTTCGTTTTGCACGTCGTCGTTTGATTTTATTACCAAATCTTTTTCTCGCATCTTCCCATGCTTTTTCATCTTTTTCAATAAAATTTTTTGGCATACCAATCGCACCCAATGAGCTTAAGCCGAGTAAAATTGGTGCGAGTATTGGCAAAATTCCACCAGTACGTCGGTATTGTCGTGGCATTATTAAAATAGATAAAAAAAAATTAAGTCAAAAGATTGCTGATACCTCCAATCAAATCAGACAACAACGGTATGTAAACACCACCACCAGTCCTTCTTCGTCTTGCAGGTGCTTTTCGTGTTTTTGTTGTAGTTCTTCTTCTCCTTGGTGGCATGTTTATTTTTCAAAGATTAGACAAAATTTAAAATCACTTTTGTAATTCAACGTGTGGTTTTTATTCCACTGCCCTTAATTGCCTTTTCAACACCAGCACTCACTACACCAGATGCAGCTGCAAGACCAAGCTGGCCGAGAATTGGTAATATTTTTGGTAATACAGTTGAAGCTATCACAGAAAGTGCAGGACCAAAAAACCCACCATGTCGTGCCATTGTGGTAATTTGAGCTTTTGATAAATTTAACACAAAAGGTCTGCCTTTATTGATTTTAATTATTTGCGTTTTTGTTAAAAAAAGCTTAAACTTTTTCTGTTCCCTTAAAATCAATCTTTATTGACACTCCTTTGCGGGTTTTAACCTCATCTGCTAATTTTTGTATTTGTCCTTTAGATAAATTTATTTCTTGCTCCAAATACATTATAAATAATATTTAGATAAAGATTTTTTCACCTGAACAAACATTTTTCCTCTTGTTGCGTCAAGCTTGATAACTCTGTCTGAGGTTATAAACGCATAGACATAATAATCAGCACCAGGTATACCCTCAAGAGTCCATGAGGCTTCAATATCAGCTGAAGACTGCTTGAGACGCTCTGCATGTTTGCTGATGTCAAAATAAAATATTGGGTAATTTGTTCTGAATTCGTCCAGTGATATCTGACTCCCAGTGTCCGTATCCTGATATTTTTCCATTGCCTCCCTAAGCGCAAAATATGGACGTGAAACATTTCTGTTTGGTCCAAGTGTAAAATTACAGTTAAATTCACGTTCTGGATATTAACGTGAGTTCACTCTCACGTGAATACGTCTAAGATCCATGTTGTTAAATAATCTTTTGTTCAGCTGATTGAAATACGATGAAGATATGTCGTGGTAATTCTATTGATGCTGTTGTCGTTATTCTTCATGTGTAGCTAGCAGAATTTGGGATTGATTGTTTATAAATTCTGTGTTGCTCAAAATAAACCTGACGTGTGTAAGATTCAAGGGTGTTGCTCAAAATGAGTTCCGTTGATATTGACGGTACGATTTTTGGCATCCACATGGCAAGGTAATTTATGATAAATTGATGATCAGCAACAACAGCTGCATTTTTAAATATTGTGTTATTGATGTCTGATATGTTTTAATCCTCTGAATACCTTATTAACATCTCTGCAAAAACCAAATATGGAACTCAGAGGTAACAAGAGTGTTATTTGATTTCCGTTGTCAGCTAAAATTCTACGTTTTGCAAATCCTTCATTCTATCGTTGTTGTCTGAGATTTGTGGCTGCTTCTTGTATTGCATTACCAATATCACCTGCGGCATTACCTCCAGGATTAGCTATCAGATTATTATCATTTGCGCCAGCAGCACCAACACCTGTTCTAAATTCTCTTGATTCTGGCTCACCATTTGCGGTGTCCTTATACCAATGCATGTTTGTTGCTGTTGATCGTGAGTAATCTTCAGAAAATGAAACAATATTCATTATCGTGCTTGCTATTGGCAAATTATCACTGATGTCCTCAAGTGTTTGGTTTCCTAAAAGATATTTTGCAGATCTAACAATACCCCAACCGTTGTTTTGTAACGCAACCAATTCACCAGCAGCAGATGCAACAGGTGGAACAGCAGTTGTTGCTATAACACCACGCACCTCAATATACGCCTTGTGTGGCAACAGATAAATATCTTCATCTTGTGTGTTTATTATCTGTTTGTCATTATTCGGTTTATCACCGTCAGACAAATATTCAGTATATTCAAATTCTGTTGCAGACTCATCTATTTCCTGTGGATCGGTTATGTTTAGATAAGTCGCTATCGATGACATGTTATTATTAAAATTTAGATAAAATTTAGGCAACTGGTATATCTAATTTTGGCTGATTTTTTTTAAATTATTTTTTTTATAAATAATTTCACCCTGAGGTGACAAAAGGTTTTTTGTTGTTTTGATCATTGTTTTTTCAGTTGCAGGTGTTGGCACAATCTCGCTTATTGCCTGAATTATTTGTTCATTTGTGACTGTTGGTTGAGGTTTTCCTCTTATTTTCTCTGCAATCTTTTCACCAACAGCGGTGCCAGCAGCAGTTGAAGCACCAGTTGCAAAAGTTTGTGCTAGAGGCGCTATTTTTGTTGCAAGTGCTGGCCCATGTTTCACGATTTTTGAAAAAATGTTGCTAAATATACCTTCACCGATAATTTTTTTACGGCATATTTTTCGTCTCTTCATTATTGATCCTGTCATTATTGTTGATAATTAGATAATTTTGTAAAAATTATCGTACCTGACGCAAGTGGAGGAAATATGTGACGATCTCGTTGTTGAAATCAAGCTGAACACCTGATTGATTTGTGAGTTTCATTTGAATTGAGGATATCTGCTCATTTTATTATTCCTTTTTTCACGAGGAATAATCTGCATTATCGAACCTGGTGGTACATCAGGTGAGAACGCATAAATAGCATCACCTTTAGATCCAGCTGCAGTATACGAGCCATCAGCAATTGAGCAATTTATTAATATTACATCTGCATAGCTTATATCAACAGGATTTTCACCCTCGTATGTTATTGATGCTGTTATATCTTGATTGCCGTATAATTTATACCTATCAAAACCTAACAATGGTACTACTGAGTGTTCATGATTAAATAAAATCATAAGCTTATTTTTCAATGTCATTTTTGATCTTAATGTGTTTTAATTTGGCTCAAAAAGAAAATCATCAGGATTTACCTCAGGATCAGTTTTAGCAATATCTGTCATTTTAGATTTTATTACCGTATTAATTTCAGGAATATTATACGCGCCAGATGGTATTTCTAAAGTCCACGTTGCGTTATTATATTCGATTGCGAGTATATTATTGGCGCCTTGTTTAATATTACGTATGCTGTTCCACATTGTTGCTGAAATCAGACTTATCTCATATTTTTCTCTTCTGTCCAATGGTATTGGTGGATTATATGTTACAGTAAAATTAGCGCTGTCCTGTTTCGTTTGAGATGAATCGAGAAATAATGTCGCTTGCATTTATAAAAGAATGTTATACAAAAATATTATCTAAACAAGATCGTTATGTAAAATCTTGTATTCAGGTGTTCTTATTACACCTGATGTTCTCAATTTATCGAGAATGTCAATGATTTCGTTATCAATTTCAGCGCCAGTGTTGCCAGACTCTTTTGCGGATATTAGCAAGAGCAAATGATCAGTCATCTCTTTTGTTGATGAAAAGATTTTAATTCCAGAGCCAGATTTTTGTTGTTTGTAATTATCAATCATTTGTTTAAGATTTTTTCCCAAATCTTTCATTTTTTTTGTGGTCTTCTTTAATTTTTGAAATTTTTGAACTTTTGCGTTTATTATTTATCCTCGTCGTTGCATTTTTTAAAATTTCTAACTCATCTATGTTCAGAGATTCTATATCAGGAATATCACCAATGATTGGTTTTTTTTCTGAATCATCAATAATTTTTTAAACCATATTTTCAAATCCCTGGATTCTTTTTTGTTTTTCTTTTATTTCCTCGAGGGTTAAACCACCAGCTGCCTCGCCCAAGTCTTCTTCTGTTGTGTCTGGAATATTTTGTTTCAGTGGTAATATTGGTGGTTGCATTTGTTGCTGTTGAAATAAATCAGTTAAAATCAAATTTTGTGTCTGCTGTTGGTCTATAATACCTTTTTGTGTTGATTTTAACGCGGCTATAGCCTGGTCTTGTTTTTTGTCTATTGTTTCCTTAACTGAAGATATAGATTGTGTCAAAGGCAAAAAGTCTTTTGCTCATGCCTCTGATAGCGCTTGTTCACCAAAATGTGCCGCGTCAAATATCTCCTTTGCACGTTTTCTTGATGCAATTAATTTTGTGATTGTTTCACGACAATCCATTTATTGATGATGATTAGACAGAATTTATAAATATTTGTCAATGCAACATCTGAACATTTTTTCTTTTGTTGGCGCAAATCTGTCGAATAAGAGAAAATCATGTTTGTTTTTTGTTGCTTGATGGTAATATTCTGCAAATTGCTCTTTTGAAACATCGCCACATTGTTCACGAGCTATGTTCTTAACATCTGTATTGTCCATACCCGAAAATAACATGAAGCATCCTGTGTTTCGTCTGATGAATCGATCAACGTTATAATAACTCTGAGCTAAAAATATTGCGTTGCCTCGTTTATTACGTGAAAGTGAAAAATAGGATTTAATTTTGTCGATTTCTTTGTGTTCCAGAGGTATGTCATCAAATACGATTATTTTGTGTTCTTTGTCATCAAGTTCCTTAACAGGAATAACATCATCGGGTTCAGTGATTATGTACGTATCCTCTTGCATGTTAAGTTTTTCTCTTAAGTTATTGTTAAATTCAGTTAATAATTGATATTTATCGTGTTGAGGATTTACGGTGTATATGTAAACTTTATCATAATTAAGATTATCTTTAAAGAGTAGATTTAGTAAAAGATTTGTCTTACCGGAACCCGTTCTCCCAACAATGAGGTAATGACAGTTTGGGAGATTGTTATTGTGATGTTGGGTCAATACGTTTTCAGTGTCAAAATTCAGAATACTCATTTTGTATTTTTAATTTTAGATTAAATTTTATCCGCTCAAATAAAATAAAGATGACGTATTATACAAAATTTGGAAATTATATTGGTGGTGGTGGAACAGATACAGTGACAAATGGTTCTGTTGATTTAACAAATTATGTTAAAAAATCTGGTGATAGAATGTTAGGTAATTTAGATTTGAATGATAAACGTATTGTCGGTTTAGAAACAGCATATCCACCGGTAAATCCTGTTGATACACAGGCTGTAAGTTATCTGCAGTTGAAAAGTGTTGATGATAAAAAGCTAAGCCTTACAGGTGGAACAATGACTGGTGATATCAACATGACGGGTAAAAAGATTGTAAATTTAGAAACAGCATATCCACCTGCAAATGTAAATAATACACAAGCTGCAAGTTTTGGTCAGCTGCAAACGATTGATTCTAAAAAATTAAACATAAGCGGTGGTACAATGACAGGTGACATAAACATGAGTGGTAAAAAGATAATAAAGTTAGAAACAACATATCCAATGCCTGGTGGTAATCCTAGTCAGGCTGTTTGTCTGACGCAGTTAAATTACATAAATAACACAAAGGTAACAAAAACTGGCGATACAATGACATGAGTGTTGTCGTTTACGAGCAGTGGTAAGATTACGGGATTGCCAACGTCATATCCTCCAGGTGATACTGTTGCTGTGAGTTATAGTCAGGTTAAGGCTGAAGTGTCATTATATGTACCGCGTACTGGCGCGACAATGTTGGGATCGTTGAGTATGGGGAATAAGGTGCTTTATGGTTTGCAAACAATCACGCCAGCAGGTGATGATTATGCTGTGAGTTATAAAGTTTTGCAAGATTAATCGGTTAATAAATCTGGTGATGTTATGACAGGTGGGTTGAACATGGGTCTAAAAAAGGTAACATCAACTGCAACTCCAACATTGTCAAATGATTTGACAAATAAAGCTTATGTTGATGGTGTTGTTCTTAGCGGGGCAATAAAACGTGCTAAAAATAATGCTGGCAAATGTGGGGTTCAAATGACAGCACGTTTACAACAAAGGATGTTTTGTACACAACAACAAATACATATTTGGGATCAACACCAAAAGAGTTTGAGTTAAGTCCGGTGCCAACGACAAAATATAACTACTATCGAGTCTATTGTGTCATAGCTGATGGACCAAATCCTGGCTTGTCTGGCTGGCAAATGTTCACCGTTGATGATCTGGTGTAAATTTTGTAAAATGATAATATAATAAAAATGTCAGAAATTGTGGATGTGTGCAAAAAATTTTATAATCAGATTTTTAATAAGGAATTTATTATAGAATATGTTGACCACCTGTATCTGTTCTTGATAGATCAAAAAAAGAGTTATCTGAGCTAAAAATAAAAGCAATAAATGGAACGAGTGATTTAGAAAACGAGCAGGAAAGAAATTATTATTCTGTCTATAGCATGAGAGCAAATCAATTACGTGATGAAATTTATAAATATGACACATTTGTAGAATTTAATATGAAGCGAGCAGTGGAAAATTCAGATTTTTTTTTAGATGAATTAATTCATAAAATAATTTTAGAATTTGATCAGGAGAGTTTATTATAAATTTTACAATCAAAATTAATTAATAAAGAAATTTTTCTGTAAAGGAAGAAAGAGAACGAATAACAAATAAATAAAAAAAATTAGACGAATATGCGTCAAGAAAAAAATATTTGCTTAATAAAAATGTGGAATTAAAAGACAAATTTGTAAAAAGGAGGTTTTTTAGAGAAATTGGTTTGAGTTATAATGATGTTGATACAATCCTTGATGTAAATGAAGAAAAGGATGATGTTCATATACTTGCAACATCGTATTTTATATTTGTGAGCAGAATGTTTAAGAAACAAGACATATTTCTTTATTCTGAAGAAGAAGTGTATACAGCCTATGTTGCTGCAGAAAAGATTGAAGATTGGATCAAAAAATAAAACCAGATGCTATAAAAGAGCAAGAAGAGTTTGAAAAAGAATTGGGAAATTTAAAAGAAAAAGATATTAATTTAAAAATCACTTGGGAGCTTGAAGAAGAACCGTTTGATAGAAAAATATAAAGAAATATAAATGCAATTCCTGATCCTAATTTCAGTGTTTATTTTCATAACAGATTGGGAAGTGATGATCCAAAATATGTTAATTATCGTAAATTAGGATAAACAATTGAGAAAATATTAGGTGTTGGTGTTAGCATGAAGGATATTCCCGTTTATAAAGATTTGCCAGATGTTGAACCTGAATTTGAAATCGATGGAAGTAAAAATGAATTTAACGCAAATTATTTGGCTTCTTCGTATTATTTGTTGGCTTCTGTTTACAACGTAGGATTTGGAAATATAGTTAAAAGTGTGAGCAGATATCAATTACCAAAATTATTTGAAGATTATGTTAATACTGAAAAAATATATCGCAATTATATTGAAATTATTTACAAAATGGAATTATTTTTAAAAGTATTTAGAGGTGATGAACTGAATAAGGCAATTAATGAAATAAGTAATTGAAAAGATATTTTTACAAATGTTAAATATGTTAATATTAATACAAATTATGTAACAGATTGGGGGATAGATTATTTAACTGATGTAAATTTTTTAAAAATATTGAATGATTTTTATTACAATGATAATTATAGCAATTTAATTAATTTGATTAATAATAAATTAAAAATATCGATAAAAAATGATATTATTGATAAAGCATTAGGTAAATTTGCGGCTACATATGCAACGATATGACTATATTTACTCAATAGAAAATCTGATGATATTGAAAAGCGTAAAGTGGTTACAGCAGCTGAAATTATTAAAAAATATGAAAATGTTGTTAAAGATAGAATTAATGATATTACTTTTGAGATTATACCATCAATTCTTAGAGATGATGGTATACTAATAGCTGGAGAATTTATAATTGACGATTATTTAAACACAGAAAATTTTGAGAAATATGGTGATGTTTTAAACGATCCTGCATTTAATGATTTTAAAAATATTGTTGAAAAAGCAGCAGTAGAATATACGTATTATCAGTCTCTTGATGCCATTTTATAAAAGATAATTAATAAAATGATTTAAAAAAGTGTTATTGATTTTAACCATATTTCAAAAGATTTGACAAAGGATGAAAAATGTGAGTTAATTGAGTATTATAATTATTATCATAAAAAGGGATATTGTGCTAAAAAGGCTTATGTGTATTATGGAAGAATTTTAAAAGTTATCTCGTATGTGCCAATGATTTTAACTGCAAGTGGTGTTGCATCTGAAGGTGGTACGTTAAATCCATTTTTGTTGATTGTATCTGGTGTTGGTATTGCTTTAGATCCAGCAGGTAAAGATTGAACCTAAATATGGTAATTAAAAAGGAGCATGTAAATTTGCAATGATAACATATTTTAAGATATTTAATCAATTAAGAACATATTTGCGTGGAGAAAGATTTGTGATGTTAGATTTGAAACAAGAGTTCAGAATAAAAGACGACATGTTGACTGACATTTTGCCGCTGAGGATTGGACATTATGAAAAAGATTATGAAAAGGAATACAAAGAATTCAAGGATTTTCCTGATGATATATCAGATGATATGAATTTTGTGTGAATATAAGATTATAGTAATGAGTTTTGAAAAGGTATATGTTGAGGAGACGGATAAAAAAATGAAAAAAATAATGTACGATGGTAAGCAGTTATGTGAGAGTTTTAATGATGAGTTATGTAGTACAGGTTTCAAATCTGGTGGAAAACTAAAATTATCATTGGTAAATTATGATGAATCTGAATATTTTAATTTCGTTAAAAAAATATATGAGGTTAAATAAAAGTGTTGATAATTTATACGACCCAGTTGCAAAAGATAAATATACTAAAATTACTATTGATAATGAGACAAAATGTTTTATAAATGAGGAACGTGTTAAATTTAGACAGTTTTGTAAAATAATTCAACCTGGTATGTCAATAAGCAGCGATGATGTAAGGTTTTTTATTTGTGAATATGATGGTGTTAATTATATTATCGCAAAAGCTATTGTGTTTTACCCTTATCATGATGAATATCTTGAGGATAAAGATGATGATGACGATGTGTTCAGGGTTGTTATCACTGATGATGTTGAAGAAGAGGATGAAAATGATAAACAAATTGTGAGAAATTCAATTGAGGATGATAATTTTGTGTAAAATAATAAAATAATGGATAAGATAACAAAAATGATTGATGAGTTGGAGATTGTTATTGATAGCATGATGGAGACTAAAAAAAAATTTAGATGACAAGCTTGAAAAGGTAAATAATTTTAAAAGAAATATGGAAAATAAAAGAAAAAATAAGATAATAATTTATAATTATCATAACATAAATATTCATGATAGGGTGACTCAGATATAAATTTTGTGTGAATAGTATTATAAGGATTATTTGTTAATTTTGTGGTTGTAAATTATGAAATTAAGTCTTTTTTAAAAATTGGGAGAATTTCTGCTAGTTCGAGCGAGAAAACACCATCATCTTGGTGATCCTTCCATTCATCAAGAAAAGGGTCGTCTTCGTAAAAGAATTTTAAAATTGATTCACATTTTTTTGAATAAACGTTCTTCTTTATGTCATTGCGAGAATATGTTACTGATGATGGTGAAAGACCGACATATGCTGCTGCACCTCTAATAGATGTTAGTGTTCTTACATATTTTAGATTTAAGTTAACCATGACTATTGGTCTGGCTGGTGTTTTATATGTTAGCTCGTTAATTGATTGATAACGATATGTATTTATATTTTCAGACATAATATATATAAAAATGTTGTTTCTAATAGGAGATTTTCAGTAGTAGTGCACTATAGCCGGTGTTCTGGATCGTTTTCTGTTTTCCAATGTGATTTTGAAGTGTAGAGAAGGGAGCGAGCAAGCGAGAGTAGTAGAGGGGGGCGACTGATGCCAAAAGGGGGCACTATATGCCTTTACGGGAGTTTAACATGGAGGGGGGCACTATATGCCTTTACGGGAGTTTAACATGGAGGGAGGCACTATATGCCTTTACGGGAGTTTAACATGGAGGGGGGCACTATATGCCTTTACGGGAGTTTAACATGGAGGTACCGTAATGTAGTAACGACGACAACGTCTACTACCATCAAAAAGGGGTGGAGGGTGGGTAGGTGTTCTTGATAGTAGTAGACGTTGTCTTCGTTACTTCATTACGGGGGAGGGAGGGAAATAGAATTAATCTTTCTTGAAAAAGGGTGGTCCTGTTGTATGCCTCCCAAATATTTAAGATATGTTATGTTTTGCTGCACACGCCTTGCGGCTACAAACAATGTTACAACATTTCCCAAAACCGAAGACGGGAGAACAGTAAAAATACGTCTTGTTTTATCGGCAGTCTGAAATGGACTGACTGAAAATACATTGTTACAGTTTTCATGAACGCATGTTTGGGCTCAAGAATGAGAGTGTAGAATAGGACGGGTTATAGAGTGCAGAATTGGATGGGTCATACTCGAGTCATTCTTACACCGTAAAGCTATGTGCTTGTTTGTTTTGTTTGTTTGTTTTTTTGTTTTTTTTTTAGTTTCCTTCTAAAAACGGTAGATCTAGAATTTTTTCGTGACACATTGCAGTGCCAAAATAGGAACAAAGCTAAGATACCTGACATGCACAAGAACAACTAAACTCAAGATTTTATATAATCCAACGATTTACCTATGAAAGAAAAATCGTTGTACAATTTTTAAGGGGTGCAAGTTTTTGAAAAAATTACAACACTAACGTCACATTTTACATAATCATTGTGACTACTGCCAACATTTGTGGAGAGGCATCTTAAAAACGGGAACAGATACCATGATCATTTCAATCGAAATCATTGTATAAGAAACTTAGTGTGTGTGTTTGTGAAACAGAGAGAATTGACATTACGACGGAGAGAGAGAGAGAGAGAGAGAGAGAGAGAGAGAGAGAGAGAAAGAGAGAATATTTTATTCCTACTTTTAAAAATATCACGACACTTACGTTTTTTATGGTATATTTTCCTTAAGAAATTTCAAAATCACACATTCCATTTAAAAAATCACATCGATAGGAAAAAAATCCTCTTTTTTCGGTAAAATATCACAAGGTTGAATTGGAGACATAGTCTACTAAAATCCTTCTTTTGAAAACGTAGATGTAAAATTCTCACAAAATAATACATCAAAACGTTCTGTGATGTATTTTGACTTAAGGCTGATACACTTTCCATTGATCACAAATTATACGATGGGGTTGTGCACAGAACATTAGATTATAATGGTCTAGACTAAAAGTAACACTAAACTTCCGAAATTGTACCGGACGTTAGCTGAGACTGAAAATAATCCTGAAAAAAAAAAAATGGAAAAAATTGGCTGACTAAAAAATAGTACTAAAATTTCTTAACTCATTTAAAATTTTGTTGTTATTTTATATTTTTTATATACAAACCCAAATAAACCCAAAACCCAAACCCAAACCTAACACACTATCCCCAAATGCCTTGTGTGCTGCCTAAAAACCCCAAAAACCTGCTATCAGACGAAAGGGTATGACAAAGGGATGAAATCACGCCAACATACTATCCAACATATAAACCATCCATTTTTTTACTTTTTTAAAAATTTTTTATATATCAAACACAAAACTTACACACACTACACAACCATTTTTTTTTTTTTTTTTTGGGAAGGGGAAATTTTTTAAAAAACAAATCAAAACACACAAACACACTATCTACATTTTTTTTTTTTGGGAAGGGGAAATTTTTTAAAAAACAAATCAAAACACAAACGCACTATCTACATTTTTTTTTTTTTTTGGGAAGGGGAAATTTTTTAAAAAACAAATCAAAACACACAACCATTTTTTTTTACTTTTTAAATTTTTTTATATCAAAACACACACCACAAATATACAATTCATTTTTTTAAAAAAATTTTTATTTGATGGACTGAAAAAGTTATTGTTGTTGTTGTTGTTGTTGTCTTTGCTGCTGCTGCTGTTGGTGCTGTAGTCTATTTCTTTCCTCCCAATTTTAGATCGATAGAAAGAGAGGGAAAGTGGTTTTTTTGTTGGTTTGGTGGGTAAAAAACAAACCACACAACACCATTCAGATATATACATCAATAATAATAATTATATTTTATTCAATGTATATGCATTATGTTACTCGTGGTAATAAAAACAATTTCATATAAGTCCAATACAGTTCAATACACTTCCATATTTACCTTTTCATTCTCTTATTGTTCTGACACTTCAGGAAGATTCTTGTCTACAATTCTCTCATAACTTTCTTCTGGACTCTCATTGATAAACTCCAACTTAATAAAATGTCCATTATCATCTCGAATCCACCGCTCTTTTTTACAAATCTTGTAAACTTTACTATGATCTAATCCAAAACACCTTGCCACATCACTAATGGAATCCATCCGACTATATAATCTTGAATTCAAGTCAGTTAATTTCACAGGTCTCACAAATCCTCCAATGACTTGACTCTTCTTCTCTGGCTCTTCCCATCTAGCTCGAAATCTTTTCTGGAACTTCTTCGAAAAGACCGACTTACAAATTCCAGTACAGCAAAAGTGGATACTTCCTGTAACACAATCAAAATATTCAGCAGCCTTTTCCATACTTTCAAATCTTCTTTCCTCTGTCTCACCAACAAACTGGCACAACACACTTCTATCACTTCCAAAATTAATTCTCCTTCTTTCTTTATCATTCTTCACATGTTTATGCAAACATGTTCGTTCACTAGCAGTCATCACTTGAAGATTTTCTATTCTATCATCATCAAGTACATCATTGAGATGTACCACTTCACTCTGTCTTGGTAGATCCACTCCATTCACCGCTTCAAAGACAAATCTCCCTCGATTTGTTTGTTTCTTCCTCTTTCCTTCCTTACCAGTAACCTTAATCTTTATCAATCCAAATGAATTCAAATTTCCTTTGACTTTCCTTCCATACTTCATATGATAGACATTACCAAGTATGTCAGCAGCATAATTATCATACACCTTATGAACATACTTATTCAGTTCAATTCCAGTATCTTGACTTTTATCTCGAGCGCAGTACTTTTCCATCTTCACAGTTTGAAAGTTCAATTACGACTAGTGATTCTGAGGGTAAGAAGGTCTATATATATAGGTTCCCTGGGTGAAACTGAATCAGCTTCAAAGTAAACTTCAAGATGAAAAGATCACGCGAAATCTATGAGAAACCAGAAGAAGAACAAAAAGAAACAAAGAGGCCACGACGACGATTTTCCGTGCCACCTGAAACACCACTAGATGAAGTGCTAGCTCAAGTCCAAGCGAGCGATTTCGAAGAGGAGATGAGTGAGCCTGAAACCTTACCACCTTCAAGTCCACCCAAAGAATCCACCACCACCACCACCACTACCAACACCAGAACCCCAGGCCAAGAAATACAACCTAGTACTTTGGCTCCTCCTGAAAATTACTATTGGATTCTAGAGACTCAAAAAATAACTTCTCGAAAATTTAAAACTACAGCTTACACTCACACGGTTCACTTTAAAGACTTCAAGTCCAAAGTACCTCCCGAGAAAGCGGCGGGGTTCATTAGCGATTTGTGGGATTCTGTCTTAATGAACTTGAAACGACAATGTGGAGCCAAAGAAGACGATCGATTGAGACTGGCCAGTCATCATGACAATTTAAAGAGTCCTGTTTGGATCGAGTTCAGCACCCCGGCAGAATTAACGCCAGACAAAGTCATGTCCAAAATAGAACATGTGCAACAATCGAACGACAAGTTTACCATCACCGATGGAAAGGCCACACTTTACTTGACTCACGTTTCCCCTCCTTGAGGAAGTGGACGAAGTAGGAAACCGTTACTGGTGGACGATATTCAAAGTACCAAACGCAGTGTCGTCCAAATCGACAATACTCAAGACCATATGTCCTTTGCTCGGGCTATTGTGGTGGGGCGAACATATGCCAACAAGAACGAGAGCAAAGAATGGAAAAGAGCCTGAAATAACATTCGACAGTCGGACAGAACCAAACAACGAAACAAAGCAGAACTCCTGTTGCAACAAGCAGGCATCCCTAACCAGCCAAGTGGTTAACTTTGAGGTTTTGAAAAAATGCTTTGCTGTCTGGACAAGTGGAAGACTTTCGAGTGCACACGTTAGAACCTCACAAGATCGTACGGTTACCTAATCATCAAATTGTCACTCGTCCTTTACAAAAAGTGTACCAAATCGTGTACCAGAAGCGAGTGAGACTTCCAGACCACACCACTTTACATTACTGACACGCCGATCTGCAGTATAAAAAAGGGCACCCCTTCCAAACCTAACCATTCATTCTCACTTTCAACGTTAACCAAGAAGCAAGAAGAAGAAGAAAAGAAAGATGAGTCACCACGACTTGGAGTGTGATGCAGTACCATGCGATGAAACGGATTCTGTACGGTTTGGTATTGACGTTAATGACAACAAGGTGAATGTGGGTCCCTATTTGCATATCAAAATACCTGTGACTTTACTTGGTTATGCCAAGTATGAAAGTCGACTCGAGTCATTCCAAGACAAGTGGCCAAAATTTCTAGAAGGACCTAAACCGGAAGGTTTAGCTAGATCTGGATTTAAATACACGGGAGAAGGAGATAAAGTTCAATGTTTTAGTTGCGGTGTGAAACTTCGCCATTGGGAGCCTACCGACTCAGCTTACATTGAACATGCCAGATGGTCTCCGCACTGTCAGTTCTTACCTTTAGTCGCCTTAGAACAGTTCGGGTACGATGAGCCAGATGCCAAACAGAAGAAGAAGAAGTAGTTTTTAAAAAAATTCCATGTCGGAGGAGAATACTTCTTCTTTAGAAGAATACGGAAACTTTACCAGAGTACATTCGTGGCTTGCCTTTGGAAGTGCGCGAAAAGATTTTACCAAGAGTTTGCCAAAGATCTAGCCCGTCACCACTAAGTGTCTATTATTAGGCAGCCTGGCTATAAAAGAGTGGGTATGCCTGAACTCTACACGCCACTCGTGAAACGGATTCCGTGGAAGGAAATCATAGATCATGTTCGGACCTTAGAAAATTATAAAAAAGTGATACAAGAACTGTGTCCATTAAATTTTGGACGTTATGTGGTGTGTGTCTTAGTGACTTCTTATCTTGGAATTCGTTTTAAAGGAAATTCGTTGTGGAGTATTTTTGAGGACAAGTGTTTGCCTTGGATTCTTTTGAACGATCCGTGGTTGTTTTGGACTCAATTGTTGTTGTTGAGTTCCAAAAAACAATATGACCCTGTGTTCTTCTTCGGACTTAGTAGAAGAAGAGGAAGACTATAAAAACTTGATTTTATCAGTCCACGAAAGAAACATTGTACGTAAAGCGTTGAGAGTGGTGATGAAAATTAGTGACGCACTTCCATGTGAAGAAGACATTCGTCACACTTTATCTGTGTATAAAACATTTCAAGAAGTGTGTTTTTGCTAGTGAGTTACACCAACACCTTTTCCATTGGAAAGATGTACGACCCTGGAGAAACCTTGGTTTCCAATATTGGTTACAAGAAGTGGCCCAGTTCAGCAAAGATTTGGCCACTTGTTCATAAGGTTCTAAAAGTGAAAAAAGGGGAACCTCGATGGGAAACCCTAAAAGAAGAAAAAGAAGAAGTACCTGACACCACCACCACTACTGTGGTTCCAATACCTCTTGAGGAGGAACACCACCACCCTTCTTTACCACCACCACCGCCGCTACCGTCAGAGGATTCAAAAAAAACAAACAAAAAAGACGAGCAGAAGAAGAATGTCACCCCAAAACACAGTGTCTTTCATGACTAGGACACGAAACTATTGTTGTACATTGACGTGTTTATATGACAGTTTGATGGTTTTAGTAGGAGCCTTCATTGTGTACCTGATGATTTTACTTGGCTATTTTCTCACTCGTACTGTAAAAAATGAATGACTTGTAAAAAATATGTTATTTTTGTTGGTTGGTTGGTTACTTTTTTTCTAAAAAAATAAACGTGTATGAAAACGTATAAAATGCCTTGGGTTTTTTGTCTTCTTCTCAAAAATCTTCTTACCTCAATCATGGCTACATCATCCTCCTCCTCTTCTACCTCGTCTGCCTCTTCCTCCTCTTCTGTGGTGAAAGTGATTGACGAAAAGTTAGATCGTCAAAGTTGGAATGCTTTGTATCTGCGCCATCCATTTAACATGTTGATTGCTGGACCCAGTGGTTCAGGCAAAACCGAATTTGTCAAACGATTGATCGAACACAAAACTGATTTGTTTGATCGTCCCCCTCAACGTATCGTGTGGTGTTACAAAGAGTGGCAACCGTCTTACACGTTATTGAAAGAAAGTCAAGGAGAAACCATTTCCTTTGTGGATGGTATTCCTCACGAAGACGATGGAATCTCATTTAGTTATTTTTGATGACATGTTAGGAGAAGACGAAGAAGAAATTAAACTTTGGTTTACACGAAAAGGACACCATCGTAATGCTAGTGTTGTCTACATTACACAAAATTTATTTCAACAAAGTAAAGCCCATCGAACCATCAGTTTGAATGCTCATTACGTGGTCTTGTTTAAAAACCCCAGAGACAAATCTCAAGTGCAAGTGTTAGCCAAACAGTTAGGGGCTCCTTGGCTCAATTATGCGTACGACGATGCCACTCAAACCCCTCACGAGTATTTACTCATTGATTTAAAACCGACCACTCCTGACTATTTGAGATTTCGTGCCAGTATCTTTCACTCTTGGGGTCAAGAAGGTGGTCCTGTCATTTACACGTCCCCTTCAGCTCATTTTTTTTTTAAAAAAACTATAAAAACAACCTACGACGTCATTTCTGTCTCACACTCTTTTTGAGAGAAGATGACTTCCTTTCAATCTCATCCTTCGGCTAAATTGATTCGTGCCTTGTATGGCATCAGTCGTGAAAAAAATGCACAAGTCCGTGCTCATTTGTTAGAAGCGAGTCTTAAAGAAGTGTTACGATGGTTTACTTTGACAGCACGTCAATTGCTACAAGGCATCATTCACATCCCTCATCAAACTCAACGTTTTTTTCAAAAACATAAAGTGGCATTGTCACAACTGGCTGATCCTAGAATCGATTCACGGACTAAAAAACAAATCATTTTAACTCCTGGTGGACGTGGTTCTTTAGGAGGGGTCATGATTCGTTCCCTTTTGAAATGGGATCCTAATGATACCAAAACCAAAACAACTCCTAAAAAGAAGAAGAAAAGTCCCAAGAAGAAGAAAACCAGCCCCAAGAAAAAGAAAAGTCGTACCCAAAAGAAGAAACAAACACCTACCACTACCACCACCACTAACACCCGCAAGAGAGGTACTGCGGCCAGGACGCAAACGTACACCCGCAAAACACCACCACCATCACCACCAGCAGTGACGAGGTCTCCTTTTTCGTCCACCTCCTCTTCCTCTTTGTCTTCTTCTTCTTCACCCTCTTTTACCATGATGCCTGTCAAACCAGACTTAAGATCCGTGTTTCCTAATTTGATGCAAAAATGGAAACCAATTTCAAAAGTTACCCCGTCGGGACCGTCGACTTAAGCTGATTTAGCCATGGCAGCAGCCACCCACAAAGTACCATCCCCTAAAACCAAAGTCCAAGAAAGAACTGGTATCTTACAAAGTTTAGTGGATTTATCCAAAGAAGAATTGAGACGATTTAGTCCTTTGAAAACACCTCAACGTCGAGTCAGACCTGTCGTGAAGTTGGTACGTCGTGCAGACAATCAGTGGAGACGTGTTCCAGTATAAAATAGAAGGGTGAAAGGCCAAAAGACTTCAGACTTGTTTTCTACCGACTAAAAAAGATGGCTCCCAAACGTGTACACCACCACCAAGAAAAGAAGAAAACCACCAAAAAAGGACGACTTCCCCCTCGTCTAGCGAAACATTGGGATGTCTTGTCTGTCTTGACCAAATCCAATTCTCCCATGCGAAAACAACTCATTCAAACAGTTCCTAAAGAAATCATCGATACCGTGTGTGAATGTTGTTTGAACGTGTTGCAAGGAACGGTACCTTTGTCCAAGATACAGAAACAAAAATTAGGGAAACATCGGAATGTTCTTCGTCAAATGGTGAAAAAGAAAATACCTCTTCAACAAAAGAAAAAAATGTTAGTACAACGAGGAGGATTTCTACCTATGTTGATAGGACCATTGTTAAAAATAGCCGCTCCTTTGTTAGGAACGATTGGTGGACCACTTTTAGGAGGGGTCATGCGATAACCCAAAAAAAAGAAGATAAAAAGGACCACCCTTCTCTGAAAAGACCACACCTTTTTGGTACCTTTGAATGAAATGGAAGGATGAAAACTAACTTTAGTACCTTACAAACGATGGATGGAATTTCATCGTTGGAATGAACAACGGATACCTCATTTACCACCCAATCCTAATCTTAACGAAATGTCTCAGTTACAACAAGAAATACAATCCCTGATGGAACAAAACAATGTGTCCGAAACAGAAAAATCCCAACGGTACGGTCAACTTTTACAACGTCTACAACTCTTTCGTCAAAAAGCAGTCGACGAAACAGCTTCACCCACTCTGAGAGATTTTAAGGCTCTGATGAAAAGCGAACCTAAAGTCACCATCAAAAAAGAAAAAGAAGAAGAAGAAGAAGAAGAAGAAGAAGAGTTTTTACTAACTCCACCTCTTAAAAAAATAAAAAAGTTAGCCACCCCGGATTGGATAAAAAAGAAGAGGTCTACCCCTTTACCCTCAGAAGAAAAAAAGAAAGAAGTGAAGAAAGAAGTCAAAACAGAACCGATGACTCCTGATCAAACTCCCTCCTTTACCCCAGTAGCACGTCGGACACGTAAACAATCCAAAACGATACCTCACGAAGAAAAGAGTATTGGAACTTGGTTAACTTATTCTTGAGGAAAATCATCATCATGGAGAAACTGTTAGCCACAATTTATTACAATCCTGGCCATGCTGCTGGTTACGGAGGAGTTCAAAAATTATATCGAGCTGCTAAAAGTCAATTGAAAAGTGTACGTTTACCTGAAGTACGACGATGGTTACAAGAACAATCGACGTACACGTTACACAAACCCATTCGACGTAAATTTTCTAGAAGTACCACTCAAGTGGAAGGGATCGATCATCAATGGCAAGCCGATTTAGCTGACGTCTCTCATTTAGCCACTTACAATCGTGGTCACAAATATTTGTTTTGTGTCATCGATGTGTTTTCCAAATTTGCTTGGGTCGTGCCTTTGACTTCTAAAAACAGTACCGAATTGGTACGGGCCTTAAAATTGGTCTTGAAACAAAGTGGACGTCAACCTTTACGATGGCAAACGGACAAAGGCACCGAATTTCTAAACCAAGCTTTTCAAAAAGAATTGAAACAAAGACACATTCATTTTTTTACGACCGAAAATCCTGAAACCAAAGCCAGTATCGTGGAACGTTTTCAAAGAACTTTGAAAGAACGTATGTGGAAATATTTTACACATCAACATACTCTCAAGTACATCGACGTGTTACCTCGTTTGGTCAAAGCGTACAATCAATCGTACCATCGTAGCATTGGATGTGCCCCCGAAGAGGTCAGCCCTGAAAACGAAGTGTCTGTGTTTGATAAATTATTTGGTTCACCCCAGAAGAAAAAGAAAAAGGCACCCTTGTTGGAGTTAAAGACGGGAGATTGGGTTCGCATCGGAAAAACCAAACGTACTTTTGACAAAGGTTATTTACCTAACTGGACTACCGAATTGTTTCGTGTCACTACCCCCGTCCGTGGTCGTGATCCTCCCGTCTATAAATTGGAAGACATGCACGGTGAAGTTCTCAAAGGAACATTTTACTTGCCTGAGTTACAACGAGTGACTAAAAAAGAAGACACCTTGTACGACATCGAAAGCATTCTCGAACAAAGAACACGGAAAGTAGGTAAACGACGAATAGAAGAAGTCAAAGTACGTTGGAAAGGATATCCCCCTAGTTTTGATTCTTGGATTGCAGCTTCTCAAGTCGTCGACTATAAAAAGAAAAAGAAGTAAACTCACAACATGCCATTCAACACAGTAGCCACCCAGACGACTACTTCAACGACTCCTTCGCAAAGTTCTTCTCTTCAAGAATTACAAAAACAACCGCTTTGGGTGTGGTGTGGAGAACGGGTGCCTAAAAATCAAATCGTCTTTTTCTGCCAAATCTTTGTAGTGTATTGTGTCATCGGAGCAGCGATTGCTAATTTGAGTTTACAACAAGGAGACAAACAATTGTGGACTATTTTACTCAGCAGTTGCATCGGTTATCTTTTACCTAGTCCCTCTTTGAAATTTACGACGACAACCGACAACAGTCACCACAACAACGCCAGTCCACCTTCTTCTTCCAGTCCCCACAATACCAGTCCTCTTTTGGAACCTTTTGAACATCCTTCTTCTGTCCACCACTTGAGTGACTCCTCGGACACCAGAACCACTACTTTGGAACTATGAATGACCAATTTTATTTAACGTTACCTAGTGACAGTTCCATGGATGTGTTTCCCAACAACCGATTATGTTGTTTCACGGCCAAATTACCTCAGGCCCTCCAATTGGATCACGACGCTCATTGGGAAGTGGCTTTGGTAGAAATCATTCATCCTACGCAAATCAAGAATGTGTCTGGAAATCAAACCATTTTTGACGTAGCAATCTATAACGAAAAAGTGCAAAAAGAGTTGGACGCTCATGATCCTGAAATTGGGAAAAAAATGAGTTCAAAAACTGACAATACTCCCTACTCGACCTATCGCATGAGAATTCCTGAAGGGTATTATGTTAGTGCTCAACATTTGGTGGAGACGATTGCGGCCGTCTTCGAAGCCCAATTTGGCAAAGCCTTGGAAAAAAACCAAATATGGGTAGAGATCAAATACCATCCTGTGGCACTCCGTATCTGGATACAATTTTTGAAAGGGCATGAGGGAAAGCCATTCGACGAGAAAGAAGACAAACACTTACCCGCGCACGAAAGAAAATTCATGACCATCGGTTTTTCTGTTGGGTTGTTTGATATTTTGGGTGGAAATAAAAAGTATCATGGTGAACGAACAATCCACACCAACACAGATTTCGGAGAGGCTTTTCGCACCCCTATCGAATTGAACGTTGGACTGAATTTAATGTTTCTGTACTCCGATGTGGTGGAGTACAACGTGGTGGGCCACACAGCTGCTCCCTTACTGAGAGTCATTCCTTTCAAAGTGGATACTGCTGCTGGTGCGTACGAAGAAGGTGGAAACACGTTTCACGTTCACCGTGAATTTGTACATCCTCATTATCTTCCAGTCAGTAAATTGTATTTTGACAGTGTCAACATTAGTATAAAAGGAGATTTGGGACAAGATGTGCCATTCATTGACAAAGGAAAAGTCACGGTGAAACTACATTTTCGAAAAAAACAAGTTCTCTAACGAATTAAAACTAACCTCCCAAACAAAAAAAAATGTATCCAGTGTACCAAGGAGTGACTCGACAACGAGGACATGGTTTAGGAGATATGTTAAAATCAGCATTTCGGACGGTAGCTCCTGTTTTGAAACCGATGGTGACTCGAGGATTTCATGCCTTAAAAGATGCCGCTTTGACACAAGGAAAAGAATTTTTGCAAAATGTCCTCATCGACAAACAAAATCCTAAAGAAGCTTTTTTGAGAGCAGGCAAAAATGTGTTAATGACCACTGGTAAAGATCTTTTAGGCCTCCAAGAAAATCCTATAAATACGCTTCACGCTTCAGACCCTGGCATTACTTCACAGCAGCAAGGACAAGGTAGAAAGAGACGACAACAACGTCTAAATCCTTTCAAAGTTCATAAAAAAACACACGGCAGTTCCAAAAAGAATAAGAAAAGAAGAAGAACTGTCAGAGAATTAGACGTGTTTGATTATTAAACTGTGAAAATGATGCACCGAGATTCTTGCGAATGTACCAAGACCGAACTGGATATGTTTTCTATGCCTCCCACCATGATGACGATGCAAGAATCCCAATGGGTGGAATTTCATCCTGTATCGTCTTTGACGGAATCAGCTCCTATCGAATTTGAAATCAAAGGACAAACCGAAGATTACATCGATCTGAATAACAGTTACTTGTACCTGAAACTTCAAGTACAAAAAAATGACAACAGCCTTCCTGGGGAAGCTGCCCGAGTGGCACCCGTCAATAATTTCATGCATTCCTTGTTCAGTGGAGTAGATTTGTACTTGAATAACAAACTGGTCAGCAGCAGTTTGGATACTTACCCTTACCGTGCTTATTTGGAAAATCTCTTGACGTACGGAAAAGAAGCCAAGAACACTCATCTGGATGCTTCGGTGGTCTGGAAACCTGACACCTCGGAAAAGTTCAACGACACAGAGCTGTCAGTACCGGCGAAGACTTCTGCTAATGATGGTGATCCTATAATTCCAGCAGTCCCTCACAATGTGGGATTTAACGACCGTCGAAAGAAAATAAGACGAAGTTTAGAACTGATGGATCGTTTGCATTTGGACATGTGGTTGCAAGACAAGTATTTGTTGAACGGAGTAGATGTACGCCTGAGACTGAATCGCAGTAGTGCCGCCTTCCATTTGATGGCTCATGCTAACGAGTGGAAAACCAAAATCCAAGAAGCCAAACTTTACGTGCGACGTGTAGAAGTCTTACCAAAAGTAGCCAATGACATCAGTCAATCCTTGAGCAGAACCACTGCTAAGTATCCTGTGCGACGAGTGGAAGTGAAAACCTTTACCATAGCCGCTGGACTCCGATCCAAAGTCGAAGATCACATCTTCCAAGGACAGCTCCCCAAACGTTTGCTGATTGGCATCGTCAGTAATGCAGCCCTCAACGGAGTCCACGATCAGAATCCGTTCGAGTTTAAACACTACAACGTCTCCAAGATAGAAGTCAGTCGAGATGGTAAGACCTTGTGTACCAGACCTTTTGAACCTAACTTTAGCGACGGCCATAAAAATTACTTGCGATCTTACCTGAGCCTGTTTGAAGCCACGGGACAGTTAGGGCGCGACACCAGCCACGGCATTTCGTACGACGATTATGCAGGAGGGTATGCTTTGTGGGGTTTTGATTTCACTCCGGACCAAGGCAGCGATGAAGGACATTTCCACCCTATAAAATCAGGCCCACTTCGTGTGGAACTTCAGTTTGCAGATCCTCTACCCAACACAGTGAACGTCGTCTTGTATGCAGAATTTGATAATACTCTAGAGATCAACAGTTTGAGAGAAGTGATTCTAGACTATTAGAAGAAGAAAAAAAAGATGCAACACGTAGAAGAAGAACCTATGGAAATAGATCAGGAATTTTGTGAGAAGTCACAAACTACCACAAATGATGACGAAGTCATTCATTCAGAACCTAAAACCGAGTTTACTGGATTTATTTCTCGATGGCCAGAACAAGAACAACAGTTAGTGTCCTGTTATGCTCAGGAATTGAGTAAAATCATTAACAGTCTGATTAAAGAACAATGTTATGGATGTCAAACCGATCATCCCAGTCAGATACAACACGACAAATGTATGATGTTGACAGGCGAAGAACAATTGGATGATTTTTTGGAAAATGCCTGGTTAAACATCTCAGATAAACACGTGTTGACACAGTGGTATAAAGTCTTGCAGAATTATTCTTCTCCTCCACTCATTCCTCGGGAGATCAAACGGATCGAAAGACTCATTGAACAGAGTGCAGAGCCTATCCGACGTGAATATTCCTGGAATTACAAGACAGATCAATTCGAGTTCAAAGTCAGGTGTGCATTGCTGACTCAATATTTCTGTTGTTGAAGGACAAAAAAATGGATACCAGGGAACTTCATTACTTATTGAATCGTAGTTCCTATACTTCTTCTTGGAATCCTGTGGTATGTGCTAAAGATGAACTACCTCATCGTAAACCAAAAAACGTTCAGGCTTATGTCATCAATACCGACGACAGTCATCTACCAGGAACCCATTGGGTTGCCGTGTACTTTCCCAACGATCACTGTGTGGAATATTTTGATTCTTATGGATTACCTCCTTTGGAAAAAGACATCATCGAGTTTATGAGAAGAAATGCCATCTCGACTCGATTCAATAATGTGAGACTACAAGGATCAGATTCTATGGTGTGTGGACAATATTGTGTTCATTATCTTCATCAAAGAAGTCTTGGATATTCCTTAGAACATTTACTGACTTATTTTGATAATGACTATGTTCGAAATGATGCTAAAGTAAAACAATGGTTTTGTCAACGTTATGGTTATCTCTTGTCTTTAGCTCACAATCGTAGTGTACATCAAAATGATGATGTCCATGTAGAAAGTTTCACATTTACTTTACCTTCCCAACGTTGTCAACCTTGCAAATATGTTACTGTTGTAAACAATTTTCATTGTTACATGGTTACTTTTTTAAATTGTTAGAATAGTTCTTGTTGAATAAATAATTTTGTGAATTGTTGAAAAAAAAAATGGTGTTGTGTGGTTTTTTATTGAATTTGAAAAAAAATAATGAACATGTTCTTTCTCTTTTCTTTCTATCGATCTAAAAACCTCTATCTATTATCTCACTGTCGATCTGAACCCTATTTTTAGGTCAGCGCAAATTGGACTTATATGAAATTGTTTTTATTACCACGAGTAACATAATGCATATACATTGAATAAAATATAATTATTATTATTGATGTATATATCTGAATGGTGTTGTGTGGTTTGTTTTTTACCCACCAAACCAACAAAAAAACCACTTTCCCTCTCTTTCTATCAATCTAAAATTGGGAGGAAAGAAATAGACTACAGCACCAACAGCAGCAGCAGCAGCAAAGACAACAACAACAACAACAACAACAACAACAACTTTTTCAGTCCATCAAATAATTTTTTTTTTTTAAAAATGGATTGTATATTTGTGGTGTGTTTTGATATAAAAAAATTTAAAAAGTAAAAAAAAATGGTTGTGTTTTGATTTGTTTTTTAAAAAATTTCCCCTTCCCCAAAAAAAAAAAAAAATGTAGATAGTGTGTTTGTGTGTTTTGATTTGTTTTTTAAAAAATTTCCCCTTCCCAAAAAAAAAAAATGTAGATAGTGTGTTTGTGTGTTTTGATTTGTTTTTTTTTTAAATTTCCCCTTCCCAAAAAAAAAAAGAAATGGTTGTGTAGTGTGTATAAGTTTTGTGTTTGATATATAAAAAAAATTTAAAAAAGTAAAAAAATGGATGGTTTATATGTTGGATAGTATGTTGGCGTGATTTCATCCCTTTGTCATACCCTTTCGTCTGATAGCAGGTTTTTGGGGTTTTTAGGCAGCACTCAAGGCATTTGGGGATAGTGTGTTAGGTTTGAGTTTGGGTTTTGGGTTTATTTGGGTTTGTATATAAAAAATATAAAATAACAACAAAATTTTAAATGAGTTAAGAAATTTTAGTACTATTTTTTAGTCAGCCAATATTTTCCATTTTTTTTTTTTTCAGGATTATTTTCAGTCTCCGCTAACGTCCGGTACAATTTCGGAAGTTTAGTGTTACTTTTAGTCTAGACCATTATAATCTAATGTTCTGTGCACAACCCCATCGTATAATTTGTGATCAATGGAAAGTGTATCAGCCTTAAGTCAAAATACATCACAGAACGTTTGGATGTATTATTTTGTGAGAATTTTACATCTACGTTTTCAAAAGAAGGATTTTAGTAGACTATGTCTCCAATTCAACCTTGTGATATTTTACCGAAAAAAGAGGATTTTTTTCCTATCGATGTGATTTTTTAAATGGAATGTGTGATTTTGAAATTTCTTAAGGAAAATATACCATAAAAAACGTAAGTGTCGTGATATTTTTAAAAGTAGGAATAAAATATTCTCTCTTTCTCTCTCTCTCTCTCTCTCTCTCTCTCTCTCTCTCTCTCTCTCTCTCTCTCTCTCTCTCTCCGTCGTAATGTCAATTCTCTCTGTTTCACAAACACACACACTAAGTTTCTTATACAATGATTTCGATTGAAATGATCATGGTATCTGTTCCCGTTTTTAAGATGCCTCTCCACAAATGTTGGCAGTAGTCACAATGATTATGTAAAATGTGGCGTTAGTGTTGTAATTTTTTCAAAAACTTGCACCCCTTAAAAATTGTACAACGATTTTTCTTTCATAGGTAAATCGTTGGATTATATAAAATCTTGAGTTTAGTTGTTCTTGTGCATGTCAGGTATCTTAGCTTTGTTCCTATTTTGGCACTGCAATGTGTCACGAAAAAATTCTAGATCTACCGTTTTCAGAAGGAAACCAAAAAAACAAAAAAAGAACAAACAAACAAAACAAACAAGCACATAGCTTTACGGTGTAAGAATGACTCGAGTATGACCCATCCAATTCTGCACTCTATAACCCGTCTTATTCTACACTCTCATTCTTGAGCCCAAACATGCGTTCATGAAAACTGTAACAATGTATTTTCAGTCAGTCCATTTCAGACTGCCGATAAAACAAGACGTATTTTTACTGTTCTCCCGTCTTCGGTTTTGGGAAATGTTGTAACATTGTTTGTAGCCGCAAGGCGTGTGCAGCAAAACATAACATATCTTAAATATTTGGGAGGCATACAACAGGACCACCCTTTTTCAAGAAAGATTAATTCTATTTCCCTCCCTCCCCCGTAATGTAGTAACGAAGACAACGTCTACTACTATCAAGAACACCTACCCACCCTCCACCCCTTTTTGATGGTAGTAGACGTTGTCTTCGCTACTACATTACGGTACCTCCATGTTAAACTCCCGTAAAGGCATATAGTGCCCCCCTCCATGTTAAACTCCCGTAAAGGCATATAGTGCCCCCCTCCATGTTAAACTCCCGTAAAGGCATATAGTGCCCCCCTCCATGTTAAACTCCCGTAAAGGCATATAGTGCCCCCTTTTGGCATCAGTCGCCCCCCTCTACTACTAGCGAGCACGTAAGTGCGAGCTTGAGAATGCGACCGGATCGAAACGAAAAATCACATTGGAAAACAGAAAAAGGGCCTGAACTGGCTATAGTGCACTACTATAGCATCTGTGATAGTTTTCATTGTGCGCAAGATTGAAGAATCAGCTTGTGAAAAGATAGGTGTTCATCGGGTAATGGCTGTAAGATTTCTCTTAAACGAAAATTAATTAGCAACAATGTTAGACTGACCATCGCAATTTCATGTTTATTTAACCATTTTTCAGTTTGAGCTTCGTGCCCAGAGTAAAAATAAAATTATATATTTAAAAAAATCTGTCCTTACAGTTTGTTGAATGTATTTGCGATCAGTGATTTTGCTTTTTCTTTTGTATGATGGGAGTAACGAGTCAGGTGTCCGACCTCTTAATTCTTATCTAAATTTTTTAAAATTTTATTGTCCTGTAATCATGTTTGGGAATCACAAATCGGGTTGGTGGTTTGGTGGTTGATTTTGATGGAGTAATCAATTTTGATTCATGACCACAAGTATGTCGTTTGTGATCACTCGTGGTTGAGAGATTTTCCGAGACGTCGCTAATGTAACCAACCTAGGGTACGTGGTATTTGTCGTTACGTCCCCGTTTATAGCTTTGCTAGATTTTAGTGATTATTTGTTTGAATATGGGGAATTGGCTTTGGGAAGATATTTTGCAAACCGAGTAATTAGCCAAGTATTAGGTGCGTGCGTCATTCATGATGAACCGTATTCACGAGACTTTATGGTAGCACGGGTTATTTTCGTAAAATGACCCAAGTGAGATTACTTAATATAAAGAATGTTCGGGATATTCTTACTATAAAGTCTTTAGCAATTTGAGATAGGAACAATTCTGTGTATTAGGTGTTTGGGTCCTGTTTCATAATAAGTGGCATGAAATACCAATCAACGGTATTGATAAATCATACGAATGTGGAGCAAGAAAAAACATACAAGTGTGAAATTAGAGTTTAGTAAATGTCGGGTCCAAAGTTTGATTAGATAATTTTTTTAAAAATTTAAAGGTTTTATTGACATAAAAATAAATGACACACATACGCAATACATTAGATGCTGTGAGAGTATTTCATCCATTTTTCAATAAAACAAGAAATGTAGGCAGTTTTAGACAATTATTGTGTGTCGCTGTAAGATGAGAGAGAGAGAGAAACGGAAATATTGTATATTATGGAAAATGTCATTTCTACAAAACAAATATCAGAGCATGCATATATTGGCATATATATTTACAAAAATCACACAAAAGTATCAATATAATTGGTGCGCATATATACATACATATCCATACACACACCATATATATATATACACACACACACACGCACAAGCATTTTAGAAAGATTGGTAAAATATGTCCTTTCAATACCTTAATGTGCTTTCTTCTTAAATACGTAAACATCCCATAATATAGCAAAATATTTTTTTTTTGTTGCAAATTTATATGTACAATGATACAGATAGCAAGTTGCCAAACAATATGTATCAGATTCCATCTTTTATGACAGATAATCAACATTTAAAAAACAAATAATAACTCTTAAAAAGGACTCTAAATCAAACGTTGACGCCAGGCATTTTGACCTAGTAACTTTATGTTTCTGAAACACAAAACCGCTGTTAATATGTGTCACGGACATACTATTTTCTTATTAATTGAGTCCATCTGCTCACTCTTGTCGGTCCGTTGAAAGTATGGCGTCAAATAGGAATTTATTTAAATTACAAGTCATGCAAACTTCAGTACACCATAATACATAGGGATTGTCAAGTGTGTAATTGAAAGACCACTATGGGATACACAAAAGCAAATTGAAGACTGCCAGGGGCACCATAATTCTTAGTTTTGTTGTTGACTGGGATTGACACACCAGTTAGCACAGTGAGATATCTAACATTCATAGTACAAATATATACACTGACTCGTATCTGACTGTAAAAGCCTGTTTAAGTGTACAACTATATGCACTGACTCGTATCTGACTGTAAAAGCCTGTTTAAGAGTACAACTATATGCACTGACTCGTATCTGACTGTAAAAGCATGTTAGAAGGTACAACTATATGCACTGACTCGTATCTGACTGTAAAAGCATGTTAGAAGGTACAACTATATGCACTGACTCGTATCTGACTGTAAAAGCATGTTGAAGAGTACAACTATATGCACTGACTCGTATCTGACTGTAAAAGCATGTTGAAGAGTACAACTATATGCACTGACTCGTATCTGACTGTAAAAGCATGTTGAAGAGTACAACTATATGCACTGACTCGTATCTGACTGTTAAAGCATGTTTATGAGTACAACTCTAAATGTACTGACCCGTATCTGACAGTAAAAGCATGTTTATGAGTACAACTATATGCACTGACTGTTGAAGAGTACAACTATATGCACTGACTCGTATCTGACTGTAAAATCATGTTGAAGAGTACAACTATACGCACTGACTCGTATCTGACTGTAAAAGCATGTTTATGAGTACAACTATATGCACTGACTCGTATCTGACCGTAAAAGCCTGTTGAAGAGTACAACCATATGCACTGACTCGTATCTGACTGTAAAAGCCTTAGTTACTTACTTTAGCCTGTTTGAGAGTCCTGATTTATAACTCTTCATTTAGAGCCCTGGCGTACTTGTTTATCAGGCGCTCAAGGTCATAGTACGGCTGAGTGCATACCATATATACCATATTGTACAAGTACCGTATGTACCTGAACAGTAGTAACTTCGCATTGATTACATTCTAACGATATATATTTATTGAACTCTATTTTTTATTTAAATACATTTTTGGTTATCTGTGCATGGTGCTAAATATATGGGCCTGTCTTGCAGATGTTTATATATACCTAACTACACACACACACACAAAGATATATATATATATATATATATATATATATATATATATATATATATATATATATATATATATATATATACATACATACATACATACATACATACATACATACATACAACAATTTAAGGAGAAAACATTTCGTTAGTGCTTTTATAACATCACATGGAAAATAACCAAGACAGTCATCAGCAAGGACTTAGTAGTTATACCATCTATGCTCGTGTATGTTATATTTAATGTTTCCATTTATTTGGAAGAATTTATCTTCCTAAACGTTTGTGCAATACATTTTATTAATTTTTTCGAATTTTACCTTTATTGGCAATACGTAGCCATTTTTGTGTTGAGGTGCCGTAAAAGACAACTACATACATACTTACTTACATATGAACAGCGTGGACCCGGATCTGTTGGCGCGTTATTATTGTCTCTAGAGTATATTTTACTTATGGTTTCAAACGAACACCATAGACCATGATTTGCCGGCACATTTGTGACGTCAGCTCTATGTCTACGCTGTTTGTTATTTGGTGTACATTATACACTTGTAAAAACAGTATATCGAATAAATGCGTGCGAATGCAGATATCCAATAACGTCAGGTTAAAGTATTTAACTAACATACTAAATACATATATGGTTTTGAAAGACTTTTTCTTCTGAGATTCAGAGACAGATCTTTGATGATTTGTTATAACTAAACTCAGGACTCAAAGTATGACAATATAAATGAAACCGGAGAGAAGACACTCTTCAAAGTAATGGCAGCGAAGTTTATATATATATATATACCTCTAAGCTGGTGCAGATATATTGACGGCAAAGAATTAAAATGGATCGAAACGGGCGAAAAATTCAAAATATTTCTTGATTTCGCTAATAACTTCCATCCTACGATTACATTTACGTCAGAGTCATCAAACTGGTCAAACATCTTTTTGGATACTAGATCTACCCTCCTGGAGGGGAACATATAAACTAACCTGTATTCTAAACCAACTGACTCTCACCAGTATCTACTCGCAACCAACTGCCAACACCAGCACGTAACAAAAAATCTTCCTTACGGTATGTGTTCGGACCAAACGCATATGCTCTAAAATGGCTACCTTTGAAAAGAGACTCGGAGATCTCAAGGGGCACCTTAGTAGTTTACTGAAAAAAAGCTACATCGAGGTGGCTATTAACAAAACTAGACTCCTTGATGGAGGAACCCTCCTGAAATCTGAAATATATATCTATATATATATATATATATATATATATATATATATCTAAAGATCTATATATCTATAGATATATATCTATATATATATATATATATATATATATATATATATATATATATATATATATATATATATATATATATATATATTGTAACGAACTGAAGGGCAGAATTTTGCGGAAATCATAGCATGTGGGCCGGACGTCTTACTAGGAGTTACGCAATTTCGGATCTCTGAATTGGCTTCAAAGGTATTTAATCCTTGTGCAGCGGGGCTATTGCCGAAGGGAATATTCGAGCCGGATACCCCGTGGCGCGCCAAGAAGGTGTGAAGAAACCTGGACCCAGGCGGACAGAAGATCAACCGATAGACGTGTCGACCAATTAGGGGTGAGAGAAGCTAAACCTACCGGTGGGAGGGGCTAACCCTTTAGGCAGGAAAATGTGTCATTCTTATTCGTAAACGCACAGAGGAACATCAGTGAGCTGCTAATTCTCCAAGAGTAAAGACGTATTGTCTGAAATAGAGCGGAAGCTTATGTGAGGAGGGAATTCTAGCTAAAAGCCACTCCGAGACTTAACTCGTAAAAAGAAGGGAATTGAACTGGGTAAAACAAGCTTCTAAAAGGTAAAACGGTATCTTGGCCGAGTCTTTGTGCTTGATTTGAGTAGATAGTTGAATATATTACAATATTGAATCCTCACGTATAGTTGAATTTATTAGAATATTTAATCATAACATATAGTTGAATTTATTAGGATATTGAATCATAACGTATTGTTGAATTTATTAGAGAATTGATTTATGACATGTACTTACATCTATCAGAATGTAGATTGAGCACTATGCGAAATTAGACTGAGTTGGATTTATGTGCATATGTATTTATATGTATAATTCTGTAATTCTTAGGACGCATGTAATAGGAATGATTACTTAATAACGATGGGTAGATTGCTGTGTCAAAACATATCAACATTTAGATGATGTGTGAGTGTGTTACAAAAATTCATTGAGTAATACTATTCGTGCGTAGAACGTAAGGCATGTATAAGATAAGTGGAAATTTATATGTACATAGGGCCTGGTAAAATTGTTCGCCCATTAGTCTGATGGAAGGTCCTTGAGAGAGTGGTAGATTTCAAAGAGTAGAGTAGGAAGACAAGGGTGTACGTCCCTTATATTTCTTCAGGAAGCTTCCAGCGTGCCGTGAGAGTCGGCGCCGAGAGATTCCTAGGGTGTACGCAGTGACGACACCAAGAGGATAAGAAGGAAGGAGAAGGGAAGAGGACAGAAGGGAGAAAGGCCGAAGGAAGCCGAGTAGACTCCCAGGGTGTACACAAGAGGCACGGTGTATAGAAGGAGGAATAGGAAGGAAGAGAAATTAGAACAGATGAGTAATCGGGACAACTCACTGAACAGAGACTCTCTCACAATAGGACAGTAATTTCCATATGACGAATTAAAGTGTAAAGGGCATTTGGTCAACCCGGCCCATTATTGTGTCAAGATATATTGAACTGAAGATTTATAACCATGAAATTCTTGAATTGATTCGTATTTGATAAAATTGTTATCTATTCAACCTTGAGTTGTTATATGTATTTAGATAGTCGGCATTGCTGACTGGGGGCTCGTGAGTCATTACATTTAAATGCACACCTTCTGCAGTATTATTTACAATACCGTAGTGGATCTGCAGTATTATTTATAATACGGTAGCGGGATTGTGACATAAGTGGTGGCTCGTCCGGGATATGAAATAGACATAAATTTTCTTTACGAGCAAGGAATTATTATCAGTTAAGTACTATTGTTAAATTGCAAAGTGAGAGACTCTTTCTGTTCTTTGTATGTTGTATTTTCACATGTGCATATATATTACCTTATCATTTACCTAGAATATTATTGAAACAAACATTCGGCCATATATCTCTTACCTGAGGCAAGTCAGTGTCTTTGGAAGCTGGTAAATATTTCGTTTGGCAGGGATTTATAGCTTCTCGTCAACTCTGTAGAAATCGAGACAAGGTATCATTTATATATATCATTACGTTAGAATGGCGACGGAAAGACAGATGATTAGGGAATATCGTGCCATAGGCCAGGAGGATTTATGCTACGAGGGGGACCGACTCGCGGAGTTCGTGGAAATCCGAATCAAGGAATGGAAAGCAGAAAGAGAAGCGGAACGGCGAGCGGTCGAAGCAGAAAGAGAAGCAGAACGGCGAGCAGTCGAAGCGGAAAAGGAAGCGCAAATGGAACTGGCTAGGATTGAAGCTGCTTCCAGAGAGAAAGAAAAAGAGCTCGTCTACGCTCTCGAGATGGAGAAGTTGCGGTTGGAGGCCAGGCCTGTGAATAGAGAAGACACAAGTTCGAACCCTGAAGGCTGACCACCGTATTGTCCAACTTAACATGCCACGGTTCAATGAGCGAGAGGAATCGATCGACGATTTTCTCATTCAGTTTGAGAAACTCGCGGGCGCGCACAAGATTCCCGAAACGCACTGGGCGATAAACGTATCTGCATTTCTACAAGGCGCTGCTAGGGAAGTTTTCCACAACCTAGCAATGGATCAAGCAGATGACTACGACGCGCTGAAAAAAGCACTTCTTTGCCATTATCAGCTGACCGCCGAGACGTATCGGAAACGTTTTCGTGAGTCCACGAAGAAGCCGACCGAACCCACTCTCAGTTTCACACACGCGTTCGCGTGTTGTTTGAGAAGTGGATGAAGATGTCCGAGGTCGAGCGAACGTACGATGGCTTGCGTGAGTCGATTCTCAAGGAACACGTCTTGAGTACATACTGACGGGAGTTAGCAGTGTTCCTGGCAGAGAGAGAGAGAGAGAGAGAGAGAGAGAGAGAGAGAGAGAGAGAGAGAGAGAGAGAGAGAGAGAGAGAGAGAGAGTACAAGACTCTAGAGGAAATAGGAAGCATGGCCAAGAGATATGAGCAAGCGCACTCGCGGACTGGGATCTCTGGGAGTACAGCCAGACTCCGTCCCGCTGAGTCACACCGTGTGGTTGAGGGAGCGCCAGCCAGACATAACCGTCATGCGGAAGGGAAAGTCGGGGGTGGACCTACGGGGAAAGAGTTTTCCCACCGACCCGGACGGACTCAAACCGCGGAGAAGGGGTTTGCAGGACGGCGAAAACCGCCGTTGTGCTACAACTGCAAACGCCCAGGACATTTTGCCAGGGACTGTCTTAAGAGCAGGCAGGACCAGGTGAATGCCGCTGCCAGGGAGACACTTAGGGCCGAGAAGACCTGTAAGCGGGTCAACCTCGCGTCCGCCTCCGTCAACGGAGACGACGCCACCATCTTGTACGACACGGGGTGCAGGGGAGGTAATTGAAGTGCAGTACGCCAATAGCACGCGTGACTCGTTGCCAGTTGCTATCATTGACCTCGACTAGCCGTACGTCAAAGGGAAAATTGAAGCCGCGTGTTTTGTCTGGATTGTCGCATGACGTCATATTGGGTTGTCGCTATGTGCTACCACAGCCAAACCCAGAGACATGTACACCAATACCGGTGAGTGTTGTGGATACCAGGTCCAAGGACCGTCGTGCAAAGTCGATGCCGATAGAAGCTACGACGTCGCCGGTTGGTAACAAGTTACCAACCGAGCTGAAGGAACTGCAGCAGGAAGACGCAACTCTGGCGCAGTTGCGGATACACGCTGAGGAGGAAACGGAGAAGAGAACTCCAAGTGGCGAAGTAAAGTTTGTCTACAAGAAAGGCATCTTGTACCGCCACGCCAAGAAGGTTCACGAGCACTTCAAGCAGGTTGTCCTACCTAAGGCGAAGCAAGAGGAAGTTTTGAAGCTCGCGCATGAAAGTCTCTTGGGGGGACACATGGGAATTGCCAAGACGCGTGACCGTCTTGTCAAAGGATTTTACTGGCCGGGGGTCCAGGGAGATGTTAAGCGGTTTTTTTTTTCTTTCGTGCGACAAGTGTCAGAGGATGGCGCCAAAAACATATCATCGGCTCGTTCCTCTTGGAAGTACACCGATCATCGATAAACCATTCCGCCGTGTCGCGATGGACTTGATCGGACCAATAAAACCCGCGTCTGCACACGGAAATCGTTATATTTTGACCGTCATCGATTACGTTACATGCTACCCGTAAGCTGTCGCGTTGCGTAATATCGACTTGGAAACTGTCGCTGAGGCTCTACTTGGGATTTGGTCACGAGTCGGAGTACCAGAGGAAATTCTGACCAATCAAGGAACGCAGTTTATGAGTCACGTGATGGGGGAGGTGAATCGGCTGATGTCATTTAAACATCTCACTACCACGCCGTATCATCCCCAGTGCAACGGATTGGTCGAACGCTTCAACGGGACCCTGAAACACACCCTTAAGAACTTGTGTGAAGGCCGTCCTAATTATTGGGATCGTTACATTCCCGCCATGCTATTCACATATCGGGAGGTACCACAGGCTAGTTTGGGATTTTCCTCTTTCGAGCTCCTATATGGGAGAACGGTACGAGGTCCCATAGCCGTGCTGAGACAGTTGTGGACCGATGACCACGCTGCTGAAGAGGTACGCACTACCTACCAGTACGTTGCCGACCTTCGTAACAAACTAGAGGAAATTTGTAAGTTGGCGCGGGAAAATCTCAAGCAGGCGAAGTCTCGTCAAGCGAAGTACTACGACAAGCGAGCTAAACCACGCCAATACGAGGTTGGAGATAAGGTGTTGTTGCTGTTGCAACAGGAACACAATAAACTGCAAGTCTCGTGGGGAGGACCGTTCAAACCTACCGTATTCGACTCCCGAACAACGAGAAACTGTACCACGCAAATCTGTTGAAAAGGTACCGGGATCGTCACCGAGAAAAACGAAGGCGACACGGAAGGCGCGAACACTGTTCCGAACTGTCCGCTTACGAAGGCAGAGACACCCTCGGACGTGAAGTGCGACCCTACGTTGACTAGGGAGCAACATGATGCGGTAGAGACGCTACTGGCAGGATATGCTGATGTATTACTGGAACTACCAGGGAGAACGTCACTTGTCGAATTCAGTTTGAAGCTGGTAGACGACAAACCGATTCAACGCAAACCTTACCCTTTACCCCACGCGAAGTTGGAAGTGGTAAGGAGGGAAGTTGAAGAAATGGTTGCTCTGGGAGTAATCGAACCCGCAGACTCTCCATGCAGTTCCCCAGTTGTACTGGTACAGAAGAAAGATGGCATCCTCCGTTTCTGTGTGGACTATCGCAAGTTAAACCTGGTGACGGAGTTCCAGGTTGAAATGCTACAGGACCCGGAGGATATTTTCGCTTCTGTGTCTAAAGTGAAATATCTGTCCAAGATGGATTTGTCTAAGGGTTATTGGCAGATCCCAGTGAGGGAAGAGGATAGGTCAAAACTCGCTTTTGCAACCCCAGACGGAACCTATCAATGGTTGATCATGCCTTTTGGGGTCCAGAACGCGCCGAGCGTCTTTACCAGAATGATGAGAAAGTTATTGGAACCCTTGCGCGATAGGGGTGTATCCAACTTTATGGACGATCTTCTGCTAGCTACGGAAACGTGGACTGAGCACCTATCTCTGTTAGCAGATGTTTTAGAGCGATTAAGTCAAACCTGGATTGACGGCTCGTCCATCTAAGTGCCACATCGGATTCCGCACGTTAGACTATTTGGGACATACACTAATCCAGGGCACACTGTCACCAGAGAACTCTAAGGTGGAAAAACTGCGAAACACCGCACGTCCCACTACTAAGACCGAAGTACGGTCGTTCCTAGGCTTAGCCAGTTACTACCGAAGTATGGTGCGAATTTCAGCGCGATTGCGGGACCGTTGTCCAATTTGACAAAGAAGAGGGCTCCGAATAAAGTTGTCTGGACCGATGCGTGTGAGCATGCCTTCCAAACCTTGAAGGATAGACTGACATCCGACGCTGTTGTCTGTTTACCGGACTTGACCAAAGAATTCGTTCTTCGCACGGACGCGTGCGATACCGGTGTTGCCGCAGTGTTGCTGCAAGAAGACGATGGGACTCTTTTTTTCCGTCGCGTATGGCAGTCGGAAACTGTCCGCAGCCGAGAAGAACTAATCCGTATCGGAGAAGGAATGTCTCGGAATTGTGTTCGGCATATCACGGTTCGAACGGTATTTGTACGGACGGAAGTTCATTTTGGAGACATATCATCAGCCACTTGCTTACCTAGCACAGGCGAAACTCTCGAATGGACGCCTGATGGGGCGGTCACTGTTTCTGCAACAATATCGGATGGAGATAAGGTAGATCAAAGGCGTCGAGAACGTAGGAGCAGATTTTATGAGTCGGACTGCCGTCCTAGTTAACGTGGCATTATTGAGAGTAGCAAACTTCTATGTTCAGGTAAGTAGTTAGCGTGTAGTCTCGTTAGTTGATTTTGTTATATATCATGTATATATCCATATTTCGGAGCAAATTTCTGTGAATAAAATCCCGATTTTATTCTTAAGCGTGGGGGTGTAACGAACTGAAGGGCAGAATTTTGCGGAAATCATAGCATGTGGGCCGGACGTCTTACTAGGAGTTACGCAATTTCGGATCTCTGAATTGGCTTCAAAAGTATTTAATCCTTGTGCAGCGGGGCTATTGCCGAAGGGAATATTCGAGCCGGATACCCCGTGGCGCGCCAAGAAGGTGTGAGGAAACCTGGACCCAGGCGGACAGAAGATCAACCGATAGACGTGTCGACCAATTAGGGGTGAGAGAAGCTAAACCTACCGGTGGGAGGGGCTAACCCTTTAGGCAGGAAAATGTGTCATTCTTATTCGTAAACGCACAGAGGAACATCAGTGAGCTGCTAATTCTCCAAGAGTAAAGACGTATTGTCTGAAATAGAGCGGAAGCTTATGTGAGGAGGGAATTCTAGCTAAAAGCCACTCCGAGACTTAACTCGTAAAAAGAAGGGAATTGAACTGGGTAAAACAAGCTTCTAAAAGGTAAAACGGTATCTTGGCCGAGTCTTTGTGCTTGATTTGAGTAGATAGTTGAATATATTACAATATTGAATCCTCACGTATAGTTGAATTTATTAGAATATTTAATCATAACATATAGTTGAATTTATTAGGATATTGAATCATAACGTATTGTTGAATTTATTAGAGAATTGATTTATGACATGTACTTACATCTATCAGAATGTAGATTGAGCACTATGCGAAATTAGACTGAGTTGGATTTATGTGCATATGTATTTATATGTATAATTCTGTAATTCTTAGGACGCATGCAATAGGAATGATTACTTAATAACGATGGGTAGATTGCTGTGTCAAAACATATCAACATTTAGATGATGTGTGAGTGTGTTACAAAAATTCATTGAGTAATACTATTCGTGCGTAGAGCGTAAGGCATGTATAAGATAAGTGGAAATTTATATGTACATAGGGCCTGGTAAAATTGTTCGCCCATTAGTCTGATGGAAGGTCCTTGAGAGAGTGGTAGATTTCAAAGAGTAGAGTAGGAAGACAAGGGTGTACGTCCCTTATATTTCTTCAGGAAGCTTCCAGCGTGCCGTGAGAGTCGGCGCCGAGAGATTCCTAGGGTGTACGCAGTGACGACACCAAGAGGATAAGAAGGAAGGAGAAGGGAAGAGGACAGAAGGGAGAAAGGCCGAAGGAAGCCGAGTAGACTCCCAGGGTGTACACAAGAGGCACGGTGTATAGAAGGAGGAATAGGAAGGAAGAGAAATTAGAACAGATGAGTAATCGGGACAACTCACTGAACAGAGACTCTCTCACAATAGGACAGTAATTTCCATATGACGAATTAAAGTGTAAAGGGCATTTGGTCAACCCGGCCCATTATTGTGTCAAGATATATTGAACTGAAGATTTATAACCATGAAATTCTTGAATTGATTCGTATTTGATAAAATTGTTATCTATTCAACCTTGAGTTGTTATATGTATTTAGATAGTCGGCATTGCTGACTGGGGGCTCGTGAGTCATTACATTTAAATGCACACCTTCTGCAGTATTATTTACAATACCGTAGTGGATCTGCAGTATTATTTATAATACGGTAGCGGGATTGTGACATAAGTGGTGGCTCGTCCGGGATATGAAATAGACATAAATTTTCTTTACGAGCAAGGAATTATTATCAGTTAAGTACTATTGTTAAATTGCAAAGTGAAAGACTCTTTCTGTTCTTTGTATGTTGTATTTTCACATGTGCATATATATTACCTTATCATTTACCTAGAATATTATTGAAACAAACATTCGGCCATATATCTCTTACCTGAGGCAAGTCAGTGTCTTTGGAAGCTGGTAAATATTTCGTTTGGCAGGGATTTATAGCTTCTCGTCAACTCTGTAGAAATCGAGACAAGGTATCATTTATACATATCATTACGTTAGAATGGCGACGGAAAGACAGATGATTAGGGAATATCGTGCCATAGGCCAGGAGGATTTATGCTACGAGGGGGACCGACTCGCGGAGTTCGTGGAAATCCGAATCAAGGAATGGAAAGCAGAAAGAGAAGCGGAACGGCGAGCGGTCGAAGCAGAAAGAGAAGCAGAACGGCGAGCAGTCGAAGCGGAAAAGGAAGCGCAAATGGAACTGGCTAGGATTGAAGCTGCTTCCAGAGAGAAAGAAAAAGAGCTCGTCTACGCTCTCGAGATGGAGAAGTTGCGGTTGGAGGCCAGGCCTGTGAATAGAGAAGACACAAGTTCGAACCCTGAAGGCTGACCACCGTATTGTCCAACTTAACATGCCACGGTTCAATGAGCGAGAGGAATCGATCGACGATTTTCTCATTCAGTTTGAGAAACTCGCGGGCGCGCACAAGATTCCCGAAACGCACTGGGCGATAAACGTATCTGCATTTCTACAAGGCGCTGCTAGGGAAGTTTTCCACAACCTAGCAATGGATCAAGCAGATGACTACGACGCGCTGAAAAAAGCACTTCTTTGCCATTATCAGCTGACCGCCGAGACGTATCGGAAACGTTTTCGTGAGTCCACGAAGAAGCCGACCGAACCCACTCTCAGTTTCACACACGCGTTCGCGTGTTGTTTGAGAAGTGGATGAAGATGTCCGAGGTCGAGCGAACGTACGATGGCTTGCGTGAGTCGATTCTCAAGGAACACGTCTTGAGTACATACTGACGGGAGTTAGCAGTGTTCCTGGCAGAGAGAGAGAGAGAGAGAGAGAGAGAGAGAGAGAGAGAGAGAGAGAGTACAAGACTCTAGAGGAAATAGGAAGCATGGCCAAGAGATATGAGCAAGCGCACTCGCGGACTGGGATCTCTGGGAGTACAGCCAGACTCCGTCCCGCTGAGTCACACCGTGTGGTTGAGGGAGCGCCAGCCAGACATAACCGTCATGCGGAAGGGAAAGTCGGGGGTGGACCTACGGGGAAAGAGTTTTCCCACCGACCCGGACGGACTCAAACCGCGGAGAAGGGGTTTGCAGGACGGCGAAAACCGCCGTTGTGCTACAACTGCAAACGCCCAGGACATTTTGCCAGGGACTGTCTTAAGAGCAGGCAGGACCAGGTGAATGCCGCTGCCAGGGAGACACTTAGGGCCGAGAAGACCTGTAAGCGGGTCAACCTCGCGTCCGCCTCCGTCAACGGAGACGACGCCACCATCTTGTACGACACGGGGTGCAGGGGAGGTAATTGAAGTGCAGTACGCCAATAGCACGCGTGACTCGTTGCCAGTTGCTATCATTGACCTCGACTAGCCGTACGTCAAAGGGAAAATTGAAGCCGCGTGTTTTGTCTGGATTGTCGCATGACGTCATATTGGGTTGTCGCTATGTGCTACCACAGCCAAACCCAGAGACATGTACACCAATACCGGTGAGTGTTGTGGATACCAGGTCCAAGGACCGTCGTGCAAAGTCGATGCCGATAGAAGCTACGACGTCGCCGGTTGGTAACAAGTTACCAACCGAGCTGAAGGAACTGCAGCAGGAAGACGCAACTCTGGCGCAGTTGCGGATACACGCTGAGGAGGAAACGGAGAAGAGAACTCCAAGTGGCGAAGTAAAGTTTGTCTACAAGAAAGGCATCTTGTACCGCCACGCCAAGAAGGTTCACGAGCACTTCAAGCAGGTTGTCCTACCTAAGGCGAAGCAAGAGGAAGTTTTGAAGCTCGCGCATGAAAGTCTCTTGGGGGGACACATGGGAATTGCCAAGACGCGTGACCGTCTTGTCAAAGGATTTTACTGGCCGGGGGTCCAGGGAGATGTTAAGCGGTTTTTTTTTTCTTTCGTGCGACAAGTGTCAGAGGATGGCGCCAAAAACATATCATCGGCTCGTTCCTCTTGGAAGTACACCGATCATCGATAAACCATTCCGCCGTGTCGCGATGGACTTGATCGGACCAATAAAACCCGCGTCTGCACACGGAAATCGTTATATTTTGACCGTCATCGATTACGTTACATGCTACCCGGAAGCTGTCGCGTTGCGTAATATCGACTTGGAAACTGTCGCTGAGGCTCTACTTGGGATTTGGTCACGAGTCGGAGTACCAGAGGAAATTCTGACCAATCAAGGAACGCAGTTTATGAGTCACGTGATGGGGGAGGTGAATCGGCTGATGTCATTTAAACATCTCACTACCACGCCGTATCATCCCCAGTGCAACGGATTGGTCGAACGCTTCAACGGGACCCTGAAACACACCCTTAAGAACTTGTGTGAAGGCCGTCCTAATTATTGGGATCGTTACATTCCCGCCATGCTATTCACATATCGGGAGGTACCCACAGGCTAGTTTGGGATTTTCCTCTTTCGAGCTCCTATATGGGAGAACGGTACGAGGTCCCATAGCCGTGCTGAGACAGTTGTGGACCGATGACCACGCTGCTGAAGAGGTACGCACTACCTACCAGTACGTTGCCGACCTTCGTAACAAACTAGAGGAAATTTGTAAGTTGGCGCGGGAAAATCTCAAGCAGGCGAAGTCTCGTCAAGCGAAGTACTACGACAAGCGAGCTAAACCACGCCAATACGAGGTTGGAGATAAGGTGTTGTTGCTGTTGCAACAGGAACACAATAAACTGCAAGTCTCGTGGGGAGGACCGTTCAAACCTACCGTATTCGACTCCCGAACAACGAGAAACTGTACCACGCAAATCTGTTGAAAAGGTACCGGGATCGTCACCGAGAAAAACGAAGGCGACACGGAAGGCGCGAACACTGTTCCGAACTGTCCGCTTACGAAGGCAGAGACACCCTCGGACGTGAAGTGCGACCCTACGTTGACTAGGGAGCAACATGATGCGGTAGAGACGCTACTGGCAGGATATGCTGATGTATTACTGGAACTACCAGGGAGAACGTCACTTGTCGAATTCAGTTTGAAGCTGGTAGACGACAAACCGATTCAACGCAAACCTTACCCTTTACCCCACGCGAAGTTGGAAGTGGTAAGGAGGGAAGTTGAAGAAATGGTTGCTCTGGGAGTAATCGAACCCGCAGACTCTCCATGCAGTTCCCCAGTTGTACTGGTACAGAAGAAAGATGGCATCCTCCGTTTCTGTGTGGACTATCGCAAGTTAAACCTGGTGACGGAGTTCCAGGTTGAAATGCTACAGGACCCGGAGGATATTTTCGCTTCTGTGTCTAAAGTGAAATATCTGTCCAAGATGGATTTGTCTAAGGGTTATTGGCAGATCCCAGTGAGGGAAGAGGATAGGTCAAAACTCGCTTTTGCAACCCCAGACGGAACCTATCAATGGTTGATCATGCCTTTTGGGGTCCAGAACGCGCCGAGCGTCTTTACCAGAATGATGAGAAAGTTATTGGAACCCTTGCGCGATAGGGGTGTATCCAACTTTATGGACGATCTTCTGCTAGCTACGGAAACGTGGACTGAGCACCTATCTCTGTTAGCAGATGTTTTAGAGCGATTAAGTCAAACCTGGATTGACGGCTCGTCCATCTAAGTGCCACATCGGATTCCGCACGTTAGACTATTTGGGACATACACTAATCCAGGGCACACTGTCACCAGAGAACTCTAAGGTGGAAAAACTGCGAAACACCGCACGTCCCACTACTAAGACCGAAGTACGGTCGTTCCTAGGCTTAGCCAGTTACTACCGAAGTATGGTGCGAATTTCAGCGCGATTGCGGGACCGTTGTCCAATTTGACAAAGAAGAGGGCTCCGAATAAGGTTGTCTGGACCGATGCGTGTGAGCATGCCTTCCAAACCTTGAAGGATAGACTGACATCCGACGCTGTTGTCTGTTTACCGGACTTGACCAAAGAATTCGTTCTTCGCACGGACGCGTGCGATACCGGTGTTGCCGCAGTGTTGCTGCAAGAAGACGATGGGACTCTTTTTTTCCGTCGCGTATGGCAGTCGGAAACTGTCCGCAGCCGAGAAGAACTAATCCGTATCGGAGAAGGAATGTCTCGGAATTGTGTTCGGCATATCACGGTTCGAACGGTATTTGTACGGACGGAAGTTCATTTTGGAGACATATCATCAGCCACTTGCTTACCTAGCACAGGCGAAACTCTCGAATGGACGCCTGATGGGGCGGTCACTGTTTCTGCAACAATATCGGATGGAGATAAGGTAGATCAAAGGCGTCGAGAACGTAGGAGCAGATTTTATGAGTCGGACTGCCGTCCTAGTTAACGTGGCATTATTGAGAGTAGCAAACTTCTATGTTCAGGTAAGTAGTTAGCGTGTAGTCTCGTTAGTTGATTTTGTTATATATCATGTATATATCCATATTTCGGAGCAAATTTCTGTGAATAAAATCCCGATTTTATTCTTAAGCGTGGGGGTGTAACGAACTGAAGGGCAGAATTTTGCGGAAATCATAGCATGTGGGCCGGACGTCTTACTAGGAGTTACGCAATTTCGGATCTCTGAATTGGCTTCAAAAGTATTTAATCCTTGTGCAGCGGGGCTATTGCCGAAGGGAATATTCGAGCCGGATACCCCGTGGCGCGCCAAGAAGGTGTGAGGAAACCTGGACCCAGGCGGACAGAAGATCAACCGATAGACGTGTCGACCAATTAGGGGTGAGAGAAGCTAAACCTACCGGTGGGAGGGGCTAACCCTTTAGGCAGGAAAATGTGTCATTCTTATTCGTAAACGCACAGAGGAACATCAGTGAGCTGCTAATTCTCCAAGAGTAAAGACGTATTGTCTGAAATAGAGCGGAAGCTTATGTGAGGAGGGAATTCTAGCTAAAAGCCACTCCGAGACTTAACTCGTAAAAAGAAGGGAATTGAACTGGGTAAAACAAGCTTCTAAAAGGTAAAACGGTATCTTGGCCGAGTCTTTGTGCTTGATTTGAGTAGATAGTTGAATATATTACAATATTGAATCCTCACGTATAGTTGAATTTATTAGAATATTTAATCATAACATATAGTTGAATTTATTAGGATATTGAATCATAACATATTGTTGAATTTATTAGAGAATTGATTTATGACATGTACTTACATCTATCAGAATGTAGATTGAGCACTATGCGAAATTAGACTGAGTTGGATTTATGTGCATATGTATTTATATGTATAATTCTGTAATTCTTAGGACGCATGCAATAGGAATGATTACTTAATAACGATGGGTAGATTGCTGTGTCAAAACATATCAACATTTAGATGATGTGTGAGTGTGTTACAAAAATTCATTGAGTAATACTATTCGTGCGTAGAGCGTAAGGCATGTATAAGATAAGTGGAAATTTATATGTACATAGGGCCTGGTAAAATTGTTCGCCCATTAGTCTGATGGAAGGTCCTTGAGAGAGTGGTAGATTTCAAAGAGTAGAGTAGGAAGACAAGGGTGTACGTCCCTTATATTTCTTCAGGAAGCTTCCAGCGTGCCGTGAGAGTCGGCGCCGAGAGATTCCTAGGGTGTACGCAGTGACGACACCAAGAGGATAAGAAGGAAGGAGAAGGGAAGAGGACAGAAGGGAGAAAGGCCGAAGGAAGCCGAGTAGACTCCCAGGGTGTACACAAGAGGCACGGTGTATAGAAGGAGGAATAGGAAGGAAGAGAAATTAGAACAGATGAGTAATCGGGACAACTCACTGAACAGAGACTCTCTCACAATAGGACAGTAATTTCCATATGACGAATTAAAGTGTAAAGGGCATTTGGTCAACCCGGCCCATTATTGTGTCAAGATATATTGAACTGAAGATTTATAACCATGAAATTCTTGAATTGATTCGTATTTGATAAAATTGTTATCTATTCAACCTTGAGTTGTTATATGTATTTAGATAGTCGGCATTGCTGACTGGGGGCTCGTGAGTCATTACATTTAAATGCACACCTTCTGCAGTATTATTTACAATACCGTAGTGGATCTGCAGTATTATTTATAATACGGTAGCGGGATTGTGACATAAGTGGTGGCTCGTCCGGGATATGAAATAGACATAAATTTTCTTTACGAGCAAGGAATTATTATCAGTTAAGTACTATTGTTAAATTGCAAAGTGAAAGACTCTTTCTGTTCTTTGTATGTTGTATTTTCACATGTGCATATATATTACCTTATCATTTACCTAGAATATTATTGAAACAAACATTCGGCCATATATCTCTTACCTGAGGCAAGTCAGTGTCTTTGGAAGCTGGTAAATATTTCGTTTGGCAGGGATTTATAGCTTCTCGTCAACTCTGTAGAAATCGAGACAAGGTATCATTTATACATATCATTACGTTAGAATGGCGACGGAAAGACAGATGATTAGGGAATATCGTGCCATAGGCCAGGAGGATTTATGCTACGAGGGGGACCGACTCGCGGAGTTCGTGGAAATCCGAATCAAGGAATGGAAAGCAGAAAGAGAAGCGGAACGGCGAGCGGTCGAAGCAGAAAGAGAAGCAGAACGGCGAGCAGTCGAAGCGGAAAAGGAAGCGCAAATGGAACTGGCTAGGATTGAAGCTGCTTCCAGAGAGAAAGAAAAAGAGCTCGTCTACGCTCTCGAGATGGAGAAGTTGCGGTTGGAGGCCAGGCCTGTGAATAGAGAAGACACAAGTTCGAACCCTGAAGGCTGACCACCGTATTGTCCAACTTAACATGCCACGGTTCAATGAGCGAGAGGAATCGATCGACGATTTTCTCATTCAGTTTGAGAAACTCGCGGGCGCGCACAAGATTCCCGAAACGCACTGGGCGATAAACGTATCTGCATTTCTACAAGGCGCTGCTAGGAAGTTTTCCACAACCTAGCAATGGATCAAGCAGATGACTACGACGCGCTGAAAAAAGCACTTCTTTGCCATTATCAGCTGACCGCCGAGACGTATCGGAAACGTTTTCGTGAGTCCACGAAGAAGCCGACCGAACCCACTCTCAGTTTCACACACGCGTTCGCGTGTTGTTTGAGAAGTGGATGAAGATGTCCGAGGTCGAGCGAACGTACGATGGCTTGCGTGAGTCGATTATCAAGGAACACGTCTTGAGTACATACTGACGGGAGTTAGCAGTGTTCCTGGCAGAGAGAGAGAGAGAGAGAGAGAGAGAGAGAGAGAGAGAGAGAGAGAGAGAGAGAGAGAGAGAGAGAGAGAGAGTACAAGACTCTAGAGGAAATAGGAAGCATGGCCAAGAGATATGAGCAAGCGCACTCGCGGACTGGGATCTCTGGGAGTACAGCCAGACTCCGTCCCGCTGAGTCGCACCGTGTGGTTGAGGGAGCGCCAGCCAGACATAACCGTCATGCGGAAGGGAAAGTCGGGGGTGGACCTACGGGGAAAGAGTTTTCCCACCGACCCGGACGGACTCAAACCGCGGAGAAGGGGTTTGCAGGACGGCGAAAACCGCCGTTGTGCTACAACTGCAAACGCCCAGGACATTTTGCCAGGGACTGTCTTAAGAGCAGGCAGGACCAGGTGAATGCCGCTGCCAGGGAGACACTTAGGGCCGAGAAGACCTGTAAGCGGGTCAACCTCGCGTCCGCCTCCGTCAACGGAGACGACGCCACCATCTTGTACGACACGGGGTGCAGGGGAGGTAATTGAAGTGCAGTACGCCAATAGCACGCGTGACTCGTTGCCAGTTGCTATCATTGACCTCGACTAGCCGTACGTCAAAGGGAAAATTGAAGCCGCGTGTTTTGTCTGGATTGTCGCATGACGTCATATTGGGTTGTCGCTATGTGCTACCACAGCCAAACCCAGAGACATGTACACCAATACCGGTGAGTGTTGTGGATACCAGGTCCAAGGACCGTCGTGCAAAGTCGATGCCGATAGAAGCTACGACGTCGCCGGTTGGTAACAAGTTACCAACCGAGCTGAAGGAACTGCAGCAGGAAGACGCAACTCTGGCGCAGTTGCGGATACACGCTGAGGAGGAAACGGAGAAGAGAACTCCAAGTGGCGAAGTAAAGTTTGTCTACAAGAAAGGCATCTTGTACCGCCACGCCAAGAAGGTTCACGAGCACTTCAAGCAGGTTGTCCTACCTAAGGCGAAGCAAGAGGAAGTTTTGAAGCTCGCGCATGAAAGTCTCTTGGGGGGACACATGGGAATTGCCAAGACGCGTGACCGTCTTGTCAAAGGATTTTACTGGCCGGGGGTCCAGGGAGATGTTAAGCGGTTTTTTTTTCTTTCGTGCGACAAGTGTCAGAGGATGGCGCCAAAAACATATCATCGGCTCGTTCCTCTTGGAAGTACACCGATCATCGATAAACCATTCCGCCGTGTCGCGATGGACTTGATCGGACCAATAAAACCCGCGTCTGCACACGGAAATCGTTATATTTTGACCGTCATCGATTACGTTACATGCTACCCGGAAGCTGTCGCGTTGCGTAATATCGACTTGGAAACTGTCGCTGAGGCTCTACTTGGGATTTGGTCACGAGTCGGAGTACCAGAGGAAATTCTGACCAATCAAGGAACGCAGTTTATGAGTCACGTGATGGGGGAGGTGAATCGGCTGATGTCATTTAAACATCTCACTACCACGCCGTATCATCCCCAGTGCAACGGATTGGTCGAACGCTTCAACGGGACCCTGAAACACACCCTTAAGAACTTGTGTGAAGGCCGTCCTAATTATTGGGATCGTTACATTCCCGCCATGCTATTCACATATCGGGAGGTACCACAGGCTAGTTTGGGATTTTCCTCTTTCGAGCTCCTATATGGGAGAACGGTACGAGGTCCCATAGCCGTGCTGAGACAGTTGTGGACCGATGACCACGCTGCTGAAGAGGTACGCACTACCTACCAGTACGTTGCCGACCTTCGTAACAAACTAGAGGAAATTTGTAAGTTGGCGCGGGAAAATCTCAAGCAGGCGAAGTCTCGTCAAGCGAAGTACTACGACAAGCGAGCTAAACCACGCCAATACGAGGTTGGAGATAAGGTGTTGTTGCTGTTGCAACAGGAACACAATAAACTGCAAGTCTCGTGGGGAGGACCGTTCAAACCTACCGTATTCGACTCCCGAACAACGAGAAACTGTACCACGCAAATCTGTTGAAAAGGTACCGGGATCGTCACCGAGAAAAACGAAGGCGACACGGAAGGCGCGAACACTGTTCCGAACTGTCCGCTTACGAAGGCAGAGACACCCTCGGACGTGAAGTGCGACCCTACGTTGACTAGGGAGCAACATGATGCGGTAGAGACGCTACTGGCAGGATATGCTGATGTATTACTGGAACTACCAGGGAGAACGTCACTTGTCGAATTCAGTTTGAAGCTGGTAGACCGACAAACCGATTCAACGCAAACCTTACCCTTTACCCCACGCGAAGTTGGAAGTGGTAAGGAGGGAAGTTGAAGAAATGGTTGCTCTGGGAGTAATCGAACCCGCAGACTCTCCATGCAGTTCCCCAGTTGTACTGGTACAGAAGAAAGATGGCATCCTCCGTTTCTGTGTGGACTATCGCAAGTTAAACCTGGTGACGGAGTTCCAGGTTGAAATGCTACAGGACCCGGAGGATATTTTCGCTTCTGTGTCTAAAGTGAAATATCTGGTCCAAGATGGATTTGTCTAAGGGTTATTGGCAGATCCCAGTGAGGGAAGAGGATAGGTCAAAACTCGCTTTTGCAACCCCAGACGGAACCTATCAATGGTTGATCATGCCTTTTGGGGTCCAGAACGCGCCGAGCGTCTTTACCAGAATGATGAGAAAGTTATTGGAACCCTTGCGCGATAGGGGTGTATCCAACTTTATGGACGATCTTCTGCTAGCTACGGAAACGTGGACTGAGCACCTATCTCTGTTAGCAGATGTTTTAGAGCGATTAAGTCAAACCTGGATTGACGGCTCGTCCATCTAAGTGCCACATCGGATTCCGCACGTTAGACTATTTGGGACATACACTAATCCAGGGCACACTGTCACCAGAGAACTCTAAGGTGGAAAAACCTGCGAAACACCGCACGTCCCACTACTAAGACCGAAGTACGGTCGTTCCTAGGCTTAGCCAGTTACTACCGAAGTATGGTGCGAATTTCAGCGCGATTGCGGGACCGTTGTCCAATTTGACAAAGAAGAGGGCTCCGAATAAGGTTGTCTGGACCGATGCGTGTGAGCATGCCTTCCAAACCTTGAAGGATAGACTGACATCCGACGCTGTTGTCTGTTTACCGGACTTGACCAAAGAATTCGTTCTTCGCACGGACGCGTGCGATACCGGTGTTGCCGCAGTGTTGCTGCAAGAAGACGACGGGACTCTTTTTTTCCGTCGCGTATGGCAGTCGGAAACTGTCCGCAGCCGAGAAGAACTAATCCGTATCGGAGAAGGAATGTCTCGGAATTGTGTTCGGCATATCACGGTTCGAACGGTATTTGTACGGACGGAAGTTCATTTGGAGACATATCATCAGCCACTTGCTTACCTAGCACAGGCGAAACTCTCGAATGGACGCCTGATGGGGCGGTCACTGTTTCTGCAACAATATCGGATGGAGATAAGGTAGATCAAAGGCGTCGAGAACGTAGGAGCAGATTTTATGAGTCGGACTGCCGTCCTAGTTAACGTGGCATTATTGAGAGTAGCAAACTTCTATGTTCAGGTAAGTAGTTAGCGTGTAGTCTCGTTAGTTGATTTTGTTATATATCATGTATATATCCATATTTCGGAGCAAATTTCTGTGAATAAAATCCCGATTTTATTCTTAAGCGTGGGGGTGTAACGAACTGAAGGGCAGAATTTTGCGGAAATCATAGCATGTGGGCCGGACGTCTTACTAGGAGTTACGCAATTTCGGATCTCTGAATTGGCTTCAAAAGTATTTAATCCTTGTGCAGCGGGGCTATTGCCGAAGGGAATATTCGAGCCGGATACCCCGTGGCGCGCCAAGAAGGTGTGAGGAAACCTGGACCCAGGCGGACAGAAGATCAACCGATAGACGTGTCGACCAATTAGGGGTGAGAGAAGCTAAACCTACCGGTGGGAGGGGCTAACCCTTTAGGCAGGAAAATGTGTCATTCTTATTCGTAAACGCACAGAGGAACATCAGTGAGCTGCTAATTCTCCAAGAGTAAAGACGTATTGTCTGAAATAGAGCGGAAGCTTATGTGAGGAGGGAATTCTAGCTAAAAGCCACTCCGAGACTTAACTCGTAAAAAGAAGGGAATTGAACTGGGTAAAACAAGCTTCTAAAAGGTAAAACGGTATCTTGGCCGAGTCTTTGTGCTTGATTTGAGTAGATAGTTGAATATATTACAATATTGAATCCTCACGTATAGTTGAATTTATTAGAATATTTAATCATAACATATAGTTGAATTTATTAGGATATTGAATCATAACGTATTGTTGAATTTATTAGAGAATTGATTTATGACATGTACTTACATCTATCAGAATGTAGATTGAGCACTATGCGAAATTAGACTGAGTTGGATTTATGTGCATATGTATTTATATGTATAATTCTGTAATTCTTAGGACGCATGCAATAGGAATGATTACTTAATAACGATGGGTAGATTGCTGTGTCAAAACATATCAACATTTAGATGATGTGTGAGTGTGTTACAAAAATTCATTGAGTAATACTATTCGTGCGTAGAGCGTAAGGCATGTATAAGATAAGTGGAAATTTATATGTACATAGGGCCTGGTAAAATTGTTCGCCCATTAGTCTGATGGAAGGTCCCTTGAGAGAGTGGTAGATTTCAAAGAGTAGAGTAGGAAGACAAGGGTGTACGTCCCTTATATTTCTTCAGGAAGCTTCCAGCGTGCCGTGAGAGTCGGCGCCGAGAGATTCCTAGGGTGTACGCAGTGACGACACCAAGAGGATAAGAAGGAAGGAGACGGGAAGAGGGACAGAAGGGGAGAAAGGCCGAAGGAAGCCGAGTAGACTCCCAGGGTGTACACAAGAGGCACGGTGTATAGAAGGAGGAATAGGAAGGAAGAGAAATTAGAACAGATGAGTAATCGGGACAACTCACTGAACAGAGACTCTCTCACAATAGGACAGTAATTTCCATATGACGAATTAAAGTGTAAAGGGCATTTGGTCAACCCGGCCCATTATTGTGTCAAGATATATTGAACTGAAGATTTATAACCATGAAATTCTTGAATTGATTCGTATTTGATAAAATTGTTATCTATTCAACCTTGAGTTGTTATATGTATTTAGATAGTCGGCATTGTGACTGGGGGCTCGTGAGTCATTACATTTAAATGCACACCTTCTGCAGTATTATTTACAATACCGTAGTGGATCTGCAGTATTATTTATAATACGGTAGCGGGATTGTGACATAAGTGGTGGCTCGTCCGGGATATGAAATAGACATAAATTTTCTTTACGAGCAAGGAATTATTATCAGTTAAGTACTATTGTTAAATTGCAAAGTGAAAGACTCTTTCTGTTCTTTGTATGTTGTATTTTCACATGTGCATATATATTACCTTATCATTTACCTAGAATATTATTGAAACAAACATTCGGCCATATATCTCTTACCTGAGGCAAGTCAGTGTCTTTGGAAGCTGGTAAATATTTCGTTTGGCAGGGATTTATAGCTTCTCGTCAACTCTGTAGAAATCGAGACAAGGTATCCATTTATACATATCATTACGTTAGAATGGCGACGGAAAGACAGATGATTAGGGAATATCGTGCCATAGGCCAGGAGGATTTATGCTACGAGGGGGACCGACTCGCGGAGTTCGTGGAAATCCGAATCAAGGAATGGAAAGCAGAAAGAGAAGCGGAACGGCGAGCGGTCGAAGCAGAAAGAGAAGCAGAACGGCGAGCAGTCGAAGCGGAAAAGGAAGCGCAAATGGAAACTGGCTAGGATTGAAGCTGCTTCAGAGAGAAAGAAAAAGAGCTCGTCTACGCTCTCGAGATGGAGAAGTTGCGGTTGGAGGCCAGGCCTGTGAATAGAGAAGACACAAGTTCGAACCCTGAAGGCTGACCACCGTATTGTCCAACTTAACATGCCACGGTTCAATGAGCGAGAGGAATCGATCGAACGATTTTCTCATTCAGTTTGAGAAACTCGCGGGCGCGCACAAGATTCCCGAAACGCACTGGGCGATAAACGTATCTGCATTTTCTACAAGGCGCTGCTAGGGAAGTTTTCCACAACCTAGCAATGGATCAAGCAGATGACTACGACGCGCTGAAAAAAGCACTTCTTTGCCATTATCAGCTGACCGCCGAGACGTATCGGAAACGTTTTCGTGAGTCCACGAAGAAGCCGACCGAACCCACTCTCAGTTTCACACACGCGTTCGCGTGTTGTTTGAGAAGTGGATGAAGATGTCCGAGGTCGAGCGAACGTACGATGGCTTGCGTGAGTCGATATCAAGGAACACGTCTTGAGTACATACTGACGGGAGTTAGCAGTTGTCCTGGCAGAGAGAGAGAGAGAGAGAGAGAGAGAGAGTACAAGACTCTAGAGGAAATAGGAAGCATGGCCAAGAGATATGAGCAAGCGCACTCGCGGACTGGGATCTCTGGAGTACAGCCAGACTCCGTCCCGCTGAGTCGCACCGTGTGGTTGAGGGAGCGCCAGCCAGACATAACCGTCATGCGGAAGGGAAAGTCGGGGGTGGACCTACGGGGAAAGAGTTTTCCCACCGACCCGGACGGACTCAAACCGCGGAGAAGGGGTTTGCAGGACGGCGAAAACCGCCGTTGTGCTACAACCTGCAAACGCCCAGGACATTTTGCCAGGGACTGTCTTAAGAGCAGGCAGGACCAGGTGAATGCCGCTGCCAGGGAGACACTTAGGGCCGAGAAGACCTGTAAGCGGGTCAAACCTCGCGTCCGCCTCCGTCAACGGAGACGACGCCACCATCTTGTACGACACGGGGTGCAGGGGAGGTAATTGAAGTGCAGTACGCAATAGCACGCGTGACTCGTTGCCAGTTGCTATCATTGACCTCGACTAGCCGTACGTCAAAGGGAAAATTGAAGCCGCGTGTGTTTTGTCTGGATTGTCGCCATGACGTCATATTGGGTTGTCGCTATGTGCTACCACAGCCAAACCCAGAGACATGTACACCAATACCGGTGAGTGTTGTGGATACCAGGTCCAAGGACCGTCGTGCAAAGTCGATGCGATAGAAGCTACGACGTCGCCGGTTGGTAACAAAGGTTACCAACCGAGCTGAAGGAACTGCAGCAGGAAGACGCAACTCTGGCGCAGTTGCGGATACACGCTGAGGAGGAAACGGAGAAGAGAACTCCAAGTGGCGAAGTAAAGTTTGTCTACAAGAAAGGCATCTTGTACCGCCACGCCAAGAAGGTTCACGGAGCACTTCAAGCAGGTTGTCCTACCTAAGGCGAAGCAAGAGGAAGTTTTGAAGCTCGCGCATGAAAGTCTCTTGGGGGGGACACATGGGAATTGCCAAGACGCGTGACCGTCTTGTCAAAGGATTTTACTGGCCGGGGGTCCAGGAGATGTTAAGCGGTTTTTTTTTTCTTTCGTGCGACATAGTGTCAGAGGATGGCGCCAAAAACCATATCATCGGCTCGTTCCTCTTGGAAGTACACCGATCATCGATAAACCATTCCCGCCCGTGTCGCGATGGACTTGATCGCGACCAATAAAACCCGCGTCTGCACACGGAAAATCGTTATTTTTTGACCGTCAACGATTACGTTACATGCTACCCGGAAGCTGTCGCGTTGCGTAATATCGACATTGGAAACTGTCGCTGAGGCTCTACTTGGGATTTGGTCACGAGTCGGAGTACCAGAGGAAATTCTGAACCAATCAAGGAACGCAGTTTTATGAGTCACGTGATGGGGGAGGTGAATCGGCTGATGTCATCTTAAACATCTCACTACCACGCCGTTATCATCCCCAGTGCAACGGAGATTGGTCGAACGCTTCAACGGGATCCCTGAAACACAACCTTAAGACTTGTAGTGAAGGCCGTCCTAATTATTGGGATCGTTACATTCCCGCCATGCTATTCACATATCGGGGAGGTACCACAGGCTAGTTTGGGATTTTCCTCTTTCGGAGCTCCTATATGGGAGAACGGTACGAGGTCCCATAGCCGTGCTGAGACAGTTGTGGACCGATGACCACGCTGCTGAAGAGGTACGCACTACCTACCAGTACGTTGCCGACCTCGTAACAAACTAGAGGAAATTTGTAAGTTGGCGCGGGAAAATCTCAAGCAGGCGAAGTCTCGTCAAGCGAAGTAACTACGACAAGCGAGCTAAACCACGCCAATACGAGGTTGGAGATAAGGTGTTGTTGCTTGTTGCAACAGGAACACAATAAACTGCAAAGTCTCGTGGGGAGGACCGTTCAAACCTACCGTATTCGACTCCCGACACAACGAGAAACTGTACCACGCAAATCTTGTTGAAAAGGTACCGGGATCGTCACCGAGAAAAACGAAGGCGACACGGAAGGGCGCGAACACTGTTCCGAACTGTCCGCTTACGAAGGCAGAGACACCCTCGACGTGAAGTGCCGACCCCTACGTTGACTAGGGAGCAACATGATCGGTAGAGACGCTTCTGGCAGGATATGCTGATGTATTACTGGAACTACCAGGGAGAACGTCACTTGTCGAATTCAGTTGAAGCTGGTAGACGACAAACCGATTCAACGCAAAACCTTACCCCTTTACCCCACGCGAAGTTGGAAGTGGTAAGGAGGGAAGTTGAAGAAATGGTTGCTCTGGGAGTAATCGAACCCGCAGACTCTCCACGCAGTTCCCCCAGTTGTACTGGTACAGAAGAAAGATGGCATCCTCCGTTTCTGTGTGGACTATCGCAAGTTAAACTGGTGACGGAGTTCCAGGTTGAAATGCTACAGGACCCGGAGGATATTTTCGCTTCTGTGTCTCAAGTGAAATATCTGTCCAAGATGGATTTGTCTAAGGGTTATTGGCAGATCCCAGTGAGGGAAGAGGATAGGTCAAAACTCGCTTTTGCAACCCCAGACGGAACTATCAATGGTTGATCATGCCTTTTGGGGTCCAGAACGCGCCGAGCGTCTTTACCAGAATGATGAGAAAAGTTATTGGAACCCTTGCGCGATAGGGGTGTATCCAACTTTATGGAACGATCTTCTGCTAGCTACGGAAACGTGGACTGAGCACCTATCTCTGTTAGCAGATGTTTTAGAGCGATTAAGTCAAACCTGGATTGACGGCTCGTCCATCTAAGTGCCACATCGGATTCCGCACGTTAGACTATTTGGGACATACACTAATCCAGGGCACACTGTCACCAAGAGAACTCTAAGGTGGAAAAACTGCGAAACACCGCACGTCCCACTACTAAGACCGAAGTTACGGTCGTTCCTAGGCTTAGCCAGTTACTACCGAAGTATGGTGCGAATTTCAGCGCGATTGCGGGACCGTTGTCCAATTTGACAAAGAAGAGGGCTTCCGAATAAGGTTGTCTGGACCGATGCGTGTGAGCAATGCCTTCCAAACCTTGAAGGATAGACTGACATCCGACGCTGTTGTCTGTTTACCGGACTTGACCAAAGATTCGTTCTTCGCACGGACGCGTGCGATACCGGTGTTGCCGCAGTGTTGCTTGCAAGAAGACGATGGGACTCTTTTTTCCGTCGCGTATGGCAGTCGGAAACTGTCCGCAGCCGAGAAGAACTAATCCGTATCGGAGAAGGAAGTCTCGGAATTGTGTTCGGCCATATCACGGTTCGAACGGTATTTGTACGGACGGAAGTTCATTTTGGAGACATATCATCAGCCCACTTGCTTACCTAGCCCTGGCGAAACTCTCGAATGGACGCCTGATGGGGCGGTCACTGTTTCTGCAACAATATCGGATGGAGATACAGGTAGATCAAAGGCGTCGAGAACGTAGGAGCAGATTTTATGAGTCGGACTGCCGTCCTAGTATAACGTGGCATTATTGAGAGTAGCAAACTTCTATGTTCAGGTAAGTAGTTAGCGTGTAGTCTCGTTAGTTGATTTTGTTATATATCATGTATATATCCATATTTCGGAGCCAAATTTCTGTGAATAAAATCCCGATTTTATTCTTAAGCGTGGGGGTGTAACGAACTGAAGGGCAGAATTTTGCGGAAATCATAGCATGTGGGCCGGACGTCTTACTAGGAGTTACGCAATTTCGGATCTCTGAATTGGCTTCAAAAGTATTTAATCCTTGTGCAGCGGGGCTATTGCCGAAGGGAATATTCGAGCCGGATACCCCGTGCGCGCCAAGAAGGTGTGAGGAAACCTGGACCCAGGCGGACAGAAGATCAAACCGATAGACGTGTCGACCAATTAGGGTGAGAGAAGCTAAACCTACCGGTGGGAGGGGCTAACCCTTTAGGCAGGAAAATGTGTCATTCTTATTCGTAAACGCACAGAGGAACATCAGTGAGCTGCTAATTCTCCAGAGTAAAGACGTATTGTCTGAAATAGAGCGGAAGCTTATGTGAGAGGGAATTCTAGCTAAAAGCCACTCCGAGACTTAACTCGTAAAAAGAGGGAATTGAACTGGGTAAAACAAGCTTCTAAAAGGTAAAACGGTAATCTTGGCCGAGTCTTTGTGCTTATTGAGTAGATAGTTGAATATATTACAATATTGAATCCTCACGTATAGTTGAATTTATTAGAATATTTAATCATAACATATAGTTGAATTTAATTAGGATATTGAATCATAACGTATTGTTGAATTTATTAGAGAATTGATTTATGACATGTACTTACATCTATCAGAATGTAGATTGAGCACTATGCGAAATTAGACTGAGTTGGATTTATGTGCATATGTATTTATATGTATAAGTTCTATAATTCTTAGGACGCATGCAATAGGAATGATTACTAATAACGATGGGTAGATTGCTGTGTCAAAAACATATCAACATTTAGATGATGTGTGAGTGTGTGTACAAAAATATCATTGAGTAATACTATTTCGTGCGTAGAGCGTAAGGCATGTATAAGATAAGTGGAAAATTTATATGTACATAGGGCCTGGTAAAATTGTTCGCCCATTAGTCTGATGGAAGGTCCTTGAGAGAGTGGTGATTTCAAAGAGTAGAGTAGGAAGACAAGAGGTGTACGTCCCTTATATTTTCTTCAGGAAGCTTCCAGCGTGCCGTGAGAGTCGGCGCCGAGAGAGATTCCTAGGGTGTACGCAGTGACGACACCAAGAGGATAAGAAGGAAGGAGAAGGGAAGAGGACAGAAGGGAGAAAGGCCGAAGGAAGCCGAGTAGACTCCCAGGGTGTACACAAGAGGCACGGTGTATAGAAGGAGGAAATAGGAAGGAAGAGAAATTAGAACAGATGGAGTAATCGGGAGACAACTCACTGAACAGAGACTCTCTCACAATAGGACAGTAATTTCCATATGACGAATTAAAGTGTAAAGGGCAATTTGGTCAACCCGGCCCATTATTGTGTCAAGATATATTGAACTGAAGATTTATAACCATGAAATTCTTGAATTGATTCGTATTTGATAAAATTGTTATCTATTCAACCTTGAGTTGTTATATGTATTAGATATCGGCATTGTGACTGGGGGCTCGTGAGTCAGTACATTTAAATGCACACCTTCTGCAGTAATATTTTACAATACCGTAGTTGGATTCTGCAGTATTAATTTATAATACGGTAGCGGGATTGTGACATAAGTGGTGGCTTCGTCCGGGATATGAAATAAGACATAAATTTTCTTTACGAGCAAGGAATTATTTATCAGTTAAGGTACTATTGTTAAATTGCAAAGTGAAAGACTCTTTCTGTTCTTTGTATGTTGTATTTTCACATGGGCATATATATTACCTTATCATTTACCTAGAATATTATGAAACAAACATTCGGCCATATATCTCTTACCTGAGGCAAGTCAGTGTCTTTTGGAAGCTGGTAAATATTTCGTTTGGCAGGGATTTATAGCTTTCTCGTCAACTCTGTAGAAATCGAGACAAGGTATCATTTATACATATCATTACGTTAGAATGGCGACGGAAAGACAGATGATTAGGGAATATCGTGCCATAGGCCAGGAGGATTTATGCTACGAGGGGGACCGACTCGCGGAGTTCGTGGAAATCCGAATCAAGGAATGGAAAGCAGAAAGAGAAGCGGAACGGCGAGCGGTCGAAGCAGAAAGAGAAGCAGAACGGCGAGCAGTCGAAGCGGAAAAGGAAGCGCAAATGGAACTGGCTAGGATTGAAGCGGCTTCCAGAGAGAAAGAAAAAGAGCTCGTCTACGCTCTCGAGATGGAGAAGTTGCGGTTGGAGGCCCAGGCCGTGGTGAATAGAGAAGACACAAGTTCGAACCGCTGAAGGCTGACCACCGTATTGTCAACTTAACATGCCACGGTTCAATGAGCGAGAGGAATCGATCGACGATTTTCTCATTCAGTTGAGAAACTCGCGGGCGCGCACAAGATTCCCCGAAACGCACTGGGCGATAAATATCTGCATTTCTACAAGGCGCTGCTCGGGAAGTTTTCCACAACCTAGCAATGGATCAAGCAGATGACTACGACGCGCTGAAAAAAGCACTTCTTTGCCATTATCAGCTGACCGCCGAGACGTATCGGAAACGTTTTCGTGAGTCCACGAAGAAGCCGACCGAACCCACTCTCAGTTTCACACACGCGTTCGCGTGTTGTTTGAGAAGTGGATGAAGATGTCCGAGGTCGAGCGAACGTACGATGGCTTGCGTGAGTCGATTATCAAGGAACACGTCTTGAGTACATACGGACGGGAGTTAGCAGTGTTCTGGCAGAGAGAGAGAGAGAGAGAGAGAGAGAGAGTACAAGACTCTAGAGGAAATAGGAAGCATGGCCAAGAGATATGAGCAAGCGCACTCGCGGACTGGGATCTCTGGGAGTACAGCCAGACTCCGTCCCGCTGAGTCGCACCGTGTGGTTGAGGGAGCGCCAGCCAGACATAACCGTCATGCGGAAGGGAAAGTCGGGGGTGGACCTACGGGGAAAGAGTTTTCCCACCGACCCGGACGGACTCAAACCGCGGAGAAGGGGTTTGCAGGACGGCGAAAAACCGCCGTTGTGCTACAACTGCAAACGCCCAGGACATTTTGCCAGGGACTGTCTTAAGAGCAGGCAGGACCAGGTGAATGCCGCTGCCAGGGAGACACTTAGGGCCGAGAAGACCTGTAAGCGGGTCAACCTCGCGTCCGCCTCCGTCAACGGAGACGACGCCACCATCTTGTACGACACGGGGTGCAGGGGAGGTAATTGAAGTGCAGTACGCCAATAGCACGCGTGACTCGTTGCCAGTTGCTATCATTGACCTCGACTAGCCGTACGTCAAAGGGAAAATTGAAGCCGCGTGTTTTGTCTGGATTGTCGCATGACGTCATATTGGGTTGTCGCTTATGTGCTACCACAGCCAAACCCAGAGACATGCATAATATACACCAATACCGGTGAGTGTTGTGGATACCAGGTCCAAGGACCGTCCGTGGCAAAGTCGATGCCGATAGAAGCTACGACGTCGCCGGGTTGGTAACATAGTTACCAACCGAGCTGAAGGAACTGCAGCAGGAAGTACGCAAACTCTGGCGCAGTTGCGGATACACGCTGAGGCGAGAAACGGAGAAGAGAACTCCAAGAAAAAAAAAATGGCGAAGTAAAGGTTTGTCTACAAGAAAGGCATCTTTGTACCGCCCACGCCCAAGAAGGTTCAAACGAAGCCACTTCAAGCAGGTTGGTCCTACCTAAGGCGGAAGGCAAGAGGAAGTTTTGAAGCTTCGCGCATGAAAGTCTCTTGGGGGGACACATGGGGAATTGCCAAGACGCGTGACCGTCTTGTCAAAGGAATTTTTTACTGGCCGGGGGTCCAGGGAGATGTTTAAGGAGCGGTTTTTTTTTTCTTTCGTGCGACAAGTGTCAGAGGATGGCGCCAAAAACATATCATCGGCTCGTTTCCTCTTGGAAGTAACACCGATCATCGATAAAAACCATTCCGCCGTGTCCGCGATGGACTTGGATCGGGAACCAAATAAAACCGCCCGTCTGCACACGGAAAATCGTTATATTTTTGACCGTCATGCGATTACGTTACATGCTACTCCGGAAGCTTGTCGCGTTGCCGTAATATCGACTTGGAAACCTGTCGTGTTTCTGAGGCTCTACTTGGGATTTGGTCACAGAGTCGGAGTACCAGAGCGAAATTCTGAGCCAAGTCAAGGAACGCAGTTTAATGAGTCACGCTTTTGATTACAACAAAAAAATACGGGGGAGGTGAATCGGCTGATGTCATATTAAACATCTCCACTACCACGCCTTATCATCCCCCAGTGCAACGGGATTGGGTCGAACGCTTCAACGGGACCCTGAAACACACCCTTAAGAACTTGTGTGAAGGGCCGTCCTAATTATTGGGGATCGTTACATTCCCGCCCATGCTACTTTCACATATCGGGAGGTACCACACGGCTAGTTTGGGATTTTCCTCTTTCGAGCTCCTATATGGTGAGAACGGTAACGAGGTCCCATAGCCGTGCTGAGACATTGTGGGACCGATGCACCACGCTGCTGAAGAGGTACGCACTACCTACCAGTACGTTGCCGACCTTTCGTAACAAACTAGAGGAAATTTGTAAGTTGGCGCGGGAAAAATCTCAAGCAGGCGAAGTCTCGTCAAGCGAGAGTACTCACGACAAGCGAGCTAAACCACGCCAATACGAGGTTGGAGATAAGGTGTTTGTTGCTGTTGCGAAACAGGGAACACAATAAAACTGCAAGTCTCGTGGGGAGGACCGTTACAAACCTACCGTAATTCGACTCCCGAACAACGAGAAACATGTACCACGCAAATCTGTTGAACAAGGTATCCCCCGGGATCGTCACCAAGAGAAAAACGAAGGCGACACGGAAGGCGCGAACACTGTTCCGAAACTGTCCGCTTACGAAGGCAGAAGACACCCTCGGACGTGAAGTGCGTACCTACGTTTGACTAGGGAGCAACATGATGCGGTAGAGGACGCTACTGGCAGGATAATGCTGATGTATTACCTGGAATACTACCAGGGAGAACGTCACTTGTCGAATTCAGTTTGAAAGCTGGTAGAAGCGACCCAAACCGATTCAACGCAAAACCTTAACCTTTAACCCCACGCGAAGTTCGGAAGTGGTAAGGAGGGAAGTTGAAGAAATGGTTGCTCTGGGAGTAAATCGAAACCCGCAGGACTCTCCATGCAGTTCCTCAGTTGTACTGGTAACAGAAGAAAGCATGGCATCCTCCGTTTCTGTGTGGACTATCGCACAAAGTTAAACCTGGTGACGAGAGTTCCAGGTTGAAATGCTACAGGACCCCGGAGGATATTTTCGCTTCTGTGTCTAAAAGTGAAATATCTGTCCAAGATGGATTTAGTCTAAGGGTTATGGCAGATCCCCAGTGAGGGAAGAGGAATAGGTCAAAACTCGCTGGGGGGGATTTTGCAACCCCAGACGGACAAAAAAACCTATCAATGGTTGATCATGCCTTTTTGGGGTCCAGAACGCGCCGAGCGTCTTTAAAACCAGGAATGATGGAAGAAAGTTCTTGGAACCCTTGCGCGATAGGGGTGTATCCAACTTTATGGATACGATCTTCTGCTAGCTACGGAAACGTGGACTGAGCACCTATCTCTGTTAAGCAGATGTTTTAGAGCGATTAAGGTTCAAACCTGGATTGACGGCTTCGTCCATCTAAGCTGGCCTCATCGGATTCCGCACGTTAGTACTATTTGGGACGATACACTAATCCAGTGGCACACTGTCACCAGAGAACTCTAAGGTGGGAAAAAACTGCGAACACCGCACGTCCCACTACTAAGTCCGAAGTACGGTCGTTCCTAGAGCTTAGCCAGTTACTACCGAACGTATGGTGGCGAATTCAGCCGCGGATTGCGGAGTACCGTTGTCCAATTTTGACAAAGAAGAGGGCTCCGAAATAAGGTTTGTCTGGACTCGATGCGTGTGAGCATGCCTTCCAAACCTTGATAGGATAGACTGACAATCCGACGCTGTTGTTCTGTTTTTACCGGACTTGACCAAAGAATTCGATTTCTTCTTCGCACGGACGCCGTGCGATACCCACGGTGTTGCCGGCAGTGTTGCTGCAAGAAGACGATGGGACTCTTTTTTTCCGTCGCGTATGGCAGTCGGGAAACTGTCCGCAGTCCGAGAAGAACTAATTCCGTATCGGAAGACGGAATGTCTCGGAATTTGTGTTCGGCAAATCACGGTTCGAACGCGTATTTGTACGGACGGGAAAGTTCATTTTGGAGACATATCATCAGCCACTTGCTTACCTAGCACAGGCGAAACTCTCGAATGGACGCCTGATGGGGCGGTCACTGTATTCTGCAACAATAGCGGATGGAGATCAAGGTAGATCAAAGGCGTCCGAGAACGTAGGAGCAGATTTTAATGAGTCGGACTCGCCGTCCTAGTTAACGTGG